>JAYKKI010000041.1:8872500-9292500 GCA_039881145.1 Druceiella hillmani
ATTTGATCACAAATGTGTATCAAAATTTGGTTTAAGGAAAATAAAACTGATTTTGTACGATGATTCACAACTTCAGATAAAACAGGTTCTCCCATTACACGTAGAAACAAAACAGCAATCAAGAAAATGTAAATTTAACAGTTTTCTTTTTCTTCTGGGTCAAAGAGATAAGTTTAAATATGTTGGTAAGGTCATGGTATTAATTTTTGAGTTGCGAAAGGCATTTTGCTTGTGGCTCATCTTTCTAAAACAAAACTGGAAAAAAATGCAACACTTGGTATTGTTGCACTATATATGTGGAAATTTTTTATATAAAGAAATTATGTTAACTTTACCCTAGTTACATCAGAAAATATTTAAAGATTAACGACAAAAACTTCATACATGATCAAGACAATGCAAAATAAATTGTCATCGTAAAGATCAAATAGTTTAAAGTTTGATCTACTTTCATAACTTTACTTAATCACTTTCCAAATTTGGCCAAGCAGAATACAATTATTTTGCTTGGTAAATCAAATATTTCCCAAGGAAAAATAAAAACATTATTAGAAAGATGATCAACCCTTACACCACATACAAGAAAAAATGTTTTTTTGATTTTTAAATTAGAAATCCATATGAAGAAATGTGGGTAACGCTTGCCTTTCACCCCCGTTTCTTTCTGTGAACTTATTTGTTTCAATAATTTTAAATATCTTATTAATGAAAATCAAGGGTTCTTCAACATATTTACTCATAAAAAAAAACTAATAAAATCCCGATGCCAATTAAAAATACCATTGATTCCACTGAAGTTTTTTTAAGAGATACGAATTACCTTAGTAAATGAAACAATGATGTGCATGCTCTTGTAAACAATTCTTGCAATGAACTTTGTAGCCACTTTAATTTGTTCTATTTGATTTTCTTTCATTATATACTTTTGTACAAACTTTTCTTTTAATTTATATCCTGTCAGGTGTTTACATAACCTTAAAAATAAATGTCAGATGAATAATATGGATATTTTTATTATTTTTAATATAAACAGGATAATAAAATAATTGTGTTTAATTTAGAATTATTGTTATATATTACCTTAAACAATCTATTCCTAAAAGACAGAGAATACCATAAAATATGTCAATTTTATTATCCGTTTTCATAATATTACGGAAATCTTGTATCATATCGCATAACAGTAAAGACCACTTCTCTATTACTTCAGCCAGCAAACCTAGAACTTTTAAGTCTATTTCGTAGTCTCTAGGTTGATAACTCATCACTGCTAAAAGAACTAGACTAGAGGCCATCTTCGTACTATTTTCCATTGATGGTTTCTCTACAAGGGCTGTTAGCAGCATCAGTAATTGTTCCGTGTTGAACATACTATTATTTGATATGACAGGTACTAAGCTGTGATGTCGAACACTAAAAAAACAAAAAAAATAACGACATAGAAAATATTAATATTAAGTAACATAAAGAAATTTTTTTCGATTACAGAATTTACGAATACAATTGGCTATTACAAATATCTTAAATATTTTTATTCTTTGGTCATTAGCGCCAACATATATATGAACATGAAGTGCCACATATACACATGTCGTTAATACATACGAGTAGAGCCTTTGTTAATATATACAACACCATACAGCATGTTATCTTCATGACAGAATGTAGAAGTGAGTGCAATTATTATTTTTCAATATTACAATTCTGAGATGTATCAATAATGTAATTAAAGCTTAGTAATAAAAAGAGTAACATAACATACTACAGAATAAAAAATTAATGTAGCCTGATAAGTCATTCAAAATTAGTTTTGAAAGTAAAACTCTTCAAAAATAGGACTATTTTCCAATTCATTTAATGCAATTAAATAGTTTCTAATATCCAATTAAATAATTTATATTGATGAAATCAAATAACTGCTAAAAGTCAGCACCTATGGACAAAAGTGCTGTCTGGTGGAGACGTAGTCAAACCCAAGAATAATAATTGGTACTGCCCCTTTACTTTTATTGAGAGAAACAAACAAAATTCTCCCTAATCCGTTCAACACTTGCAGGGAATTAGTGATAGTAATATGTAGATCAATACACAGATTGTGTCGTTATCATTCGCTATTTACTTTGTTATATATAGAGTCTGTTGCATACTAGGCAGTCTTCCATAGGTTTAAAGTAGGCAAGAAATAAGTCTTGCCAAAATCACTCTGGTATACTAAAGTAAATCTCCTCAAATGCCCCAATTAACTTGAGTAAGTGAAAGTCGACTTTTTATGTGTGGAATGTATGTAAAAAGTGTAAAATTATATGGGGCTAAGTCCAGACTATATGGAGGGTGTCCTAGAGGACTCCATAATTTTTCCCGTTCTATTGTATCAGTGCATTATCTTGATGCCAAAACCAAATGTTGAGTGTTGAATTTAAATATTTATTTTTAAATGTTTCCATAAATTGAGGAAGACATTATTTAGTGTACTGTGGAGCCGATACCAGTCTTTTGTCCATCTAGAACAACAATGTTCAATATACTAGTCTTAATGAAAAAAACACCATCTTTTGTCTTTTATTGATTTTTTCACTGAAGTTGCAGAATCCTCATCTGGAAACACCCAAACCTTGCTCTATGACTTTGTCAGAAAATCAGATTGAAAACTAAAGCCAGATTTCATCAGATGTGACAATTAATTAAAGTTTATTTCAGGTCCTGCATAAATTTGTAAAGAATAATGCATCTCAAATCGTTCTCCAAGAATTCCATTATAGCTAGTTTAAAAATAATTGTAATAAAAACTGCAAATTCTGTCGTGCTTCAAAATCGATACTGCTAATTATGTAATAACCATACTTACTTCTGTACTTATACCTTTTATGAAAAGATTCTTTAATTAATTTAATTAAAAAGAAATGCCTAAAAATTTGTAAATTTTTAAACATTACTTTTTATATTAGACATCATTAAATAGAGTTTGAATAATAAAAATTAACCACATTTAGGCGTGAAAACCATTTTTTTATTGTATTATTATATAGCAAAGAAAAATCCTTATAATTGAAACCTAACATTGAATAATTGAAATTTGGTGGGGCTTGAAATTTGTATGGTCAGAACTTTGGTCAGAACTGTTTGTCATAAATTATATAATGCAGAAAAGAAGTTGGTATTGCCACACAGCACAAACTTACTTGAGTAATAATGTTTTTATAACATCATAAAACTTATAGAGTGCACTGGTTAGCAATATAACAGCGCACATTACCTCCTACTACTACCTGTCCGCGCTGTATGAATGCGCATTATTTACTTAGGTTCTCTATGCAAAGGACGACATATTTTTAGGCTTATTAAATATTAATAAAGTGGGAAATTTAATGAAAGTAGTGAAATTTAACTATAGTAACTATAATACTTTTTTCACTCCTGTTGGTATTCGAAAGTAAAAATGAAAATTTTTGTACAATCCAAAGTACTAATGTAATAACAAAAAAATATATATATATTATGTATAATTTGCCTATGACTGGCATAACAGTGTTAAAACCCACCTGTAAAATATTTTTGAAATAAAGTGAAGATATGGATTAATCAATTTCAAGTCGTTGTTTTCTTCTATAAAAAAATGAAGTGTGCGAATTATACATGTTGTCACATATGGAGCGTGATTCTCTGTGTAAAAATCAGGTACATTCGAAAGCAATTGAAAACATTTCATTATGTAACTAAAAAAAGAACAGTCACACTTATTAAAACAATCATATTACGATTTCATTTCAATATTCCAAATAAAAATAATATAGTAAATTACCTGAGTAATGGAGAATGATCAGTAGCCATTGACTCGCATAAGAAAACGCATATATCATTAGATAATAAATATTTTATTATCGTGTGTCTTTGATTTGATGTAATGTGACTCCTTGTTAAATTTTCAATAATAAAAGCCGTTGCTTGTTTTTGTAGAGTAACAATTCTTGAAATTAACATCTTTTTAATGTTATTTATAACATTTTTCTCATTACCTAAATTAAGAATTGGGTTATAAATTTTGGAAAATCTTGGTGCTACAGAGGTAATACAATTCATTTTTAAATGAATTAAAAACATTTTTTCCCGCTAATTTCCATTTGAAAATTTTCTACAAAGAATTCCATATTTAAAAACAATGTTAAATAATGGCCAGTCCATAATCCTGACAGACAATATATGGTGCCAGTCTGTCTTTTTCCTATATTACGACAATTATAAAGTGGCAAAATAAATATTAATTCTAGACCACAAAAACCTATTTTTCATTTATTTTTTCATTCGAAATATGTTTTTAGATTTACATCACAATAATACTTTCCGATTTTGTTTTCTCGTATTTCAATACGAGAAAACTAAGTCAACCATTTATTTTTTTTTCACTCAATCTTTTGGGTTTGTAGTCGGTAGTAAGTTGGGTCTGATCAATAGTTCAAAGTCAATAGTACATAATTTCAATTAATATATTATAAATATCTTGTAATATCAAAGAAAATTATTTTAATTTTAATGTTTATTAAAAAGATGTCATAAACTTGTAACATATTTCCTTATGTTTTTTATATGGTGCTTAAACATCTGTATTTTTTCTTATTTCTATTATTCTCCATTTAAATTTAAGCCCTTAATGAAAATAAAGCTATTTAAAACCTTTATTTTCATACTGTTGAAAATTACACTACATAAACTGTGTCATTCCTTATTAGCTTCTGGTCAAAAAATTGACATAAAATTTCTAATTTTCCTTATTTATTTAAGTATATTATTTTGCGTGTAATTATTTCATTTAACAATCGAAACATAATTTCATCTCTTTTCTGCTGCAAAGTATGGTAACCCAGGACATGAAGCAGAAAATCGGTAAGAAATAGAAAAGGGAAATAACCTTACCTAAAAATCTTAAACGAGCATCTTTTGGATATGCTCAATTAGCAGGCTGTGTTTACCCCACAAAATGATCTTTTGAATTTTTAAAGATGATTCAATCATCGGTTCTCGCACATATTATGTGAACGCACAGCACGTATGAACACCGACAACACGATAGAAGATACCTCATATATGTTATTCCTACAGATTATAAGATATCTCATTGATTACAAAATGGTTACAATATAAAAAACGATCCAACGTTTCCTATTGTTTTTTGTATATAGAGAATATTCACAAAGAATAACACAAATTATGGTAACATGTTAACACATTCCTTGTCTCATACAAAATAGCGAACACCCTGAACGTCCAATTGGTTTTTTGCTAAAAATTATATTTATGAGATCTAAGAACCCTCAAATGGGCAAAAAATTAAATTAAAAAAAAAAGGTAATACTTCCCAGAAACACATATGTCTCATGAGAATGTTAGGACAAAAGGTCTCATAGTGCTCATGAATCTATAATGCTAGGAATATTTATGTAATATTTACACCTTATTATTATTTCTCATGTTTATTAGAAACTTACGATCATCTTTATGGTTTTTTACAAAACTGTCAGTGTTAAAACATTTTATTAGGTCTGTAAATATCAAGTTGGATCTCACTGTCAGTTATATATTCAATATATACTGTATTGCTATTGCTATCTTCGAGTTCTTTGCGAGTTGGTTTCGAAATTGCCTCAATGTTTCAACTGATGAATTGCAATACTGAAGATAGTGACTTCGAATTCAGTGACAACAATTTGGATTCAGATAGAACTCAAAAATCAAGTATTTTTGCTGATGATGACATCATCGGTGATCTAGATTATGATCTAGATGAGATTTCTGATAGTGTAATCGAAGCAGATTATAGTGGAGATTTATAGAATGATACTATGGTTATGGATTCATCTCCACCAGGAACAACTAGGGAGTTGCAAAATTAGAGTCAGAAGATGGAAGAAGATCAGGTAGCTGATGAAATTAACAAATAGATATAGGAAATAGTTCCAACCAGTCAAGAATTACTACCATTGTCGAGTTAGTATTATCATACAAGCCCAGTCCGTCACATCCATGGGAAACACTCTATTGTATCCATTTATTACCGAATATTGACTGTTGAAGTTTTTCAACTAAAACAAAATGCCAACATGCTAATCTTTAGTCATATTAATAGGTGGACAAAAATAAGTCATGGAGCTAAACTTTATCGCCTTGCACATTTTGATAGCTATTGTAAACTTTTCTACGTTGGAATCCCATTAGACGTTTTATACAGGTTATTATCATTTAATATTTCTCAGCATAAATTGATCCTATAATCGCTTCTCATCAATACTACATTATTAGCAATTATCAATAACGAGGCTTCCATAAATGCAGAGGAAACTCTGTATAAAATTAAGCCACTTTTAAACCTTGATATCAACAACTGAAAGAATTTGCAGATACAGGGAAAATATCTTTCTTTCAATACAACTCATCAAAAGTTCACAAAATGGTTTGAAAATCTACAAGCTTGGCAGTGAAGAAGGATATATTTGAAACTATGTTATATTCATTGGGCATGACCCCCAGATTGTTGATTTGGATAAGCCCAAAAGTGTTGTAGTTCACTTATGCGATCTACTAGAAGCAGTATGGATAATTGTGTGCAAAGACTTTCACAATAGTGTCTGACTAGTGAAAAATTTGCTGCAGTCGAAAACAGATTTGTTTGGCACTCTGCGCTTACAGTAAACCTTCTATAAGAATAAAGAAAATGGGCCCCAAGAGGTGAAGTAGTTATCCGTCAGAAAGACAACATAGCAGTCATGAAATGGAAGAATAAACAAGACGTAATGATCTCTATTTGCCACAACAGTAGTTTGCAAATGTCAAAAGGGTATCAGCCAAAATCAAAGACAACTTATGAAAAAAAGACGAAGGTGTGTCTGACCAGGACTCAACCTTCTATGACCCTAAAAGAAATAGCACTTAATATTTTGATTTTTGCATCAGTAACAAATGCCACGCTAATGCATAATAAACTTCAAACAGGAAATCACATCTGACTACATGTGCAACAAGAAATAATACGAGATTACTTGCAATTGAACGATACATCTAATGCAAATACATCAACTTTTAGCTTCTCAAGACAATCTGCTTCAGTCACGAGCCAACATTTTCTGTCATAAATTCAGCGGAAGGAAGGCCGTAAAATTTTGGAAAAACAATACAGTAGATGCTATAAAAATTTGCGAAAGGGGTATGGAGTATAAAAAAAATAAAACGAGTGGATACAAAATGTAAACTGAAAAAAAACTTTGTTTAGTTGATTGTAAGAAGTAATCTCTAAAACTATGGTTACAATCAAAGGACAAACTACTTGTATATTTCTGTTATAGGTATATAGTTTTTAGCTTTCTAAACTTCTCTATAATAGCTAACCTATAAATTTGCAGTAAATACATTATGGAATTCATAACAATTATGTGGGTTAAGAATTAGTTTCTCCTTCAATTATTTTGCATAGTTAAGATTAATATTGTATGACAATTATTCGTAGCAGTACTTACTTTAGGGGTAAAAAGTGCATAGGCAGGAAGTCATTCCCACTTATGGCATTAATGATTACTCTTCGACATCTTTCGACATTCTTTCTGAAAAATTGTTATCTGCATCAGTATTTCCATTACTTCCATTATTTGTGCAACCTATCTCAATTTCACAATCATGGTTCTTAACAGACAAATATGCAATGAAATTTAATCTTTTTTAACTTTTCCCATTATAGAATTGGCATACAGTTATACTTATAATAAAAATTGTGAACATTTTCCCTAAAATCTGAACAAAAATTCCATCTAAATCCACTTTTCTCCTTTTTATTACTTTTCTATTTTTATTTGAAATTTTAAATTAAAACATGTAAATTTTTTCATGCACCATTTCTGCAAAAAACAAACATTCAATATCCATAGCTGTAGCTGTGCTCCATAAAATTTGGCTTCATTTTAGTAATCAATTATCCACTTCATTTCTTTTGAAAAACTTTAATGGAAACGTTTCAGAATTGTAATAAGAAAGTTACAATATATATAAAGGAAACAAACGGCGAAATTAAAAACAATAATTTACTAACATTTATTTACAATAACAATATATTTCACTATTTAAATTAAATTTTATAATTCACTATGACTTCCATGGGATTTATCAAAAATTTTATCATTTTCATGAAACCATTGATCGTAAACCAGCAACGGATCAATCATCAAGTGTTTATGGAAGGAAACAGGTCTGTCAGTAGCCAAGTAATCCCTCGCGTAATCAATAGGCCTTGCCTGCAAAAGTAATAATTACAATTTAATAATAATTTAAACAGGATGAATTTCATATTATTGGGTACTTATTGTTTATTGATCGGGTCAATTTATGCCAAGATTACCATGGAAAATTTGATATAAAATGTGGTATATAGAGCATACAAGAGGTTACACTGTAAGGTTTTTAGAATATAAAAAGAGGACCAACTAAGTATATTGTTAATTGATTCGTGATAGTATCGTTTCCTCTGATGGAATCACTGAGAGAAATAGGCGGGCCAGTCTTCCTTAAATGTCTCTTCCAATAGCTTTTTCAAGGGAGTCACAGCAGTTTATTTTCTCACAAAGACTTTTTCAGAGGGATAATTATTTCTTTTTTAGCCTCTCAATTATTACCCTAATATTCAAAACTGATTTCAATTGCATACACCTTTTTACAACATCTATCATTTCACTGTTAAGGCATTCTGTGACAATTTCATTATTATTACCAGATTTTTATATATTACTTTATATTCACAGTAAAATGTATATTTCCATTATTTACCTGATGAAATAAATGTGAATGTACGAGAGAAACATTGATATGCCTTTGAGCACAGGCACCCAGCCACATATCGTCTGGCGTATTCATCGTTGGACATGAGCAATCTGATAGCAAATTTACTGCAGCAGTACTCAATACTATGCCACCTCCACCTGTTATGTAATCATAGCCTGGAAAAAATAAATTCTTCTTTAACTATTTAAGTATAAGCAGAACTCGTAGTATGAAAGTGCTAATACACTTGTGGACATATAAAAGATTTCAATTAAACTATTTAAAAATATTAAAAGTATTTTTACTATGTAAATATATTACCTAATACATCTTTTACAGATCTAATAGAAAAATAGTCAATGACGAATTTTGGATAGGTGTTTTAGACACATAAGAGTCTGTCCAGAATAAATTAAATCATCTTCCCAACGCTGTTGATATTATTCCGACGTGAGGGCCCCTACAGCTAGTCAATTTATGCTCTCTCTAACACTCTGGCTTATCCATAGCTCTTTTTACTCTCATTCATGTAAAATTATCTTTTATATTTGCCAATTATTCAAAACCGTCCTTTGCGATTGTCTTTTTGCAATAATTTTAAATATGTTTAATGAAGATGCCATAAAAATGTTAGCATGGCTATAACAAATTTTCAGCATATTTTTGAAATGAAATTTTGGGGTATTCTATACATATTTCAGTATCAAACATCTACCATTTTTATTTTTATGTTTAATAACATTTTTATTTAATGGCTATTCAAATTTGATAATAACTAAAACATGTTTTCAGATTTACTTTTTTCAAAATGCCCAGCCCGACTTTCGATTCCCTATTAAAGTATTATCTAGATACTAGTACAAAATTTCTAAATGCTTAAAATACCTCTCCAAAATTTGTCATCAGCTCTTGGGCTATAAGACAAATAAATTCATAGTCTGTATCTCTTTAGTTTATTAATACATTATCACCATAATTATTTTGCATATTTCTGGGCTGAAATGAAGTGCTGAAATGAAACACTTTGAAGTATAACACGCATAACACTTTAAATAGACATATAACACTTTGAAGACTTGTATCATGCAAAGAAAACACTGGCAAATGAATAAATATTGGACATTATTCATACATAGATATTTTTTATTGCATTTCAAAAGATCTTTTCAATGGCACCCTACTTAATGGGGTTAGCGAGAAAAAATGTTAGAAGAAACACTACATTTTTCTGCAAAATCGCATAACAACTGTTCTTAAACCGATGACTTGCACAAAAGAAAAATTTTTCACCATTTTACATATATGTTTAGCAAGTCAACGTAAGTTCTGAAATTTACTTGCGTACAGATCTAAAACTGTAGAAACTGTGAGGCTGTGACAAACGGACAAGACAGATATGAAAAAATTAAAATGGTTACTTATTCCACTACAGAACCAATAAAATGCAATTATTTTCTCCCATTTTCATTAAATTTTTGAATATACAAGTTTTTTGTTAATTTATTTTGTCTAAATTTTTTTAATACAGGTTTTTTAATAATTTATTTGATTAATTTTACTAGTGGAATAAACTTTTAACAATGGAAATGCCAATATGTGCTTTATTTATTTATCTACTTTAATGTATCTAATTTATACATATGGCGGACTTATTGCTACGAGAGCAATCTCTTACAACCAACCATAACACCAGTCCAGCCCCGTTCGACAAACGGCCGGCAATTGAACATCGTCACTTTGTGACAAATCCAACACACCACGGCGACAACATTATTAACATACTGGTCTTGATTTTGAAAAAGTATTTATGCAGATACAATGTTTCTTCTAAGGAGATTTAAAATTTTTAACATGTAATTTTCAAAATTGTGTGATACATCTTCTTATAGATGACTCAACATACGTCTGTACTTCTATTCAGTAAGGATATCTACTACCCGTACAAGTCGCTTGACCAAATAAAACTCATTTATTTATCTGAGAATTTTAAAAGCTTGATAACATTTTTGTAGTAGATTATACTTTTTACCTGTATTGGTATTCCAATTATTGTATCCATACCCGTATCGTTCGCCGATAATTGTGGGCACCTCTCTTTTTGGCATACAACTAAGCACTTCGCATAATCTGGCCACACTGTCAAAAAAATTCTGATTAAATTGTGAAGAAAAATATAACAGTGAATAAAATAATAATATATTAGATCCCTTCACAAGGTGAATTTCAATAGGGGTAATTAGAAGTATTTATTAATAAGTATTTTTCGTAGATATAAAACTAAAGAAATGCTTGCACTCATACAATCAAGAAAAAAGCAAAAATGTAGTACTTATTAGTAATATAATCAAAACGTATAAATTATAGTTCAACATTCTAATCCATATAGAGTTAAGCCCTTCCTCCTTGCTTACCTAAGCAGCAATAATAGAATGCATCATAATAATGTAATTCATAATAATTTTTAATCGTATTATCTCAAATATTTGGATTCATACTTGACCTAATTTTATCAAAAAATCATTTTCAAAACCAATTATCTGACCTATCGACTTCTTCTAAGCTTTATTACTAATTTCTTCCATAATAACTTTTTTCCAAACTCATCCATTTTACATGAAATAACTATCTAAGCATTCTTTTTTTAAGTTTTACAGCTATACTTTTTCCTCTCTCTTAAGTCACATTCTTTTCAAACACAAATATTCATATTTTTGCAAAAATCGTATCGACTCATTTTTATAGATTTTAGTTTTAACACATATCAACTAAATATGATTTATTCTCATTTTGTTTTTACACACTAGACTATTGTTGATCAATTTTTTTTTAAGCTTTACTGATCCGTCCGGAAAGTTTGTAAAAGTAAAATATTGCACAAATGCTATAAAATCAATCTCTATATTTATGCAGTAATTTTTAGTAAGATTTCAGTGTTAACCAGGTTGAAGTAAATGAAAAAAAGTGGCGATGTATACTGCACATGTGCATATGTGTGCATTTGCATGTTTCTTTGTTATCCACATAAGCTCAAAGGGCTTAATTTTTACTGCTACAGTATTAACTAATTAGTTCAAATACCAGAAGTGGGCTACATTTACACCCAAAAAATCTATTTAGAGCCTAAAAGATGAAGTATTGATGGACCTGTTTGAATCCTGGGGATAACACAGGCCAGGTGAAAATTTTTTAAAATGAAAAAATTTATTTTCACCAAATTATTCAAGTGTATTTTTCTTTAAATTCTCAAAGTGTAAGAAGTAACCTGCCAGAGAGAATCTGATACGAGAATTCAGCTGGGCTTGGCAGCATTGGGAAAACAGCATCAGATCTTTTAGATATAGTTGATTATAGTTGAAGACAAAAGTCTTCAACTACTCCTTCCTACCCGTAATGACTTACGGAGCAAAACTGTTCCACAAGCTTAAAATCACTCAGCAAGCTATGGAAGAAGCTATATTCTGGGTTTCTCTGAAGAATCAGGAGTAACATAAACAAGACCTAATGGCACCGACGTAACTCAGAAATTAAAATTACCATTTATTTCCTATAAACTTTGCTTTAAAAGATATAAATGATAATAATAGTAATAATATTATATAATATAAAAATATTAGTAATATATAAATTTAAATGAAATGGATGGTAGATTTTTGGCTACACTGGGGAGATTTGATTCAAATATAGAATATCTTCTACCCATTTTGGAAGAATCATCAAGCAAGTGTTTATACAATTGACAACTGTCAATTGTATCAGTTGTAAATTGACAACTGTCAATTGTGGAATTTATACAATTGACAGAAGCTAATGTAAAATCTGTATCGGTAAAATTTTGGCCATTATGGAATTTTCCAAATTGTTTCAGCAATGTCAATCAAAAACATATTTGTTAAAAAATTCTTACAATAGGATTCAATATGTTATATTTAGAAAAATTATTTCTCCATTGTATTATTTGCTTTAGTCGACGCTAACATAAAAACTATGATTGAAGACATAGGTGCTTATAGAAAAGAAGGAGATAATGAGCCGTTAACATCATAGAATCAATAATAGAATGGATTAGATGAGTTCACATTTATACGTCATAATTAGCGATCATCTACTCAGTAGCAATTAGATGAGAAGAAGCAAAAAATTAAAGAGTAATGAGACAAATATAAAAGTATGTGTTTCATTATGTATTCCTTATGCAAAGTAGGTAAGTGATGTATAATTTTTGTTACCGGCTGGAACCTAAATAGCTAAACAATTTTGATTGTTAATGTATCCATCGATGTTATATTTCGTGAATGAAAAAATGAGATTTTCAAAATTTAAAAATGAGTTCTTTTCTAATTTTTTGAGAAATTCTTTTCAAATTTTCTTCATTTTTTCCACTACAATCAGGTTTTCCCTTATTAAGGCTGTACAAATTATTACACCCAATAGAACGTAGAATCTAGTTTAATAGACTTTATACAATGGCTAAAATTTAATTTACCTCATTATGGTGTCGTCATCTGCTAACACCGCCCACTTGATTGATGAATTATTATGCATAACCCCTTTAACAAATTTTAATATTGCAATTGTCTTCTCGCAATGTCCTTCTTCAGAATTTTCAATATTAAGGGTTATTGAGGGTAACATTTGGTCTGAAACAGCAAACATTAACATTACATTAACACATTTAAAAACACGATAATGTATTTTTAAACATTACATTAACACATTTAAAAACACGATAATGTATTTTTTAATCAAAGTTTTATAAAAATTAAAATGCACAGCACATAAAATAATAGTGTGTACATATCATAAGTTTCTGTCTGAAGTATAGTTTAATAAACAATTTGTGGTACAATCAGTAACAAGAACCTATGTCTTAGGGCATGAAATTACAGAAAAGTTAGTTTGCATTGAAGCTTCAAACGGAAATGACATGTTTTACCATAAGTGCTTCGTAGTTGGAAAGTTATAGTCACAAATGTTTATATTCAGCCAAAAAGAGTAAAATTATAACATATATAAACTGCAAGGTATATTCGTGACTAAGTGGAAGAAATTATTTGAAGAGATAAAACTTTGATAATATTCAACAATGTGTCATGAGCACATTGTTCTATATTATAAACAAACAATAGTGAGAATAAAGTGATCATAGAGATATTTTCAGTATTCTCAACAGAGATTATATGAAGAACAAAAATAATTGACAAGGAGGGTTATAAATATATTATATAAGACCATTTGAAGCTGTTTAGAGACTATAATATCAACTGATTATGGAGGGCAACATTTGGTCTGAAACAAACTGATATCAAATGTCAGGGTACAATCAAAAAAGCTCCACTGCCAGAAAAAAATTAGCTGGGGCCCTAGGAGAAGTAGACCGGAACTGTAACATTGTGATTTTCTCCAATTTTGGGTGCATAGCCCTACTGATCAAAAATTATTTACCTGCAGTAACTAATTTCTTCGGTGGATGACTAAACATTCGGTGACATTTCACAGTAGGAACTACTATTCAAAGTAAAAGTTGGTAATTTGTACAAGATTAAAGGTAAAGTGAATACCGTAAGAATCCTAAAAATGTAAAAGGTTTTATTACCACCTACTCAAAGGATATGACAGAAAAACTTAAATTTGATCTTACGATAAGACAATGATCCGAAATGTTGAAATAACCTTTAAAGAAAGTGAGAACTAAAAATAATTTTGACCAATTGAATTGGCCTTCAGAGTTGTCGATGTAAATTCACAACGAAAACGAAAGTACAGGTTTTATGAGAGAAAAGTACAGAATGTGAGTATTTAATTTAATAAATTCGTCAGATATGAAGATCTGTACCTGTTGAATATCCTTGTAACTTATTAGAAAGTAGCCTGCAAAGATAATTAACAAAGGCCACAAATTAACAGCGGTGGCGACTGAATAATTTATTAATGTGCATGCTTAGAAGTACTTATGTGTAATATTTATGTTTAATTTTTATAAAATAAAGAGTTTTGAATTACTCTTGTTCAACACATTCTCTTGCAACAGCACAAGCATAAACAATTTACTACTACAGTGAAAACTTAAAATGAAAATTATACTCAATTTTATTGTGATTCTTGAAAAAAACAATAACGATACTTGAAAAACAACAACAGCGCTCGAAAGAGTATCATCCGTGCGGGATTTTGGTGTAATTATAGATAATCACTTAACATTTCACAATCATGTCAATAAAACCTGTCAGAAGGTCTACAAGTGCTAGGATTTGTCATGTGACATTCCCATGATGTCCATAACAGTGGGTGTATTGTGGCCTTATTTAATTTTATAGTCCTTAGTACTATCCTTGAAACCAATGCAGTCATCTGGTCTCCACATGAAGCAACTTATATACTTGTGTTGGAGAAAGTGTTAAAAAATTTAATAGACTTATATACAAAAAAATGTATGTGTACTATCCTCATTTCTTTCCTTCAGCTTTCATAATGGGCATAGTCAGATGTAATTTACTTCAAAACTGATGGGAATAACTTTCGATCAAGCATTTTTTAAATTATTAAATAAATATGTTATTAAATAACCCCTCGTTCTTGGATTTGGTAACACTTTATGCTCCTGACAGTTACGTGAGAGGATGGAGCCATAGATTATTTCTTCTGCCTAGAGCACACATGAATCTTGCCTAGAGGACACATGAAGCTTCACGAGTTTTTCATACATTTAAGCTAATCAACAAGGTTCTGCGAGAATTGCCAAATTTGAAATTTTTTCCTGTTCCATTGACCATTTTAGAAATGCAATTATGTAGTTGCTTAGTAATTTACGTCTGGTTAGTTTTATGTTTAATTTTAATTAATGTGTGTTTTTCTATTTTATTAATTATTGTTTGTTATTATGTGTAATGGAAATTATTGTACCTTGTAGTTAGTGTTTGTACTTATCAAGGCCTTTGGGGAAATGTGTAAGTTGATTGTAAGTTGACAAATGAGACTATAATTTATGCAGATTTCTTCATTGTGTTGACATACATTAATGTACCAAGTTAAAATCAATTTTATATTTAAGAACACATAAACGTGTTATTGAAATTTAATTTGAGTCTATTTAAAACAATTGCATACATCAGTTGCCTGCTTATTACAAACCAAATCTTAACAGACAATACAATTTTTACCAATATTCTTTTCTTCCAAAATTTGTATGTCCTAGAGACTAAAAATATATTTGATGTAAAATATTTACAGATACGTATAAGACTCTTGGCAATATGGAAATGTTTAAACATACTCTGCACCATAGTGCAGTAAAGAATGAATACTTGCTTGGAGAAGAAAAGTATTTTCTTACTCTACTTACTCTACTTCAAAAAGACATATTACAGGTAAAAATATATGAGATATCCTTTTTCTCGCTGGAGTCAAAATGTGCTAGAATGAAAAATGGTATGGACATTAATGATGTTATATTGTATGAATATTTCTATACCTTCAATATTACTGAAGAACATTATATTAGAAACATACTTCCCCCATGTTTCTTTTATAACCGGAACCCTCGTTAAGTGATTTTTGTGATATGTTTTCACTGCAAAGAATATTGAGGATTCTGCTATTGCGGTTCCCTGTAATAAAATTTAATATTACTGTAAGTCATCAATTAATTAAAAATTAAGCAGGCATAAAACTACAACAAATACATACTCACGCAAGCGTTGAACTGCAGTGGATACGATACACACTCAGGATTTTTTTTCAGACAAAATTTTCGGACAGGCGTTAGTATAGGGCCCAGGCTCTTTCTTCTAATGAATGCAGCTAATTCATAAGTGGGATCTATGAAGAAGTCCTTGATAGGTAATATATCACCGTTAAGAATCCTTTCATGAAGTCTGCAATAAAATAATCTCATGATAATAATATGGTAATAAATTATCTTACATAAGATTAGAAATGTAAACGTTCTAATAAAATATTTTGTACGAACAAATAAGTTGATACTAATAAAACGGTCCCTTTTCTCCAACGATTTCTAGAATGTTATAGTTTCTTCTCAACCATCTTTGATAGGGTACATAAACAGCACAGCATTCAATCAATTGCTTAGATAGTAAGCAAGTTTCAGTGAATAAAAAACCAACCATATATGGAAATGTCACAAAAAGAACTTAGAGACCTCTTGTTTCACGAATTCAGTTTTGTGGTGAAAATCAAGCAAAGCACCACGCAATACATTTATAATGATGGGTGAAGATGTACTCTCCTATGACTCAGCAAAGCACTAGTTTCAAATACAACACTCCTACATAAAATCATAAAAATTAAAAAGCCTTAGTGTTTTGTTTATTTATATCTATTCTTTATTATATTTATTGTGTACAAAAACCTTTTGTTCAATAATATGATGGGACATATTTATACAAGTTCCTCCTCTGCATAATAGTGATGTTACATTGAAATTTTTGAAACCTTTTTACGGATGATATATTGGATAAAATTGTTATTGAATGAAATCTCTCCAAGGCACAATTCAATTAAAATTAGTCAAAATATTAAATATACTGTAACCATAAATTATTTCCATAATAAAATAAACACATAAGTAGCATTTATTGCACAAAATACAACTTATATGAAATTTAATATATCGTTTACAAATATTCAAATTCTGTTGTATCTGAAAATGACATATATGTATATATGCTAGCTGTCAATGGAAAGAGCCAGCGAAAAGGTGGACATCAGTATGCTATAGTCTAGTGAACATAAAAAATTGGCTGAGGTTAATGTTGAAATAATTTCACCATTTAAACAAGTCACCTAAAAACAAAGCTACTCGTAAATGAAGCAACATGCATTAATTTTTACTAAATTAATTTTTAAAATTTTGGTGATGTTAAAATTCATTGAAAATTTATTTTTGTGGACCACTTTATTTTGTGTAAGAAAATAAACGTAAAAATTAAAATATATACATATTTTTAACATTGCATGAAAATAAATGAAAATTAATTACAATATATTCAAATGTTGATTATGGTGCTTGCTCTCAAAAAAATATGAAACTTGAAATGATAAAAAACGTTTGTATAAAAACTTTTATTTCCAATAATGATAACTAATATCATTAATCTAATGCATTTAGGGTAAGGTGCCACTGTGTGATTGGAAAAATGCATAAAGGGACGCTGCCTAAGGCATACAGCTAACAGCCTTATTTTTGTTTCAATTGTCGGTAATTCCATTGTATGATCTATAAGCAATAAACAAGTTTTAATTTAAACTTATTTGCCGAATGGTTAAAAAAAAATATATTTTTGCTGACCTTCTTAACAAAGTGCTACTTATCACAAATCCTGATGCTAAATTTGGATACGTTATACTCTTCATGTCACTCGACTGCGAGAAGTGATGAATAATGGTAGGTTGCATGTCTTTTAGTGGATATCCTATCCATATTCCCTGAAAAAAAATTTGAATGAAATGTTACAAAAATAGATAAAAAAGATTTTATTAGTAATGAATGTTCACAGTTTACACTACACGTTTGTTAAATGTATGTGTAAGCCAGTTATTACTTATGTAAAGATCATAAGTAATAACTGGTAATATTAAAGAACAAATGATTTAGGAAGACAATAAAAGTAATAGAGCACAGAAATTTTGATTTTGGAATTAATATCTACTTGTCTGTGAGTCTTTTTATTTGTTCGCATATCACGTAAGAACCACTAAAGGGATCTTGATAGTCGAAGTAGAAAACGTTTTCTTTCAATACTCGAATTTAGAAAAGAAGACATTGCATTCAAGTTTAGAAAAGAAGATTTGGTATTCCATTCTAAGAAAGTATATTTCCTTATTTGAAAAAGTTTTCTTTTATAATTTTATTATAGATGGTGTAGCGCATATTTTTAATGTGCTAATTGGCAGTGTAGAACGGAAAAAATTCAGGTCGCCCTATAATTCAAGCGATGGCGCTGTACAATTTTTAAACACACAAGAAATTTTATACCACTGCTTGCCTTATTCGGCTACTGAATGTGCACTTAGGAACTATTGGTTTATGTTATGAAATACTTTGGCTATACTTGGTATATATCAATTTTAGATTTGTTGATTGAAATATTTTAGTGTTGCGTTGATTACAATATTTCAAATAAAGTACGGCGTTTTACACCATAGCTTATTTAAACGGTGTACCTTGGACTCGGTTGGTTTTATAATTTTTGACTGCAATTTATTTTGTGATTTGTATATTGTTGATTGACTAACTTTTGACAACTTAACCTATACTTTTACAAAATTTTCTTTGAAAAATTCACCGTTTTGTTTTTTTTTATTCAAAACATTTTGGTGTTACAAGCACTTGATTAGAACATTTAAATATAGGGGAATGTACCTTCTCTCGTGACTTGGCTTGCTAACAGGGATGAAGATGCAGAAACAAACATACTTTTTTTAACAATGGTTCTTAATAGTAAATTGTAACAATGGTTCCTAATAGGGAACAATGGTTTCTATTAGTTCCTTGAGGAAAATCCAAGAATGTTCCAGTATTAAAAAATGCTAAAAGAATCAGAGAGCTAGGATCGCAACAATAAAGATTGTGAGGAAAGGTTTGTTGCTGAGTGAGAGTGTCAAAATGGGAAACGGTCTTTTCGAAACCTCTACACAACGTGAATCATTACTATGTTTTCAGCGAGTTCGCACAACTACTTCTCAATTGCTCAAAACCAGGTAGGAACGTAAAGTGTCATAATCGCTAATTGTCAACGTCGTAAGCGTCCCACGCTTCAAAAACATTTACTAAATAGGAATAACACTTAAATTGTTATCGAGATCACATACATGGCTTTTTCACTACGACTCAAAAAGAGTAAAAAACCCATCATAAGTGCAATACACTGTCCCACATTTTAGGAACTTTTACTGTATAGGAATTTTTCTCCATTAGCGCTTACTATGCCATGACCATTAACAAAACACGTGGTCAGACCCTGTGTGTTGCGGATGTGGATCTGAGTGTCAACAGCTTGACTGGCTTTCTCTTCTCTTCTTTCCGAGTAGCTTTCTTCCGATGCAGTCAATTTGTTAACGATGCAGTCAATTTAATCATCCATGTACCAAACGATACTACCTCAAACGTTTTATATAAAGAAGCATTGTAATTACAACATAAGCATATATTTTGACCTATGTAGTCCTTGACAAAATAAACCCTATTACTGCTATAAAATGTTTCTGCTATTTTAACCTTCAATCTTATCATTAACTTAAAAATATTTTTCAAAAGTCCACGCGAACAAGGATGCAAATACAGCTATTAATGAATAAGTTATCTATACACAATATAAGGAACAAACAAATTCCCCGGATACGATTTTGTCATTAAATATCAATTGGACATAATAGGCTTAACATTTTCTTTGTCACTGCAACTGGCACGCTTTGAAGATGCTACTCTGTAAAAATAATTTTACAGAACGTACAATTTTACACTGATTGCGATATGAAGTAAAAATTGCAGTTCAGGAATAGGTAAATTTTATATTTAGTTAGCAATACCGGTTTTTAATTGAAAATGTAGAACATTTGAATTATTTTTCTAGTAGAAATGGAATTCAAACAGGACCCGCGTAGTCTAAATCAGGCACATTTAAAGAAAACAGTTACAATAATTCTGTTGATATTGTAAACAAAGAAAAGAAATATTTTGTTATAAAAATAAAATTTTTATTTTTTTTCATATACATTTTTAATCGAATGCGGATGTTGAAATCATCTTACAAGGAAGTATCAGACTTAGAAATTACAGTTTTGGTTTCTTCGTAGGATCAGTTTAGATTTTCATGTAATACAACTGTAAAATTATATAAAATTTCAGCACATTCACTCTTAAACTGAAAAAATTACGATACATTCGAACAGACAAAATTAAAATATAAGACAAACAAAATTAAATTACAAGAGAATAAAATACACTCATACCAATGACATCTGATTATAAATGTGTGGAACCTTACCTCATTATAATTATATTTGCTAAGGACGTCCAACAGATTGGAGTAATTAATTACCGTGTGTTGATTACAAAAGAATATCCATTGCACGTCATAATTGGTATTATATTTCTTAGCTAGTGGCTCCAACAAAGAGAGAAGAGTCCAGGACCCCGGTATTTTAAAATCTTCATGTGTTAAATGGATATCAGGTGGTTCCTAAAAAAATAAAACCATTCTTTTCTTATATTATTTTTGTAGCATCCTGAGCTAGTGACACAACAAGTTGAGTACTCTCGTTCGACTCGAGTATATTTCTCAATAAACTCAAGTTAGTGAAAAAGAAGATGACTGGATTCTGACTTAGTACCCAAGCACTGATTGAATTGAAAGCTATTAGGTATATTCATAAGACATTTTGAGGTTATGTGTGCGTAGTGACCGGCTTTAGTTTTGAAGCAAATTATCTGCACAGATCTTATACATAAATTAATTGCTTCGGGTAATTTTTTAAATGCTCGTAACTAAATTTATATATTTTTGTGTGTATCTAAAAAAAGATTTGCCTAAAAATGCCACCAAAAAAAAGAAAATCATCGGTTTGAGAATTTTATTACATGTGTAAATGAAAAAACGATTATCAGTGTTTTCCTTTATTGAGCTTGTTTTTATAACAAATATACTGTGTTTTGATAATATGTACCTTGTCTCATTTTGAATAAGTTTAGAAGTTGTTCAGTTAATAAAACGTCAATTTTAGTTAAAAATTAAATATAATTTCTTAGAAAATAAGTTAAACATAAATATCACAAAATTTATATGCGTTTTATAAAAAATGTTTAAAAGACATACTCCCAGAAAATAAACTACAAAAAATACTGTGGTACGATTCGCAAGTATCGTTGAAATAAATTATTCGGCTTTGATTAAAAAATTGTTTTTTATAATTCCTTTTGTGCTCCTATATGTAGAGTACTAAGTCATCTTGTCAATTTTGTTACAAAAAAAGTGAAAAATTCTTAGAAAATACTACAAATTTGACAGACTGGTACGAAATACATGACTCCACCTTTCAGAAAAAGTCTCCACTTTTCTCCCCATTGGGATGAAAACTTAACGAAAATTAAATACAATTATAATTTAATTAATTTACATTTTACACTTAATTATAATTAAATAGATATATGATTTTATTACATAGATATACAAATTATAAATTTAATTCGTAATCAATAAATTTTATACGCATTAATTTTAAATTTTTCGTGCTTACCAATTTCAATTCTTCAGATTGTTTAATAATTTGACGTTTAAGATGTGCTGCCAACTTCGCGTGATAAGGCTCCGATTGGCTTAATATCAGGAATGCGATGTTTGGTAGATCTAAAGAAAATAAAGAAAATTGATTAAATTCAAGTCGCAAATTTAAAAAAAATATTGAGTTACATGGAAGTATACCTTAATCAACAATACAGAGACAAATCGTTTCGTGATTTTACAACGATTAAATTTCCAGTTCATTTAAATTTCGGGCACCGAATTAATAAACATAGGTACCTATCTAAAACTAAATTTCCCAGATTGCACAGTCCCTAAGGAGGAAAAATATAAGCTAATCACCATTATTTTATTATTTGTGTTATATATTTTTAAACAAAATATGAGTTATCGCTTGGTATAAGCACTCTAATTATTTTATATTCTATCTTTAGTATATACACTAACTAGAACGCTTGAGCTATACCACATATAATTAGATTATTGGGCCTATTTGAAGCGCCATCAAAGTCACGGGAAAAAAATTGATATTTATTTTGGTCCAACACTTTCATTATTTTTTATTATTTTGTTAATCTCAGGGGTATAATTGAAAGTAAATAAAAAATTACGTGCTTCTGATTTTAAATTATATTAAAAGAAAAACATCAAAACTGCCTCTCGATGTTGCTATTCTAAAATAAAAATCGAAAGAAAATTAAGAGTAACGAGTTAGGAGAACTTAATTCCATGCGAATCGGTACCATATGATTATATTTTGAATAATAGAAATGATATAGCGCTCGTTGTGCCATTCGATTACGCCTTCTGCAAGTTTATTACACCTAAAAGTAATTTTTCCACCAAGCTTGAAAAAATAATAAAGGCAAACCTGCAATGGAATTAAACTCAAAACGTGGAAAGTATTTAAGGATTTTATATATAAAACGAGAACATAGCCATGTTCTCAGATTTACAAAATCAATTTAAGTTATCTTTGGTATTCTACGAATAAGTATATTCTTTATCCGTAGGTGGTACCACATAACTTTAATAGCCACTTTCATATATTGGTAAAAAAAATTAACACAAAATATTAATAGTAAATAGTACATATTAAATAGTAGTGGAAAATCTGGGCTCGCCGATGATCGTAATTAATTAATTCTCATTCATTGTTACTTGTGTTTTATACATATCTTATATTTTATTCGTGCCCATAGAAATTTTCAGTTGTTGACATTGATTATCGACGTGCTATTAGGTTATTGTATTAATAAATCGAGAAAAACTTGGTACCTTATATGCAACTTTAATCTACGAAAGTTTTCATCTATTTATTTTGTCACACTGTTCATCTCTAACATTAGTTGTGTGTACACTCACTACTATGGATTATGGGCGCTCACTATCAGCCAAGATGGCGAAAATCAAATTACTTCATTACGACTTTGTGTAAGGTCAGTCCAGCGTACTAGTATAATAGAGTTCTATGGATATATAGCACATCATCTTATTAGGGAATCGCATGCCATATTTAAAATAATTTATCAATCAACGCAACTATGAAAAGTGCAGGCTGTTCACAAATAGTGATAAATGGTACGAAATTTAACTGAACGAGACTGTCTAAGAAATTTAACTTTTATTTGCCTTTTAGGCGCAAACCAATATTGCGTTATTGAGAAATATCCTCGAGTTATTTCTCAAAAAAATTAACACAAAATATTAAATATCCTCGAGAAGTTATACCTCAGAGTATATAATCACAGATTATATAATGATAGCTATACTAACAACGTAAATATCTAAACATTGTGAATATAGCTACAAAACCAAGTTCGAATGTCGCCGCCTTGATTTTTTTTTTGTTAATACAACTAAGAAGTTTTCTTTATTTAATAAATTAACATGAAAAAAACACTTTTTTATAATTCATACTATTTATTTGTTGAAAATTTACGTCAGTATTTACCACAGATTTACAAGATAAGAAGATTATAAATTTGTGGTACCTATTTATATGTTAGTGAAATAATATGATTATAGAATGCCTTTTGTTAGAATTATAATCCGTAATTATATATTCTTACTTCAACCCTGCGGCGTTTATTTTTACAGGCTAGTTAAAAATGTCATTGAATTATTTCAAAATTGTGTTGATTTAACTGAGCATAGTTAAATCGACACAAGAAATCGACTCTTATATGAACTGTTTAAAAATTTGCATGATTATCCTATCAGGTCATCTCAAAACATCTGTACTCGAAAAAAATCGTCATTTATTTTTTCTGCATCTTAAAATAACGTTTTATTTATTATATATATAATTTTTCTTTCATTAAAACCTATATAGATATACTTAACACATATAAATATTGATATAAAAATAAATAGATTTTTTAGTAAATAAATTATAAAGATATTTTAAAAAATGTTTTTATTTGAATTGTTTAAATAAATAACATTTTCTATTTATTTATATTAACAAAAAATAAAACAGAGAAGTGTGGTTCAAAGCTGGAACCCAGCCGGTAACGATTCGAAGACCATGCACTCAATTATGCTTCTCAGCCATATTTACAGTTTTTAAATATACATAGGTACACATGTTAATTAATCGGTCCAGCAAGATTTTTTAAAATTTCTTCTTGAAAATATACGACGAAAATAATCTTTTTGGTTTAAGCCTTCATTACGGAAAAATTAATTTATTTTTCAATAACAAAATATTTTATATTTTAAACATTTTTTCAAACATAATTGCATTTAAACATTTTATTACCATCAATCATAATCTTTATTCTCTCTTCATTATCATAATCTCTATGTAAAAAAAACATGAAAAACACTGAATTATGAGTTTAACCGTTTTTTTTACTGTAAAGTAATATTCGTATCGTACATTATTCGATGCCAAGTAAAGTGTTAAGTGCGCCGCGTAATACACCACTTTAACGAATCGGGCGGGCGCATGGCGTGCATGCCCTGCTAATACATAACCCTTTGTTAAGTACGGCATATAGTGGTAACGTTGAATACCGAGAACGAGATGAGAAAAAAAATTATTAATTCATTTAATATTCATAATTTATTTAATAGTTATAATCCAATTATTTTATTCTCAGGAGCCCTTAGAAGTTGCCTGTACTGTATTCTCTATAAGCCGTTAGTAAAACTTCCAAAGTTATTTCTCATTATTGGCTTACTAGTGCGCACTTATTCTTCCGCAAATAGTTAGCTCAGTATTTCCCACCACTATACAAAGTTAACATTGAATTTAATTCTCTAAGACCGTGTCTGTTTCCATGTTAATTGAAAACTTTGTTTCGACAGTTTTCATGATAAAAAATACGAGAAAATCGTAACAAAAAATTACTTCGCCAAATTCATTCTGACGTTGAATAAACTGAAATTAATTAAAATGTATCCTATAAACATAAAGAATACTTTAGTTATTTTTATTATAATTTTTCCGTAAATCACTCTTTCAAACGAACAAAGAAGACAAACGAATATTTTAAAAATTGTATTTATAGTGATTATTTTCGCTTTCGCTAACCTACAGTGGCCTTGTAACAAATGGGCAATGGCCTCTTGATATATGCATGATTATAACATCATGAATAAATTAATAAACAGCAAAATACGAATAAAACCCGTTTAACATTTTTTGTGCCATAAGGTATGAACAAACTAGGCATATAAAAGCTTCTAAACAACCTTTAAACAGTAAAATCCGATATTACTGAACGCATACTACAGCCGTTTTACCATTTTATTACACGTATATAAACGAATATAACGCGATAGGCATATGTATGTATAGGTCAATACGATAAAACTCAATAAAACATTAAAAGCGACGTAAATGTAGGTTCCTGCACGTAGAAATAAACGTTGCGAGCACTTGTCGCGCCCCAACGTGGCGCCTTTCAAAGATTTGTTTGTTCTCACCTTGACAAATTGTTTTCACAAAACTTAACCGGGCCGCGCCATTTCTTTGAGAGCGGAAAGTTTTCACAACTCTTTTGTGATTTATAATAGTATTGAAAAAATACAAATGGGTACGTCGAGAATTAGAATCTTTTTGTTTTCGTGAAAATAAAACTTATTTTCCTTGGAGCCTTTACGAAAGTAAAATTAAATTTCAAGTCATATTAAAAAGAGGTAATTTTTTTATTTTATTGGATAGGGTACGCAAGATGACTTTCGTTTAGGCTCAAACAATAGAAAAGTTGAAGTTTTGACTTTCTATCCATAGCGAAGCTTTGCCAATGTCAAGTATAGAAGAGGTGGCTAGGCAATACTGACTAAGTCATTTCCCGGATATCTGTCATTGTTGCTTAGCAACAAAAAAATATGCTATCAAGTAAAACAAAAATGAAATAAAATTCAATATGTTTTAATAATTTTGAAATAAACGAAGCAAATTTATTATTTAAGGAACATACAAGAATGCTATTATATATAATGAGCAGAAATAGAACAATGTCCCAAACACGTACGAGATACACCGAGATTTACCTTCGAGAAAAAATCTATTTCTAGAACCAACTTTTTAAGAGTATGATAGGCTGGATCTAGAAGTACCCCGCTTCCGCTATCTAAGATGATCTTACCCATTAGGTCTACAAATCAGAGAGCACCCAATAACGAGCAGAATGTAAGAGATTCTCAATGAAATTGTGAGATTAACATCGATCTCCGCTCACAGCAACGAACCGAGCTTTTGTATCGAAATATCAAGAATTATTTGTGAAATACCAATATTTGTGCAATTATAAAAAATACATTATTTCTCATCAGTTTATATAAAAATTTCGATAAATGAGAATTTAATTTCAAGCAGAACGCACAAACGGCAAAGTAATTACCGTTGATGATATATCATACGCCGAGCATTCCATACGCGAGTACGTACACAGATACCTAAAATATACTCGTAAAACTTATAATAAAGAATGTATAAAAGGGGATAGTGTAATATGGTTATGACATACTCGTAGATAATATGAGCCTACTTATATTACGTGAATTACTTGAAAATCCTAGATCAAAAGGCTTTAAAATTAGAAGTTATTAATGCCTTTATTCTAAAGCTTACGATGTCTTTGTTCTAAATGCATTACATTATCCGCTAAACTATCACAGGTTTAAAAATAAAAAACATAAAAATAATAAATTTGAAATAAAGGACTTCATAATTTAACTCGTTCTAATTAAACAATTATCGTCCATTCGAATACTGAAACTAAAAAAAAACGAATCAGAAACATACTACTTATATAAAAACATGGACAAATTATTAGAAATAACTTGTAGATTATGAACTTGCCGGATTTAAAGGCGCAGCAATTTCTATTAGATTTATTTGGATAAAGAAATAGTATTTTAATAAATATATACAAAATATAATATACGAATATGTAATATAATAATTAAACTACACGAAATATCAATTGAATTTTAAAGCAAATCTTAATAACAATAATTTATACAAAAGAATGAATGAATTCATTATAAACTTTACTCCTTTTAACAACAAAAAAAGGCAAGAACAAAATTCGTTTAACACAAGAAAAAATCAGCTAGAAATATCTACAGCAGAACTAGAGCAAGTAATTATTTCCTTCTAATTTTAAATTTTCGGGAACCTGTCACATCCAAAGCAAATCGGTATAATAAAAAGAAATAAAACACAGATTATCTTATGTACAGAGATAATTCTGTATTTAAGCTCACGCGATGTCCAGATGATGGTACCTACTTTATTCTAATCTCCTCTTAACTAACGAACTAAAGAGGTTTGTAAAAGAAAAAAATATCACATATGGGTATATTTTTTCAATGACATGAAAAATGGCTAATGAATAAACATTTTTAATAGTAAACTATAAAGTAAAAGCAAGCTGCTATTTTCTTCTAATTCAACAGGTCTTCGTTTGCTAGAAAGCTGCCTGCAGTCTCAGTTAGATATTTTTCCTTTTCGTTTTTATTACTTTTTTTCGTATTTGAATTATAACCTCCATTTCTCATAAAATTATAGTGAGATTATATTGAGACTGCCATTATGAGATTTGTATTTTTATGAAAAACAAATATTTTGTGCAAGTTTATGTGGATTATTTAATCTAGACTTTTAGCCTATTCTACCTTGTCATTTATCCTAATTATTTATCAATATTTAACTTTTCATTTTGTTAACATCAAATTAATTTTATAAAGAGAAATCTTTGTGGATTTAGGATATTCTATTACTTCTATTATGAACATGAAAGTAAAGTCCGAAGTGTGCCAGGTATATTTACATGTATGAAGATATTATTTGTTGTAGTTATTCCGAAGTGTGTCAGGTATTCGTTAATGTATTAAGACAACATGAAAATCTGCAAAAAAAACATTGCTAATTATTTCAGATTATCTGTCATAGTTCATTTCTTTTTTTTTGCGAAATCAGACCACAGAAGTATTTTTGGGTTAAACAAACTAAACTATTATAGCTAGATGGAAATAATATTTGAAAGAATTGTACAATACAATGAAAACAACAAAAAAATACCAGGACATATAAAGCTAACGATTTATCAGTATCGAGAAGTGCTTCTCGGGAAGGCTGCGAAGGGACAGATACGTAACAAATTACATAGATATACACAAACGCGCGCAAACATCCACCAACTGCTCTTGATAGCGCTGTAAACGACATTGAAAGTGTAATACATTGAAAACGTGTCTCAATAATTCAATCGTAGTAATTACCCGGATTTATCGAACTATGACCTTAATCGTGATCATGAAAAGCTAATTCTTGCTTACCTAAAAATACATAAATTTTTAAATTATTTGTATTTCTATATCATTATGTTCCATATTCGCAATAGCTAGCTGTTCCTCGGTGCAAATTTCGGTACGTGAAGAGCTAAAATTGTGTAGTTTAACTGTGCACGATAAATGTTTTTCAGAATTAGCATATTTTTTACCAGAATTTGTCAAATTACCTAGATTATCATAACCACCTTTATTCCATTTACTAAATTCAGTTTCTAAGAATAAACAAGGCTAGCAAAACATTTTATTTAAGTGTAAATTCTGATTAGCTACCAATACTAATCATAAAAATTACTGTGAAAATGCCGTATACTAGATTTATTACGAACGTATATTTCAAAATTGGCATCGATTTACCTTTCCCAATTATACTATTTTTTCACTAAAAGAGTGATAGTCGCCATTTTTTATTCACTTTCAAAACGAAAACGCACGTCAAAAACTAAACTAATAAAATATTAATATCACATGTATATGCACAAAGTAAACTTTACTGCTAAAATATATTTCACTAACAAAATATAATACGTATATTTAAAAACCGGACAACTATTAAAATTATTTATAAAATTATTTTCGAAAGAGGACGATAAACTGACAGCGAGCTCATTATAACAACAACAAAGCGATCTATAATAACAGGATATGTTCATTTGTGTTTGTATTGAGTAAAGAGGTGACAAAACACCCATGAGCAAAATTGATGTCATAAAAATCATATTGAATTAAAATAAATTGGGAAAAAAATTATTCGAACTTAAAAATTTTATTGCTTCTGGTACATGTTTCAGCCTTTTATTTAATAAATAGTCCAGCATCAGAAATCGGAGGTCCTTTAATTTGTGTCTGCATGGTGTGAATGTACAGAAGAAGTTTTTAATTTGGGACTAGTTATATACCCGGAAAATTCGGTGACGATAAACCAGACAAATATTCGAAGATGCATTGAAAAGATTTCAACTGAATATTTAAAAACATATTGTGCCACCACCAGCAATGGTCCAAACGTAATGAAAAAGTTTGGAAGGGAAAGCCTCAGCGGTATTATCCTATGCTTAAACCATGCAATACAGGAGTTGTAGAAATATTTTATAAAGAAAATCAGATTACTACCACGTCCGCAGCGCTTTGCCACGAAGATACTGATGATATGATGATGAAATCATGGAGAACAAAAACTCTTCTGAGGAACAAACTGCCCATTACAACCGTTTGATGAAATTTAAAAAAAGTATTTGATTAAACCCGATTTCTTGTGAAATTGTTTAGGAAAAGTCCACTGCAAAACGGCCAATTACAGAAATATGGTAAAACATAATTTGAGTAAGAATTCAGTTTATTGATGTTAAAACGAGATGGAATTCAATCATTTTAATGGCAGAAAGATTCCTAAAATTGAAAAATGTTATAAAGGAAACTTTGACGTAAATATGTTAGAGAAATAGAACGAAAACTCTCTTCTCCTTTTGAAGTCAATCGTTACTTCACTGCAGCCAGTAAACATAGTTCACAGCCGAAGTAACGATTTACGTTTTACTGAAAAAAATTAATCGGAAGATGTAATCTGCCTTTACAGGTTTTTGAAACAATTAAAGCATGTATAGAAAAATTAACGGATTATATACAATTTACAATTAAATGAAACTACGTGGTATAGTATTATTTCTACTTTCTTTAAGTTCTTTACCACGGTCTAGGTGTCTTTGTATAACAATATTTTCAGGTATGCTATTAGAAAAGGGGCCCAGTCAGCCTAGGTACCCCAGTGGCGGAACGTTCATATAAGCCCAAAAGCCTGGCTTGCCTTTTCAAAACACTTTACCAAGAATATTAACTTAAAAGCCTTGAAACGATATTATTCGAGCAATTTAAAAGTTGTTCTTATTTTTTCAACAATTAAGACATGGAGTAAGGTTTCTGGCTCCCGGAGCCAGAAACCTTACAGCTTTTTATCCAGGGAATTTGGATGGGACTATGGAAAACAATTTGTGGTCGAATGATGAAGTTATAGAGTTATTGTCACTGAAGCTATACAAATATTTATCGGAAAAAGGCTTTTTGGATACTTATCCAAACGTGGGAATTGCGGTCCGAATGCGCTGCTATTGTGTACACCAGCGTCAAACTGCTCAGCAGAACGGTCGTTTTCGGTGCTAAAGAGAGTAAAGGATTACTTAAGATCTACAATACAAGAGAACAAGCTGAATTCACTCTCCGTAATTTACATAGTCAGAAATAATACAGTCTATTGACTCCGATGACGTCTTTCGTCCTTTTGCACAGAAAAAAGTTTTGCAGTATGATTCTATAAATTTTACAGAATAACGTAACTATAATGACATAGACTGTATTATTCTGATGTTTATTAAAGTAATTAAAGTCGATTAAAAATTATATATTCTGTACTGGTGCATTTAATTCGCTAAATTTTCAAAATGGCTTAGAGATGGGGGGACCCAAATGCCTAGGGGCCCCGAGTCTCTAATTCCGCGCCTGTAACTGGAAAACTTTCAATGCTAAAATAGCGTCCATAGTAGAGTCTGTCGTTTTTAAGTGTTTACAGATTATACTTGCAATAAAATATACTAATGTGCATCTGCAGAGAAATTGAACTCGTACTAATATGTTTACTGAAGAGATACGTAAATATATACAGATGTATTCGATAAATATTCCAGAAAATACACATGTACATAGAGGCATTTGATTTCCATCTACTATGCATAAATTGTATAAGGGCTGTTAATAAATTCGTTAATGTTTTCCTTCGTCTCGGCCGCCCTTTTGACGTCGCGCCTCGCGTCGAACTCCACTCCGCTCCGTATGATGATGCTACGAATATTTTGCGCGCGAATCAACAAGGTAAACACTTGTGGATGATTGTAGGGAAAAGATATATTTGCAAAACGAATTTATTCGTACGCTTCGAATACTTCATGAACTTTGTCTTGTGATACGTTCGTTTCTGAGTGAGGAATTTATCTTTTAAAATTTCACACCAAAATGTAGCTGGATCATCTTGTAGGGATACGCCATTATCCTCGCTTTGGTGTAATGGAGTCCAGGTCTAGCACCAATTTCTCCGAATAAACCTAACCTTTGCAGAATTGTAACCTCATCCGAATCAGAAATAGTTTTACTTGCAATTGTTTCGAATCTTTCGAGTAGCACGGCAGGAATTCTATAATTCCTGGGAAAGTTTGAAAACTGTATATATTATTAAAATTAATTTTCTCTGTCAATAGTTATTATAAGCCGATTAATTTATGATCTGTGTACTATAAATTGATTAGGAATTCACACAATGTCACTGTACGTATTTAAGACAAAATACAGTTTCATCTTTCTGTTTTAATAAATAAAATATTTTTGTAATACAATTTTCAATTATTTTTAACAATGATTTTTAGTCTTTAGTTAGGAATCTTTGTATGTTTTTTTTAATATATCTATTGATTTATTTTCAAAGGTTACACATTTACATATCTAACTAGATGCGAGTATTCAATAAATTATGTAAAAATAATTTAATTACTTAATACATATGTGTCATATGTGGATAAGCTTTCCCATCTAATTTGGCGTACTTATTAGTCCCTTTTATGACTCCATCATTGAATGTCGCCATTAAATTAAGTGTATATTCTCTGTCCGTCTGTCGATTATAAAGTCGTGGGCGACAACAACCAGTAACTAACTAATAAAAGTATTTTTGATTCCGAGATGAAACATCGAGAAAAAGAACGAAACGAGACAAAAGCGAGTCACGTTTTCTATGTCCGCTTATTTATTTGAAACTACCAACTAGAAACATTCGAAAGGAAAGTGTAAGCGCACGCCCCTGTATTGTTTTCTGAACAGATATTTACACAGAAAAATATGTAACGGTTTAGTATAATGTAGTTTTCAATACCTTTTTCATAAAACTATCTATCGAAATATAATGGTAATCGTTAAGAAAGTCCTTATTTGTAAAGAAATTTGTTGGCAGTAGCCGAAGAATAAAACTTTAGAAAATAATTAAAAAATCAATTTTTTTTATTTTGAAGTGATGTTATTAGAATACAGTAAGTAAATTCGCCTCATAAGTAAATGCTGTAATTTTATACAGTGTTGTATGTACGGAAATCCTTAACGAATCACTGACAATTTTAATTCATGTTGATTTGTCTGTCAGAGTAATGATATTAATTCGATATCATTTTCTAAGGTCTCAGGGATATATAAACGAAAAACAGTCAAAATGTTTCCTATGCTTAATATTACAAGATCCCCCCGGACCATAAGAGAAATTTTACAAGCGTTATATGTAAAAAATTATATATAAAAAATACATAAAAAAATTGTATGTATATATATATATATATATATATATATATATATATATATACATATATAAATATAAAATCGTGAGCCATCAAGGGACGCCTGGCAGATGTGAAACGTGTAATTTTTTTATATTTTTATATTCAAACATTTTTATTTGAACGAATTGAAAACGAAAAAATAAATATTCAGATAGTTGATAAAAATAAAATATTAATTTAATTTTATTTTTATGAAATAATTTTTATTTTCATGAAATAATTTATGACAGAAATATTTCTTAATAATCTATTGAAAATATATTTTTAATGTTATAATACTGTTAGCCGACAAGACGCGAAACTGGCAGAATGGCACGTCGCGACTTGCCATCAAAATGTTTTAACTCCCTCCAAACGTGCCATTAGATGTTGTCACATCAGTATTATTACAAAGGCGTCGTTATAAGAAAGGTGCGATACAAGTTTTAAAGCAAAACCCCAAATTGAAGATTTAAATTAGATTAGATTTAGATTACATTACGTATATTATCCGCATAAGTATAATATACGTAATGTAATGTTCTATCATTTTACTGCGACAAGATAATTTTATTTATGTCTTTAACACTTCAACATATGCAGTAAGTCTGCATATGTAACCAAAGTATTAGGCACATTATTACTATACATTAAATCCCGTTTCCAGGAAATTCTTCCTTTGTTTATCATTATCTTGTTGGATTTTCCAAGAATAAAGTTTAAACAATAAACTTTTTAGGCCTAGTAACAAATATCAATGAATTTATGTTTTTTTTTAAGTTCGCTACTATCAAAGGTTTATTGTACAAGCATTGCGCGTACTTATTTTAAAATACTTTTTGCATATGGCTTCACTCGTATAAATTTAGTTAATAAATAATTATAATGTAATGTTTACATTTTAAGAAGATCCTTGACTGGAATACAGCTTACATTTAATCTGGGACTGTAAGCGCGGGCTCAACAAATTATTTTTTATCAATTCATAAAAATTATTGTGAGAGCTATTGTGAAAAGCTATTGTGAGAATAATTAAACCATTAGCTTGAAATTAAACCATTAGCTATTGAGAGAAAGCTAATGGTTTAATTTCAAGGGCCTTAGAAAATATTAGAAAGAAACAAAAGATAGCGTAGATATTAATATAAATCCTAAACCTTATTTAAGTGAAAGTTTCTTTTAAATAGGTACAGTATTTTTAATGTGATACTTTCACAAATAGATAAACGTACAGTTTAAGACTGTTCATTGCCGAAGAAAAGAGACCGTGCTCATGAAAATTGGCAAAGGTTTACAATGGAAAATTTGCCACGCGGAAGACAATTTTACGGCTGAATTGTAGACATACAGTCAGATTAAAAAATAACATACTTCAATCAACTTTGTACACACTGTACTTTTACATCAATCAACAGCGTTGCTAATAAGAACCACATTTTGTGAACAAATATAATATACAAAACCAAAAGAACTGCCTATTTTTCCACACATTTTGCGTAGTGCCCAATTCTAACAGGTACACTGTATCGTGATAAAACTGTGTGTCCTTTTTATGGTTCCGTAGCCAAATAGCAACAACGAAACCCTTATAACTTCGTCCTGTCCGTCTGCCCCTCTGTCTATCAGTCCGTATGTCACATCCATTTTACCTGGAGACTATTGGCACTATATAGATTAAATTTGGATTGTACGTGTCTTTTATAAATCGCCGCTATATAATGAAATAGTGGAATTATGAAAAAAAATAATGTTAGGAGAGGCATTCCATTGATGTAACTCAGGGATGAAAAAAACCAGTGCACATACGCGTGTGGGGTATCATTAGATAGGTCTCAAAAAATGCAGAGGTTCCAAAATAACTTTTTTATTTAAGTCAATAGTTGGTGAGATATTCGCTTCTAAAGTCTTAAAAAAGTGTGACCCGCCCCCTCTAACTTTTCAACCAACGTGTGTAAATAGTGAAAAAAATAAAGGTAGTAGAATTTAAAACAAACTTTCGACGAAAATTGGTTTGAATAAAAATATGTTGTGTAGTTTTTAGATATGGGATATTTTTAGTGCCGATAATTTTTTTTTCTTATTACCTTTGATAAGTACAAACTTATAAGTTTAATATTGTTTAGTGAGACGGAACTCTTCGTACGCGAATGTGACTCGCACTTGGCCGGTTTTTTATAGTTCCGTAAACAAACTAGATATCCTTATAGTTTCGCCATGTTCTGTCTTCTGTCTCTCTGGTTGTCACAGCCGTTTTACTCGTAAACTGTTTTACTCGCAGACGTAAAGCTGACATAAAACAGACGTTTTACTCGCAGATATAACGCTAAACTTTGCATGATTATAAATATTTGTAATATATATACCCCAACAAATTTCTGAAAATTAAATCTTTAAAAAAATGATTTTGTGTCTCCCTTGCATGTACAGTGTAAATAATTTGTTTATCCACATGCCCCGTTGTAAAGGATATCGTTGAATAAGTTGATTTTTTTTATATCATCAAGGCTCTTTTGATATAGGAACCCGTTTACGAAAATTAAGTTTTAAAGGGGTCAATTTTGTTAGATTTACATGTCGCCGCCCCTACCGGCTAAACCGCTACATTAAATATCTGAAAAGTGTTCGCATTAGCAGTATATATAAATAAATTAACATCTAGGAAAATGATCACAGCTAAGTAGGTTCTACTAGTTTATGATTAATAATCGATCAAATTAAAACCTGTAGTTGGGGTTATAAATAGTTCATAGAAACTCTATACAAGTGATTTAAATTAACTGCAAAAAGCCACTTTGTATTTTATAATGTATATTTACTATGTCTGGGAGATATACTAAGCAATATACTAACGTTGTGACAAATTAATATTTGTAAATATGTAACTTACTACGTACCCTTACATGTTCTTAAGTGCCTAAATTAGTGCAGGTATGTATGTGGGTTCCCATGGCGCGAGTTTTACTCGCACTTGACATATTTTATTGGGTTCCATACCCAAACTAGAAACTCTTACTTTTTCGTTATGTTCATTTGTCCGTCTGTATATTACAGCCTTTATTTAATAAATTTTTATAAATGAATTTTGCGAATCTTATTATACATTTTAGAGAACTTCCCTTGCATGTTAAATGGAGGTAAATTGTTTTTATTCACACACCCCATTGAGTAGGGTACCACTGAATAAGTTTCTCAAAAATATTGGCAGTATTTTATGAATGCTTTTTCGATACAGAGATCTGTTTACGAAATATTGAGCTTTAAAGTAATAATTGTTAAGAGTTACGTGTTCCCACTCCTACCAGCTTAACCCGCAGTTTTTGAATGTCTGAAAAGTATTCACAATAGTTGTATATATGTATAACGAAATTACGAGGTAATTATCACAGCTAAGTAAGTTATAGTCAGCAGACTGAAATCAAATGACTTAAATCAACTACAAAAATAACTGTATATCTTAAAATGTACATGTTTAATTACTAATTCGTTAATATTAGAAATCTGGATCATGCGGAATCTTCCATCCTGGTACGGGAATTTAAATATACATTCTTTTTTTGTAAAAAAGAGCGGCATGCCGAAGTAATACAAATTATGTGTACGATGTTGTGACAAAATGGAGCTCAATGTGAAAATTTTTTTCTACTAGACTATGATAACTAGGTATTAATATTTTGATTTATTAATTACACATCAAGTTATGAGTCCTTAAATAAGAAGCATGTACATGAATTCACTCTAATAGTTTAAATGTTTATACATGACTAAGTTTTTAAAGAACCCTCTTAGGGCGAGTTTTACATGTACTTACCAAGTTTTAATTAGACTCTTAAAATACAATAATAAAAGTCGTTTCAAAATATGTTTAATAGTTTTTAAATAATGCCTGATCAAACAAACATACAGCCAAGCAAGAAAAAATTCTAAAAACGCTTGATTTCTTATCTGAAGTTTTGAGTCCTCTGTTCGTGATACTTTGTTTTTGGAGTTTACTTCATAGCGCCCGGTATGAAGTTTTATGAGGAGTAAAATCAGAAGTTCAGAGCGTTAAAAAAGTGTAACCGTTAAGTTCCGATCGTACGAAGTTCAGAACGTTAGAAAAAGGTGTAACGTTAGGTGGCCTCTCCGCGCATCTTTAGAATGAGATATCAATATGTTATTTGGCATTTTCTTGTGGCGTAATCGCAATGACGAAATGTGAAACACATAATTTACTATTGTTCGCTTATATCAATATGTAATCATTAAATATCATTATGTGCGAATATTTAGTGTCTTCTATCCTACAAAAAAATTTAAAAAATTCTTTTAATTTTAACTTCTTAGTCTGACGTTACTAAATGTGCTTAATTTTGTTGTATAAATTTTGTTAATTATATTGTCAGCATTTTTTTATTAAAGAATTTTCCGTTTATATTTAATGATATTGATATTTATATACAGTATTACCTATTTTATATTTAATTTATTTTATATATTCCAAGGTATTTAAGGTAACGCCAGTCGCGGGTCTGAGCTGACAAGCACAAATTTTCTATATACAGATATCGCTTATATATATATATATATATATATATATATATATATATATATATAATAAAATAGTAAGTATTTTGTTATAAGTATATATAGCTCTAAAAACTAAGGGGTGAGGATAAATATACATAAATCATGTTTTAGCACAAACAGGGAAAGTGCCTAACATGAATTACTAAATGTGTTGTGTTAAACTTACTTTCTATTCAGCTTACCTTAGAGGCTAATTCGTGCTAAAAAGGAATCTCTAACCAATTAAGTTACGCCCTGTAATCGGGAAAATTATCAGATTTCCTGAGGTCGTGGAGGCTAATCAACATCAGGAAATTTTACCATGTTTCTGATTACTTGGCTTAGTTTGACTGGTTAGAGATTCCCTGCCGGCGAAATTCTCTGCTCTTTAACGTGTTAAGATTATTCAAAATCAGATTTTTTCACAAACAATTGTCGTCATGTTAAAATGCATGCAAATAAGTATGTAATCAACTAACAAGAAAAAAATAAACGAACAGTGTTAGATTATTCTTTGCCTAAGAAAAGAGACCATTGTCATGAAAATCCGTGAAGGTTTACAATGTAAGAAGTTACCTCCCAGAAAATTATTTAGCGATGGAATTGTAGGCGGGATTAAATTGAATTGAATTGTAGCCATATGAGCTGCGATTCTCTCTCGCACAATCCATAAAGACGCACGGAAGCGAGACAGAGAACATTTATTCAAAATACCTATTTCTCATCAAGTACCGCACTTCACAAGCCTCTGAAATTGTCCTAAATTATCAATAGTATCTATGTACATATATTTAGTATATAGGTAATAAATATTATTTCACGTGCATTTATTTTTTTATATTGATTACTCGTTATTCGTGTTATTTGGTTAGTTTGCCAATTTATTTGTTATGTTTAGGTGTTCTTTTTATTTTATATTGAAATTGTAATAAAAATCTGTTCCAGTCTTCCATAACACATAATTATTAACCGGAACTATTTATTATGAATTTCCGAATTTAATAGCGTATAGATAAATAATTTTACCTTTTTTATAAAATTTCACATTTAAACACTAAATAAGTCCTATAGAACGATGAAGTCATTTTAATTGATTAATTTAGGACACATTAAGAGTTCTCTGTAGTGTTTACAATCATAGTCTCTCTTATAATTTTGAAAATCCTGACGTCATCGAGTCATATCATCTGACAGTGTTTCGGTGAAAAATTTGAAATGATTATATGAAAACTTAATTTTTTGGATTTTACTCCTTAAGAATCGATTTTCATATTTAGCGCCCGTTATGAAGTTTTATGGGGAATAAAATCAGAAATTCAGATCGTGCGAACTTCAGAGAGTTAAAAAAGTGTAACCGTTAGGTTCTGACCGTACGAAGTTCGGAGCGTTAAAAAAAGTTTAACCATTATTGAAATATCAATATGTTTATTTGGCATTTTCTTATGGTGTAATCGCAATGACGGAGTGTGCCACACATAGTTTACTATCGTTCGCTTATATCAAGATGTAATCATTAAATGTCATTACGTGTAAATATTTGGTGTTTTCTATGCTACAAAATAAAAAAGTCTCTTTTAATTTTAACTTCTTAGTCTGACGTTACTAAATATTTTTAATTTTGTTGTATAAATTTGAACTTGTTAACTATATTGTCAACATTTCTTTATTTAAGAATTTTCCATTTACATTTAATGATATTTGTATTTATATACAATGTTACTTATTTTACACATTCCAAAACAATCGTGCTTAAGGAATAAACTCCAGTTGCGCACAATTTTTTTAATTAAAACCACCTTTTTTGAGCAATATTACGGATTTAAAATGTTTCAAACGTTTTTTCAAAAAATTATCACATACCCAATTGAACGGAAAATCTTTAAACAAACTACGAAAATAATCCAAGGAGTCTAAATCTTTGAAAATAATCCTTTAAGTTTTGTGCACAATAAATGGGCTATATGATGGCCAATAACTTGGAGAAAATTATGCTTGTCAAAAAATAATTAACAGTGAAAAAATCATTCTGTAACTGAAAGTAGCCTAGCAGCCATCTTTATCGGAGATTTCTAAGATTTGAATAACGTAACGTGGAAACGTATGTACCGAAATTAATACGCAGCAAAATTGTTAGTATTTATAAATTACATTAATAAAAAAATTTAATACGCCTCTCCGTACAAGAAATGAAAATTATTTCCGTGTAGCCATCGTGCGGGGTGTAGATATATTATTGTTGGCAATAGATTATTATTTTTGCTTACTTTGAATCTTCGTTTACAAAATATTCGACTTTGAAGTGGTTGACAAAATGTCTACACCCCCTACCCTCTTTCTTCTCTAATTTTTGTACAGACGCCCAAAATCTGGAAAATTTTCAATGCAGTATTTATTAAAGGCAGCATTTTCATTTCATAGAAATAAAGAAAAAATATATTTCTGAATGATTTTTTATGGATTACACGAAGCGAGATATAAGGTCTGAGAATGTCTTTAAAAATTTAATCGAAAATGCCTAATAATTATTTTAGTGACTCGCGTTATTATAAATTAAAGAGACGTAGCAAACGTAGGTACATTTATGTAGTGAAAATAATGTGAATATTTATAAATAGTTTAATAGAAATACTATCCACCCTTAAATATTTTATTTTTATGCAACAAAAGTCTACGGAACCCTCGTAGTGCGAGTTTTACCAATGCTTAACAGATTTTTTATTTATTACTGAAATGTGTAGGTGAAAACTGTCGTAATGTATCAGCTAGGTACATACGTTACTAATAAAAATATTATTAGCATCACTAGAATTTTTTGGTTTCGTGAATAGATCAGATACCAAAAATAAATGGGGACCGTCGAAGAACTTCGCGTTTGTTCAAAGTTGTCTACATCACTTCAAATTACAGAGGCGTAGCACATTAGTGAGGACAATGGCGGGCGTCGTCTCTCGCTGCACTTGTAATTAATCAAATCGAGTTAGTCCATCATTAATATTCCCCTCTCCAGCTTTTGTCCCTTAATGGAAGTGAACAACTTCTTTTTGTGGAGAAGTTGTCAGAAGTGATACGATGATGGTTAGCTGGTTACTTTGCGACGGTTGTTTTCAAGTATGAAAATGGCTGCCCGTAGTATTTTAAATCAAGTTATTTCATTCCAATTGACGTCATTTCTATTAAATACTGCGAAACAGTTTTGAATAGGAATGAGATTATAAACTCTATTTTTTAATAGTTTTTTTAGTATAAAATAAACAGGCACAGGCTGCTAATATTTTATTTGAATCCACGGAATAAGGAAGAAAAATATTTTGTTGGCGTTTTAGGATGAAAAATACTTGTTTACACTCATAAAATTATTAAGATTATTTCGTGACAGCTTTGTGTAAAAAAATGTCAATAACAATATTAAATTCACCCTAAGTCCGAAAGCAGAAATCTGTTACGTTTCTTTAATTTAAAATGTAATTTAGGTCTATGGATGTCGATATTTATATAACTTCTCGTATCAATGTGAATACAAGAACAGAAAGTTGACAGACACGTATTTCATTAGAATAATTTTCTAATCTCTCTAAGATCTTTTACTAAAAGTATAGTTTTGTGTATTTTCTAATAGATAAACCTTCAAAAAACTACAACAACGCCGTTACGAATAGATTATATATATCGAATACTTCAAAAGTTGGTCAAATGTTAGTTGTGTAAGACTAAACAAATATTGTAAGCATATGGATCGAATTGCGTTCAGACTTCTGATAATAAAAGTATTTTTTAAAAATATGTTTAATTCACCAAATGAAATTTATTTACATATAATCAAATTACAACTCTCAACTAATCATTAAGACCATTTGGAATTTAGAAAAGTTCACTTGCCACGTTGAACTTTTGATAAAAAGAAAATCTATGAAAAACATTTATTTATTTTATTTGTTTAAATACGATAACAATAATATTAAAGTTGGAAATCTACCAATTTTCTTAACGTGTTTAGCATGAGCAAACTCAGTCATGACCAGGTCTTTATGACTAGAATGTTAGTTAAGTGTGAAAAAGCCATTATTTATAGCCATTATTATAAGCCATCATTAAATGACCATTTCTCTCCATTGTTTTTCTAGGAAAAACTAAAAGAAGCGGTACAAATTAGACAATCACACTTATAGCGAACATTAATGTGACAATCGTCACATGAATGTTCGCTATAAGTGTGTATATCCTCTTTCAGCAGAAGATCATTTACCTTTAAGTGAAATAAATGACTTTCTCATTTTTACAAGAATACCGAGATTTTCGTCGACACTTCATATTCTGGAAGCGGAAAATTTATATTTGTCCAGAAACTATGGCTTACTAAACCCAACAGCCCGCCGCATTGCACGTCGTTTCGGGAGTTCTCAGTATTACATCTAGATATTCCAATATGAAGCTGCAAAAAATATTTTTCGGCCATTTAACTTTCTCCTGTTCCGCTAATAAATTTCAAAAAGTCCACACTTCTCAGAGCTATGAGACGATTGTCAAGATCTTTTACGTGATTATATAGTATTTCCGATTTCTTCAGATTCAATTTATAATTATAAGATCCCAACTTGAGCTCGAACTTTGCCTTTTATCCATTGTTAAATATTTTAATACAATCTTGAATGGCCCTTCTTGGCATGTTATATCTGTCAGCTACTGCATTTAACGTTCCATTAACTTTCCCTCAGATACTTAACGCTACTTGTTTCGCAGCATTTTCGTCTCATTTTCATCTTTGTATTGATACTCTCGTAAAATTTGGTATTTGTTTATAATACAATGAATAACATGTGTTATAACAATTAATATATTTACAAAATTAAATACTGATATCAAATTTTAAAAAATTGGACATTTTGCAAATCAACAATGACAAACACTACAAAAATAAATATTATTTTATCATAAACTTTAGCTAACCGCAACTTGAAATCAAATTTTTGGAATCCTTTTTTCGTAATGTTAACTTTAGCAGTTTGGAAGACGGGAGAGAGTTCATGTTTTTTTGTTTGTGGGTATTTCCAGCAGATTCTAGATCTATCTTACATAAAATTTCCACACGATACACAAATCAAAATCTTTCATTTTTATACCAAACTTGGGATAAGTTCCATCTTCTTTCTCAAAAACTTTATTAATTTAGCGAAATGTATCAATATATTGCGAAATTTATAATCTATGAATATTTTATTAATAATATCGTCACTGTGCCGTGTTGGATTGATTATAAGGCATACGGCCTTTGGCGACGCGAGGCACCGCGTGGATCCAGGTTCGATCCCGGTCCTTCGTCGAACGGGGCTGAGCTGGCGTTATGGTTGGCTGTAAGAGATTGCTCTCGTAGCAATAAGTTTGCCATACGTGTCAATTATATAGGTTAGGTCCATATGCTTACAGGTTTTTACTTATTTATTAAGTAGATAAATAAGTAAAAACCTGTTTCAATTTTCTGCGTCACACTGTTTCTGAGCATAACGTCTGTGATAAAAAAGACTTTAGGACTCGTGAATGGTCCCATAAGCGTTATGTTTTTTTTTCTATTGAAAACTGAAAAACAGTCAAGAATAGAAACATAAAACACAAAATTACGTAGATGAATGGTGTGACAATATTTGTATGAAACTCTACTTATTACGTGCTGTTTATATATATAAAATGATTTTAAATTCTAAACCTAACTGATAGCAGGAATATTTAATGTGATCAAAGAATATTTTTGGTTAAATTTATTATTGCTCAACGTATTCACGCAGGCGCTTGTTACATTAGTTTTATTAATGAAATTATTTTTTTAATGTATTTAACGTTAATTTTGTAGAAATCACTTATTTTTATTCATTCATTCATTCATATGACCCAACTCTCTGAAAGACAGACGTTCGGTCAAAACAAAATAAACAGAGTTCCTGTCTCGGCTCGCATCTGGAATATATCAAGACCGGTCGATCCTCTAAATAGAAAAGAAAATTTGACAACCTAAAATCCTTCCAATTTATTTACTTTGCTAAGTGGCAACCCCAAGGCAAAGATCCGTAGCAGCTGCAACTTAATTGAACCAGACCGCCCATAATCAATATATCTTGAGAATTTACTTTCAATAAGGGACGGAAACTAGGGAGCCCGCGTGTTTCAATTAACATTGTCACAGGACGCCGGCTGGTGTTTTAATAAATACTATCGACGTGTCAAACTTTGAGAAAAGTCATTTAATTAATTTTCTAACGTCTTCATTCACGATAAGTTAAGAAAGATACGTGAAATGAACTATTTTAAATTAGTGACGAACAAAGAAATTGTATCAAAACACCAAAACAGGAATATTTAAAAAAGTGTTTTTTAAGACCAAAAACAAAACAGATATGTGGGTAAACAAAAAAAAATTCCATTAATTATTTTAAAATATAATGTCATATTATTACATAAATTAACTTCACAACTACAAAGTTTGAAAAATCTTAGAATAATCGTGATTTATATAAATACATTACTAAAGTTTTTTAAATAACTTTTTAACAACTTATTTTTAAGTACATTTAAACTATTTTGAAGAATTATTCCATTGGACATAAGTGGACTAAACGTTTTACATTCTCCTAATTAGATAGCAGATAAATAATGAATAAAAATTACAAAAGGTTTAATTTTTTCCAAATTAAAAATAATGCCGAGTGTTAGAAGAAAGTCACAAACGACATGGAAAAAGACAAAAAAATTTTTGAAGTGAAAACATATTTAGGCGCACCTGCGCAAAATTTCCGAGCAGTGAACGGAGCTGAGCCGTCAGGTTCAGGTCGGTGACGCTTAATCGGGTAAACTGGGCTCCCTTAAATATTAGCCAAATGAACTATAATATTTACAAATATCAAGGGAACTTTGCGCCCTTTTTGATTAATATTTTATTTTGTGAGTATAATTTAATATAATTCACGAACTTATAAATCAGTGTAATAATTCAAGTGTATACATTTAGTGTATAATATTTTATTTGAGAGTAGTTTAAGAGAGAGTAGCGTATTATAACGCGTATGTTATAATATTTTAAAATAATATTCTCGCATTGTTCCTGATTCGCCGAACTAATATCCATCATATAACATCAAACGTTTACTTTTTATGTTTGTAACTTTCATATATGACGCCGTTATTTTAATTTGTTAAAGTTGCAAGAATTTTTGACTTATCCGTATGAGATTTTAGATGTAAATACATTAGATGCGGATTGTAATAAAACGAAATGGATGCACCCCTCCACGCGTGAAAAGTGGGAAGTCGGAAATTGTTGTCCGTACAGATCTGCAAGTGAAATTGCGTATCCTTAAAATTTTAAATTTTTAATTTAAATGAAATTGCGTTTCCTTAAAATTTTTAATTTCATTTTTGAAATATTATTTGTGAATATTAACTTCAGAGGGGTCAATATAAAAATCTTGTGATTAAAAAACCGAGAAAATAATGAAAATGCTCAGTGAGCAAGTCCAAATGTTTTCACGTTGCGTAAAATAGTTTTAAACATTCATTTTATATTGCTTTCATTTATTTTGTGAAATAACTGCGGAATCCTACTTTTTTATTTTCCGACATTCACTTTTTCAATTTTTCGAGTTTATTTATCTACAAAATGGTGTTATATGTACATTTGGCTGAATTTGAGGAATAAATGATAATTTAAATGGAAATAGACTAAACAAATAAGTGTTTCTTATACTAAACTATATCAAGCGATAACAAGTAATAAAACTAAGGATGAAAGCAAATTTAGCGCTGCTATAACGAACAAAATAAAAAAGAATCTCTTTGCGTAAAAAGTCTCTTTGATGACGATAAAATTCAAAGAATACTATTTCCAAGAAAATATAATTGGAAAGCTCCTATCAAAACAGCTTATCGATTCAAAATGCGTAATATCCCGATACGCATTATGTCGCTTCTACTATCCATAGATAGTAGAAGCGACATAATGCGTATCGGGATAAGACCTCACACCGCCGCCATAACTAAAAATGAATTTTTAAACACCAAATATTTTGAAATAATTCATTTAATTTATAATATCATTAAATATACAGATAAAACAACTCCAAATATATCAATAAAATAATTCGATCGCATATAAAATAAAAAAAGCAAAAAAGGGATAAATGGCGATACCTACAGAGCAGCATAGACTAAAGAGAAATTCTCCCGCCGCGCCGAGACGAGACGGACGCGCTGACGGGAGTCGCTCCCGCGCGTCTTCCCTTCTAAATATTAAATGAGAGCTAAGAGCGCTCAGCCAGCGCCGTACATGCGTTTTCCATAAATCTAATAGATTATTCCTTATTCCGCAATTCGAACAATAAACAGAGATTACTAACTTATACGCGTCAATGTTTCATCATTTACGGACTAGAGACCGCGCGGAGTGGTGGGCGTCGGGGCGGGCCTTTTAAAATGTATTATCAACGTAACGTAAGGAAGAGGTCTTGTTTTGAATATGTAACTTCGATTGAATCATATCTGAGTCAGTCGTGACTTGAATGTTTTTAAAATATCATTCAATTTGAGTTTTACGGTGGCTTCAATATTTTTCATTTTATGCTCCTGCACAACGCAGAAGTTTTCCGATATCTATCCATGGATATATACAGTGGGCTGGGCAGTGTTCTATAATTTTATAGTCTTATCTGGTTTTATGTTCATTATAACAACTTTTCGTAGGAGGTATTTATAGTAATTTCTCGATAGGAATGACGTTACATAAAAACTGAACGCTGAATCAGTCAGGTCTCCGTCCGTCTGTTTATCAGTCACATATATCTTCCCCAGAAATCGTTTGACATCGAAAATTTAAATTTGGCATGAAGTATTTATATATATATATATTTATATATATATATATATATATATATACAGGGTGTCCAGTGGCAGATTTCAATGTTTGAAAAATTGTAAAAAAAAACTACACCTCTAATACAAAGTAGGTTTATTTTAACTTTATAACAACAAATGCGGATTTAATTTTTTAAAAACCACGTTTTCCAAATGGCGGCCATCGACTCTGACACTCAATTCGAGTCTAGCACGCATGTTTTCAAAAACGCGTTTGCAGGGCGACTGGGGTATCCTACTGACTTCGGCTCGAATATTTTCTTTAAGTTGTGTCACAGTGCTCGGATTTGTCTGTGAAAGATATAATAAGTTTGAATTTATAACTATTTAATAATAAATGCGGCCTTAAATATTTATATGCGCCTAAATGTGTAAAAAAAACCATCGTACTTCGATTTCTATACTGTTTTAACAGGTTTTATACTATTAAACATTATTTTTTCCAGGAATTTCCTGCTGTGCATATTAAAATAAAGCTATTATTTTCATGTCTTGACACGAATCGCTAGGATAATTAAAGAAAACTTGTAACTAAGAAAACTAAGTACGAGTAAAATTCGCACTATGAGGATTCGTATACACTTAGTTAGATACAAAAGTTTAAACATCTAAATGTATTGGCTAGTATATCTTTCACAGGCGTTTTCACAAAAAAACATCTTTTCCATAATTTTAACGTCTATAGTTTCAGACAGAAGAGTGAACATGTTTTCTGTGAGTAATATCAATAACATTTCTAAAACTATCTTAAAATAAATGAAATGCTAACAAATATAATAAATCGTGTTGGGCTCCTTGTAACTTGCTCTTTTAATTTACCCCATGGGACCGAAAACAAAAGTCTTTTCTTTATTCTAAATTTACACTCCAAAATTTTTAGACAAATACGTAAAATACGGGTCAGGAAACTCTATAGCCAAGCCGAATTTTAATATCCTACATAAAACGATCTGCGAAAAACGACTGTGACAAAATGACGAGTCAGTTCCTATAAAGATTCGGTTTTTTCCTTTTGATGTCATCAACAGCCTTCCTCCGTCAACTGCTGGACATCGACATCTCCCAATCCACGTATCGTGGAGGTAATGGTCATAACCGCCACGCTGCGTAAGGGGATTGGCGATCGCAGGGAGTAGTTTCTCGCACCAGTGACGGTGCTGGCCGTCACTGATCTGTGGTATTTTTTGGTATGCCATTAGAAATATCATTTCAGCCCCGTTCAACGAGCGGCCGGGAATCGAACCCGGGACTCTCTCAAATGCAGTTAGACTGGGATCAACTCAATATACCACGACGGCAACACCTTTTGATAGACATAATCCTAAAGACGAAAAATAGGTCTTAATTCACTTTTACTATTAACTTGATATACTAACTTATTGTAATATGAGAGCATTTTTTGATTAACAACCACAACACAATAAGTACATAAAATAAAAGGAAATAAACAGAAATTAATTATATAAATAAAGCACGCTAAGAAAGGCATCACCCGCTTTAGGTAGGTATAACAGTTATTTTTCAGCACGTAAATATATTGCTTGGTACGTTAATATATTTTTCACAGACGTAAAATATTGTGAATTCCTCGATGACTATAAGATTTAGAATTATCACTATAGCTTTCTGGCAAACTTTAAGTAAAGTATTAATAATGCTGTTTATTCCATAATATTACAAAACTAGCTGTTCGCCTGAAATTCGGAACAAAAAAAGTTATTAGCAATTGTTTTTTTTTTAATTTACTCCTTAAGAATCGATTTTTATATATAGCGCTCGGTATGAAGTTTTATGAGGATTCAAATCAGAAGTTCAGAGCGTACGAAGTTTAGAGCGTTAAAAAAGTGTAACCGTTAGTTGGCCTCTCCGCGCAACATTTCTGCACATCTTTAGATATCAATATGTTTATTTGGAATTTTCCTATGGCTTAATCACAATGACGGAATGCCACACACATAGTTTACTATCGTTCGCTTATATCAAAATCATTAAATGTTATTATGTTTGAATCTTTGGTGTTTTTTAATTTTAACTTCTTGATCTGTTACTAAATGTTTTTAATTTTTTTGGTATAAATTTGATCTTGTTAATTTGTGTTTTACTTGAAAATAATTATATTGTCAGCGTTTTTTTGTTAAAGAATTTTTCGTTTACTTTTAATGACATTCCTATTATATATATATATATACAGTGTTACCTACTATATAGATTCCAAGACAATCGTACTTAAGGAGTAAACTCCAGTCGCGCGTTGGAGCTGACACGCACAATTTTTTTCTTTTTCTCCCAGAATTCAGCACAAAGTTTACTAAAAACGCTAACGTGTGGCGTTGGCAGCCAAATCGGTTCCGCCGGCTCTGATGTTAACGTGTACAACGAACCTAAACCAAAGATGGACGATGGATTATTTATGAACCGTTTGAAATGAAAGCTATTCTAAGTATATCGCTGAAAACCGCGTCCAAATTCTTTCAGCTGTTGCCGAGATTAGTATGCTCGACGAAGGTGCGCAGAAACAGACAAGAATTCTAAAAACTGTTGTTTCAGGTTTAGTAGCGTGTTTTTGGTGGCTAACACTTAGTTTTACTCAAAAATATTCAGTGTACGGACTCAGTTTTCTTACAATTTTATTATTTGTTTAGATATATAATAAGGGCGAAAGATGTAGATTGCGCCGGTGTAGAAGTTTGACGAATATAAACGGTATAACAGGTTTCGGAATCATACAGGACTACACAGTAGCTGTTCATGTAGTTATTTATGACTCACGTATATATTGTCGAAATTTGTACTTTGTTTGGAAAACAAATGATAGGAATAGGGGAGAAATAATTTAGAGCGTAGTTGTTTTTTATTGAAGTATTTTTATCATCAAATAATATTAAAAGAATGCGTCATATCATATCATATTATTACTTTATTTTTGGCTTTTCCGGCAGCGGCCAGTGCAAAAGAAACTTTTCTTCTTGAAATAAAGTTTTCTAATACTTTCTTTATAAAAAATGAAACAATCATATTTAGATATATTTATTTTTAATACTCTCAACAATTGTTCCATGACATGGTTTGACTTTTAAATTTAGTTAAAATTACGCTAAACGTAATTAATTTATTAATTTTACCATAATTGGGATTTCTCACATAATAGTTGATGTAGCCTCTTTAAAGTTGAAAAAGCACAACCTAATAATAAATAACAATAACATTATCACTTCTTGTTTAAACAGAAATGATATTTTTCCTTTTAAAAAAAGAAAATAACACACGGGCTTAGTCCATGATCAATATATTCCAATATATACTTAACGAATATAATAGATTTCATTGCCTTCTGCTGAATTATTAATGGAGATATGGTGATTATATAGTAGGACAATAGTTAATGAACACATTTTTAATAGATCGATCAGTTTTAGAAAAATGGTGTTCCCAAACAGTTGTAATTAAATTTTACCCTTTTCTAGAACCACTAATTACAAGAAGCAATCATCTGTTCTTAATTAATTTTATTATTGATTTTTGGGATTCTGTTCCTCAAAAGGAAAAAAACCTTATAGGATGACTTGGTTATCCATCCATCTACCTTTAAAACTTTTTGTTTAAGAGCTTCAAATTTTTGTTTTACGTAACAAAAAGATATGGCTCTTTAAAACGTATTTTTTCATTATTTATATATATATATATATATATATATATATATATATATATATATATATATATATATATATATATATTTATTTACTTGTTACTTTCTTTTTACACCTACGAAAGATTATAGTAAGCAATATATGTGTATTCTGACAAATTAAGTTTAATTAGAAATACTATGTACCCTTAAGTGTTGTGTGCAGTACACGTCGGCCTTTTACGGAATGACAGATACCTACCCTTTTTAAGGATCCCGAAAGATCGGAATTTGAACTTTTTTCGTGTTTAGCTTAACTTTCAAACTTATTTATCGAAGCTTATTCCTTCTGTGAACTCCAAGAAATAGAGAAACTCTCCACGGAGGTTAATATATATTTTATGTATTTACAAAAACAGATGGAGTATACAGATGTGGTATCAAATGGGGAATTTATAACTACAAAAGTAATATCTTACAACCGACCATAGCATAAAAAATTAGTGATATCGGTTTAAGTCATTACTAAAGACAAATAATATATACATACGAATATAAACATAAACAATAAATCAGAGGCAATATATTATCATCATATAAACAAAACGTATGAGACATCAAGTATAGGAAATGGAAAATGAGATAGAAAGGAATAATGCGTGGAAATCCCATTGATCACCTGATTATAAAATATATTGGCGGTTCTACATGAATTTTAAAACAGCCGCTGTTGGAGCACCATACACACAAAGCAACTTTTATCAAGAATATTAAAGTCTCCAGAATGCAAACCATGGTCATGCGCAAAAATAGCATTCCAGACTCATTCCAAAAACATACTTATGAATGCAAGATTTAGTTTTAAACGAACACGGCAAGAAATTACTAAGTTAAATTTTGTTTTTCATTCATTAAATAGTTATGAAAAGGCTTAAAAAAGGTTTCAAAATAATAAAAAAACTAATTTCAAAAAGATTTGAGGCGTCGTGGGACATCTGCTAGATGTCAAACATTTAATTTTTTTTATATTGAAATATTTTAATTCGAACGGATTGAAAACGGAAAAAGACATATTCAGATAGTAATTTTTTTTTTATTTTCATGAAATAGTTTATCACAGAAATATTTCTTAACAATCTATTGAAAATACATTTTTTAATTTTATAATACTGTTAGCCGACAAGATGCGAAGCTGGCCGAATTAGGTCGAAAAGAGCCGACAAGATGCGGTGCTGGCCGAATGGCATGTCGTGACAAGCCATCAGAACGTTTCAATTCCCATCCAAACGCGCCATTAGATTTTTCATATAAAATATCTATCATATGTCACCACTCGATTAAGTACAGGTAAGTCACTCCTACTCTATGTAAGAGAAAAAAGTTTCTATCTGAATAGTCTGCCTGCAAATTTCATACAAATAGACCTGTAATTACAAAAATTGAAGTTGTGACATATGGATAAACGGATATAATAAATTATTATGACAACAAAATTCCATAGTTTGATCACAAAACCCTAAAAAACCAAGAAGAAACTATATACTTCGCCGTCGTCAACGTGAACGTCACGTGACCAATATTCGGAAGGGTCATATTATCTGACGTCAAAAATAAATCAAAAGCACAGGTTTTGGAACCGTTCTTATTTCTTTACGAAATGTACGATATTTTTCAAGTAGATATAAATAGCATAATCTCATTTAACAGAACCCCGTATAAATTTCTGCACACAAACGCTATTATTTCAGTTATGTCGCAATAATTCCATAAAACAACACGCGAACGCCGAATGCGTCCACGAAAACAACACACAAGCTGTAGCGCCGAGTGCATTCGACAGCTTCAATAAAACCGCAACTCGGATTGCGCCGTAGCTATTTCGCTTTAAATTGAAACCTATTTTTGTCGCGATTCGTTTTGAAACTTCGAAACGATTATACTGGTATAACATATTGCGCAATGGTGTATAAGATTAAGATGGACAAGACGCGGTAGTTTGATAAAATGGTTTAATAAATATAGTAATCATATGAATAAATTAATAAAGGCTGCGATAAAGAAATGATCAAATTGTATTCAAGTTTAGAACATAGTTCACTAGTTAGGTTTTTGTCGAGTATTTCGTAACTTTTTCATGAACTTAATGTACATTTAATGTGAATATAAATGATGAATAATTCCATGTAATTCCGTTTAATCCGAATACAACCTATTGTCTATTTCAGTATTTATTAATCGACTTCCCGAAGTCGCTGCCCTGGAAGTAAGAACATGTCACAGAGCAAAAATATATATGTTTATATTGTCTTTTAAAATTCTACAGTACTGCTATAACAGAGACCAATCAAATACACTGAAATAAATATGTTATTTTTCCACTGAATCTCAAATAATTAACCCTGATTAACAAGAGTAAATCTCGTATTACGAGGGTTTAATGATGTACCCTCCTAGACATATATAAAACTATAAACAATTAAGCTTATATATTATTCCCATTAAAGTACTTATAAATGTTCACCGAATTAAGTCAGAAAGAGCCGAGAAGACGCGAAGCTGGCCGAATGGAGCGTCGAGACATGCCATCAGAAGGTTTTAACTCCCATCCAAACACCCCGACAGGATAATAAGATAAATAATTGATTGCCTGTTTAATGCCATGATGCAACTTCACAATGACAAAATAAATTTGACATTATCGTGATGTTTGTTAGTTTTTTTTTTAATATACGTGGTTAGAGTAAAGAAGGGTGATACAGCGCAAAGCATTTTGAACGCTCATCAATAGAACAATTTACTAAATTTGGAAAAGTGGTTAATACTTTACTTTAATTTCAATTTTTCCAAAAAAAACAATTTAAATTTACCTCGAAAACGCTCAATAGATTATCGAGATGAGTGTTTGCGATGTATAGCAGTTGCTTTTTTTGTTTGATTAAAAATAAATTCGTCTTATTACAAGTACTGTGTATTGCCGCAGTTTAAAATCACAACTAAAAAAACTCCAAACAAATTATATAAATTGGTTACAAATAATGAAAAAAAACGGAAAAAATGGCTAAAACTTGCAATGAGCCCATAGTTTATTTACAAATTGAAGACAATGGTACCAACTTAGCAAAAAGTGTTAAAAACGAAAACTTTATCAATTAACCTATTTTATTTAGGAAAATGTTAACGAAAGCTATGATGTTTTGCATAGTGTGACGTAACGCTTTTTGATTGGTGTTAACTGTCACTTGACTAAACTAGTAATTTATTCGAAGTCATTTCCTAAAAACAAAAATAATCTTTACTTTTAATAATAAATAATTTTGCTTTTTGGTATCTCCATATGATGAATAATCATTACAAATTACAATTCATACAATTTATCCTTAATTGAAACTAGCCTATTATATTCCGTTTGATGGGGTCTGTGTGGTAAAAAAAAATTTGGTGTGCTTAAGACCACACTGAAGAAGACAAAACTTTAGCAACCAAAATAAACCCAAAGAGCGTAAAACCGATTGCCCGCACCCGGTCTTACCGCCGAATGAACCCGAAGGGCGTCTCGCAAAACTTTTCCCATCAAAAATATTTAGAAAAGGTGAGCCAAACAATTTTCACTCCAATAATTTTCATGTTTGCATTTTAAGTGCATAATAATTTAAACGGGAACATAAGCAATTGATTGTGAGAACTCCATAATCAAATGCGCGTATTTCAAATGTAAATTCAACAAATTAAGAATTCGCCACGATTTACGGCAAACAAACAAACCGCCCCCACGACTAATGCGCAACCCTTGTACGATCTATATCAAAGCCCACAATTGTCATGCAAGAATATCAATTCGAGCCTGTCAACATCGGGAGAAAGTTACGTCGGAAAGTTGGCGGCCATTAAAACTTGGAGGCGGCGCCTGACATCCATCAGCGTCGTCAGCGCCGCCCCCGACCCCGGCGCTGCTCCGCCCGACTCGACTGATATCTGTTAGGGTGACCAAAATCGAAATGTCATAACTGTTTCGGAAATTGTCAACTGCTGTCAAACGTTCTACATGTTCTTTTCAGCTCGGCCGATGTCACTTATAAATGGAATAAATTTATCTATTTTAAAAGTGCTAAATCACAGTTATTTTAGTATTGTTCAGTTCACCAGCATTTTATTTATTTTTTAGAGTTCCATAATTGATGGGTAAAAACCAAACTTTTATAATTTCTCCATGTCCGCTTGCTGTTCGTATGTGACAGCATAATATCTGTTTCAGTTGAAGATCGATTGTGGTCTGTACAGAAAGACGTAATTAATTACGGGAATACATAGAAGTAAAGAAAAAAAAATATGTCGTTACTCTTTGTTTTTATATTTTGGTTCTCCTCGTACATGGAACGTGAGAATAACATTTTTCTTCTCGCGAGTTTCATAAAATGAAATATTATTGAAATTGTAATCGGAAAGGTCTAGAAATATTTTTGAAACAGCGTCGTCTTCGCGAATTTTCTAAATATGAATTCTATTCGTACTTAAAAAGATTTTCCTTTGTTTATAAAAACTTATTTGTTAATTCAAAAAATTATGTTCAGATATTTTGCATTTATTGCAAATAAAACTTTATTAAGCTTATTGCCCTTACTTTCAACTGCGATGCTCGAGATATTAAAAATATAAATAAACTGTAAATTGGTACAATCCTACAAATAATGTATAACCTTCCAACCACAAATAGCAGTATCATACTACGTAAAAAATATAATGTAAATGTATTTTTTTTATTTTTTAAGCTATTTTTTTACCATGATAAAGACTACGAGTGAGGAAATTTTCTCATTTTGTTTATAATATAATATTTCTGAATAAATAAATGTACGTCGAAATTGTTGAGTAATCGCAAAGATTTTTGAAATCTTCAGTTTTAATAAATATATTGGTATTAAATTGTTATTGGTGTATAAGCTTATTTCCCCGTGTTTGAATTTTCATTGAAATTTATTTAATTTTACTTTACTTAAATAGTGTCTTTGAAATTTGATTATAGCTTACAAATTACTAATCAGAATATATGTGGGTCTGAAAAAAGAACAAAAAACAATAAAAACAAATATATATGTGTGTGTGTGCGTGTGCGTGTGCGTGTGCCTGTGCGTGTGCGTATGCGTGTGCGTGTGCGTGTGCGTGTGTGTAAACATTTACTTGGAATAAAAACAAATAAAATGTCCAAAATACCATTTATTTACATTCGTTCCTCTCAATGAATTCGTGTTATTAGTGCCCGGCTTAATGATCCACGTACCTAGGATTAAAGTGACGAACTATACCGCTTCTGCTGGATACAAGAAATAGAGGATGATAGGTACGAAAGAGATTGAATACTCTTTGTCTTTTATACTTGCTACTCTCGTATTCAATCTTTTCTCGGTGCGACAATCGACTTTACGTGCATCGCGTCTCGTCTGCTTTATATTGTTTTCTAATTTTAAGTTTATTGCTTTAGATTTGGAATTTTATTTGGTTTGTCGTTGGAACGTTTTTTGCGTTGTTGTTTTTAACGACGATTTGGCTATCACCTGTACTTAAGTTTTTGGCTTCTCACTATAACTCAAGTGCGGTACATGCCGTTTAAATATGATTGGATGTCAAACCAACGCAAGCGCTGCAGCTACACTGTGCGTCTAAAGGTCTCCCATTTATCGCCATCCAGAATACCATTTTTTTAGCAGAGTATATCTTCTTGTCAGAGTATAACTTTATGTCGGGGTATAACTTTTTTCGGTGTATATATAACTTTTTGTCAGAATATAACTTTTAGTCAGAGTATAACTTTTTGTCAGAGTATAACTTTTTTCAGTGTATAATTTTATGTCAGAATATAACTTTTCTTCAGAGCATAACTTTTAGTCAGAATATAACTTTTTGTCAGGGTTATAACTTTTTGTCAGAGTATAGCTTTTTGTCAGTGTATAAATTTTTGTCAGAGTATAACTTTTTGTCAGTGCATAACTTTTTATTAGAGTATAACTTTTCGTCAGAATATAACTTTTAGTCAGTGTATTTTGTTATGGTACAAATTTTTGTCAAAGTATCTTTTTTGTCCCAATATAACTTTTTGTCAGTGTAAAATTTTGTCAGAGTAAAACTTTTTGTCATAGTACAACTTTTTATTTGAGTATAACTTTTTGTCAGAGTATAACGTTTTTGTAAGTTTTTGTTATAAGTTTTTGTTAAAATATGTACTGAGAAGTGACTGAGATGCTCATATTAGCACATACTTATGCTAATACACAAAAACTTTTGAAGTTCCTATTTATACTAAGATTCTGCTTGAACCTTGATACCTCTGACAATAAGGCAATCTATGTTGGCTACAAATCGATAGGTGCCCCGCAGGCAATGGGGTTCGATTGTGAGAATACTTTCATAAAACTCATGTAAATTGGCCACTTATGGCCATCTTTCTCTTTTATTAGGGCAGCAAGAAGTAAAGAAAATACAGGTGGCCGATCAATATGCCCACATCTAATTCCCGAATAAGTGAATGCAGGACAATAAATTAGTAGCTTCGTGTTCATAAGATTGGTCAAATGACTTTTTATTTATTATTATATAGAATTTGCATTAGGGCCTATAGATATCATTTAGAATACCTCATTTGACTTTCAATAAATTGTATTTTATGTTTATTTTTTTTGTTCACGTCTAACGCTTATATATTCTAATGATTATTTTTAAAAAGGTACCTATTTTAGAAAAATTAAAGAAACTCCAAATACTTCGTATACCGTGAGAATTTCACTTAACATAAAATTTTGACATTACAAGACAACCTATATTAACAGACAGATAGGTATGTTATATATTAATAATTACGACATATTTTCGCAGGGATGTTTCGGTCCATTATTCTGAATAATAAAATAAAAGAATTATTCTGAATGAGAAAAAGAAGTAATAATTTTTTCTAAACTACTTCTTTTTAATTTTGCCTATTCACAATAATGTGGCGGATCACATCTGTGAAAAATATTATGAAAAAACGTCATGTCAACGATTTTATAATCTTATTAGTGGTATTTAATTTTGAAAAAAGCTTTTCAACAGTTTTTAAAGTTTTGTTTTTCTAGAAGTAGCACGATTTATTATAATAAATGTACTGAAAAAATGTTGCCATAAAAAGTGTAATTTTGTTTAAAATTTCGAATTTTAAAACATTATTTCGAAATAGATTAGGTTTTTTTAGATTCATGCTAGTGAGAAGAATTCGTGTAATAAAAATATGCCACAAAGAAATATACATACTTACCTATACCATACCCGTTTGGAATATAATAAAGCAAATAAATAAAACATGCGCCCTATTAGAATTAGGGTATGGATGAACAGGTAGAACGGACAAGTTCATTCTGTAGCTTGCTTTAACGGATCGAATACTCATGGATCGAATATTAATTAATATTATTTTTCATTACATAAATATATTGCCAAGTACATCCTATCACTAGTGTAAGGAAAAAATATTTTATATTCTTTATTACTCGTAAACTATTTCCTTAGTATTTATTGTTCAAATACAGGACATGTGTAATGCTAGAGACAAATTGAAACATTCTTCGTGTGCCTTGGTGTCTCTTGATTTAAAGGAAAATCGAAAACAAGGAAATCAATGATCCGTAAGAACATAGTTATAGTAAACTTTAACATAGTTATGCTAGAAAATATCTCCTTGAGAATTATATTTTATAAGCACAAAATAAAAGTGTAAGTATTTCAATACGAATAAAATATCCAGGTACCAAGAATATTATCGTGTTTAATTACCGCCGTGCAGCCCTGATTTAAATTTACGAATATGATAACTGACTCCCACTTAATACGAAATTTTCTATTTTGGTACCGGCCTTTGCTCTACATTTTCGCCAAAAAATTCAGTAACATAAATTTAATTTACAATAAGAAATTGTGTTATGTATGGCAATTTAAAAATTTCGTAATACATTTTATAAAAGAAAAGTTACAATGTAAAACAGTTTTACGTTGAAACCTTCTACTAAATCAACATATTAGGACAACTTATATAGCAGTCTGAAAAAAAAGGAAAACGGCTTTGTTACCATTATTCTTAGATGTAAATCAGGATGTTCCTTATCTAGACACTATTAATACCTCAGGCTTAATAAAGCAACTAAGTTTAGATGAACTTAACATATCTAGTACTCCTAAATATACGTACGCTGATCTAGGAAGGACCGACTCTTTTTGTTCAGAGCCGTAACTAGTCAAGTTTACCATACAGTGTGAGAGTGATTTTCTACGTCCATATTTTAAGGCAAACTTTAAAAGATAATTCTATTGAAATATAAGGGCTTGGTCACCCTATATAGCCCAACTAATAAATTATCTTAATAACTTCACAAGGTAGATAAAATTTGTATAATTTTGTAACAATTCTCATAAATTACCTCTCAAAAGTATATTAGACGTAACTTATCTCTGAACCCCTCACATAATTAACCCGTGTAGAACATATTTACCGACGGCACTTGAATAAATTTTTGTGGAATATAAATGCTTTTTACCATAGAAAATCCCTACTTTCTGTGGTTTCTACTGACTGCACACACAAACAACACGAATATCCTTCATATCTTCTTTATAAAAAAATATTCTAATCGATTCCGAGATAATGACGAGTAAACATATTTACGCGACGAACTTAGAATCTGTTTTTTAAGTCTTTATAAATTACTAAAAAAGAATCCACCCCCCATCTTATCAGTCATTTAAAAATATTTTCATAATGATATTTACATTAAATATATCGTTTATATGACAGATACGCATCTTTCCTCATTTTCCATTCATTGTTTCGGGTAATATGGTAAACAATAAAGTTTGAAATCAATTTATTTTTTGTCTTTCAGTAGAGAAAATTTTCTTTCACAAAATACATCGTTGCTATTTTAATAATCGGCTATCATACATCGAAACTGTAACGGAGTCAGGGCTGTAATCATTGATGTCACGTTTTTCTCTTTCAGTAGAGAAAATTTTCTTTCACAAAATACATCATTGCTATTTTAATAATCGGCTATCATACATCGAAACTGTAACGGAGTCAGGGCTGTAATCACTGATGTCACGTTTTTCTCTTTCAGTAAAGAAAATTTTCTTTCACAAAATACATCGTTGCTATTTTAATAATCGGCTATCATACATCGAAACTGTAACGGAGTCAGGGCTGCAATCACTGATGTCACGTTTTCAAATATATTAACCGACCGACCGAAAAAATACTATTGACATTATCCTCTTTTATTAACTCTTAATAAACTTGTGCTTTAAAAAGTTTTATGAATGTATCTACCTAGCGAAAATATACTACGTTGCCACAACAATCGTCTTTTTACCAGTTAGCAATTATATTTTCATCATCAGTAAAATACGTCGTGTACCGAATTGATCTATATCTTACCTACCATCCTACGTCCTTAGGCCTAAAAGTTTTTCTAAAATACATTGAAAATATATGTGAATGTCTTCTTGGCAAATGTTAAAGATTTCAAAGCATGTTTCTTCAGTTTATTTTTTGCCTATGGAAATATGAAGTCTTTTAAATATTGGTCACGACCGAATTGGATGTAGGTTCGAAACTGTAGAATCTACATCTTCTTCCTTTTTTTATATTAAATATCATTAATAATCCTTGCACTTGATCGTACCTTCCTTCCAGCCTACGCTTGTCAGCACGCGGCAACGAATTGTATTCAAAGAACAGAAGGGATCGGAACATTCACAACAGAATTCTTTGGTGAATGTTCCGATCTCCACGCAACCAGACGACGGTCCCAGTGCACTTATAGCCAATATGTTTAAAGTTATTTCAAACCGCATTACCTTTCCTAACCTGTCAAGCAATGTTCCTTCCGCAAGCGTTCCTATTTGCGTCCTTACCAACGCCTTAATCGTTATATGGCGCAAGTTCATTTGTGTGATAGAAAACCTACGATTGATTATTGGACATTATATTTTTTTTTTTTATATTTTGTTTATTCAAAGACTGCAATGCATTTCATGAGCTCTTAATCTTTGATTCGCGTATACCACGCAATAAAAATAATTGATTAAAAAACACATATTTTATTTAAAAAAACCTTTACACCTTTTCAACACTTCGAAATTTAAATTTCAAACCGAAACAAAGAATGCACCTTCTATCTATAATTGAATAGATTGAAATAACATACTTTAATTCGGCTCCAAATTCAAATTTCAATTATTAGAAAAATGTGAAGGTTTTTTTTATATTTAACCTTCTAGAAAATGACTGGCCAGTTTTTTATTGCTCTATTAATTTAATTATCCAGTGAAATATGAATACTGCCGAAAATTTCTACCTAACATTAATTATAATTGGTTGCGCTCTAAGCTTTACGCGGCAAACTACAATATAATTTATTAACACCTATCAATAGGTAAGCGCATTTGAATAGACCTATTGACTCCACCATCAACTCTATACGTTTATTTGCTATTGTGACGCGCGATTTGTTTGTATCACATCCGCAATCAACAAAAGGTGATTAAATGCTTCACTGAATAAGTCAACAAAATTTCAGTAGTAGTGAGAATTTTTTGCATAGCACGCGCATTTATTTGTGGACATTGGTATTCTATTGTCTATGACGTAAAGAAAAAATACCAATCAAGCTTGTAGTTAAGTCTGCCAACATATTAAATATTCCCTTTAGTGACACATTCACATGTTCGCTGTGACTTGTCGAACACGATTGTGCGAGTTTCGTTTCGGGCGCTCGTCTCTATGTCGGTTTTTTCACCTTTCCTTTTTATATGTTTGAGCACCCTTAAAATCGAACTACAAACATTGTAAAAAATATTCCTAGTTTAAATTAACCAAGTATGTGTAAATTTAAAGTACAGTTTGTTTATTTTAAGAACTAGAGGTCTCTGATGTAATGACGGAAAGATAAAGTAGTGAAAACAAAACCATTCGAACGCTTTAGATGTGTAACATTAAAAAGATTCTCTCACGGGAACAAGAACGAATTTATAGCGTAACAGGAATTATTGAAATTTAGTGCAGGATTAAAAGATATATGTATAGACCGAGGTCTTTATAGATTTACAAGAAAAAAACAAATTAAATATTGATTAGGTACTCTGTAATTATCATAGTAACCTAGTTCTATTTGACAAGTGACAAACTGTCATTCAACGTCTTCTTTTCTTTATTTTTTCTCTTATATAAAAGTTCATACAAAAGTTCATCATCGACACAACATGGAAGCCGCATCGATTTCAATGTCTGTATTATTTGCCGAGCATCTGAACAGACATCCTGAATGTCGACCGAAACGCTCTGGCGAGTATGGGAATTAGGAATAATGAACAGACTGACCATAAACTTAGCACGGTCATATTTGTTTGGCTCGTTACCACTCTTATCGAGAGATAACAATGTTAAACAAAATAAATCTTTTAAATGTATGGGATAAAGATTTGGTCTGAATATTAAGAAACGTTTAGCTATATCATATAATCAGATAGCACTAATGTGCATGGTGTAATGGAGAGCCTGTAGTATAATGTAACACAGAACGGTCAAATTGCAGGCCAAATATTTACCTCGTAGAATTTACATTTGTTGCTGTAAATGTTGTGCTCTACATACACACGTACACAAATTAGTGTCATCTGCCTTATACCTAAAAAGGAGATCCTCTTAACTTCTTGACGATCTTACCGAGACATCAATCTCCTCTGTACAATGTACAAGATTTTTTCATATATCCTTCTTGAAAGGTTGTTGCCATTTTTGTCTCCCAAATAGGGAATTATCAGTGTGGCTTCCGAAAAAGCAAATTTACCATTGACCGTATCTTTGGACTAAGATAAATTCTCGAAAAGACCTTGGAATTTGGTATTATAGTTCACTATTTGTTTATTGATTTCGAGCGGCTTTTGATAGTGTCAATAGAGAAAAATTATTCGAAGAAATAAAGGAGATATATATTCCATCCAAGCTTATCTCTTGGTTACAAATTCAATACCTCTATCTCTACAATTACAAATTCAATACCAAGAATTCAAATTCAGGGCACGTTAAATCGGCAGGGTGATTCGCTTTCAGATCTACTTTTTAAAATTATTTTAGAAAAGGTCTTAAAAACACAGGTTTCGACTTAAAAGGGGCCATATTTAAAGTCCGTTCAAATTCTAGCGTGTGCGATTACAAGGTATGTTTACAAGGCTTTTCAACTTTTCGACATGGATGCAAAGGCTATGAATCTAAACATAAACCAGAAGAAAACAAAATACAGGTTTTCTCCAAAAAGATCCTACTATCCAAAGAGAATATTACTTTAATCACATACACTTTTGATTCAGTACCGGGTTTTGATTACTTCGGATCTGAAATTGTCAAAATAAAATATTATCAGAAATTAAAAACAGAATTGTTGCTGTTAATGGAGTTTTCTATGGACTAAAAACCTTCTCAGGTCACAATTTATTTCGAGGAACACAAAAGTCCTCATTAGACCAGTTTTAATCTATGGCTGTGAAACATGCACATTGACAAAATCCTATTGAGGCCCCTTGAGCAATATATGAGGCCTATTTGGGTATTTTTGAACAAAAAGTTTTAAGATATCATAACATTTATAAAATTTCATTATTGAAACTGAAATTGGTATCAAACCTAGTAATAGATGAATTTTACGGGCTATTAAAACTGCTAAAAAAAGTAACTATGGCGTTTCGATTAATTGATATAAATAACCAAGTCTTACATTATACGCGTTACGCGCATAATGCAGAACTCCGCATTTGTCTATATCTCTTGAAATTGTAGATGAAAGTCGTATGGTCATAAGCACGCACCAGTGTTTTTTTATCAGTACTAATTTTTGATTTGAAGCTTAATATTTTTAAACGGGGTTTAAAGCTATCCGAATTGTATTTTATAACACCTTCGCATACCTTTGTTTGGTATTTCACTCGATGGGATACCCGCACAAAAAATGAAATGTACAAGAGTCAAATGCAGACAATGTACAATCGTAAGAAAAAATAAAAAAGCAGCCTTAGCAAAAAAAAGTAATAAAGTGATAATAAAGTGAAAAAAAATTACCTTCAGTCTTTAATACGTCATAAAGGATTCTTTACGTTTTGAGGCAGTATAATTTTCTTGTTTTTTTTATTTATCACACCCATTTTTTAATATGTATGTGTAAAAAATAATACTATTTCCTTTTATTCGAATAATACTAGAGAAATATTAAAAATTATATCTCCACCTTGCTTCACTTTTTATTCTTTAGCAACCATTGTTATACTACATTTAGGATATACTACAATACGCTCAGTACATGTTATATTTTGCGGTGACAGGTATAATGAACACCACACTAATTCGAAGAGGATGTTTTTTACCACATCCCTAGCCACAGGATCTCAGAAAAAAATTCATATACTTATTACTTACTGTGTGTGCGTGTGTGTGTGTAGTATTATTTGCGGATCGATTTTTATTTTTGACGCAAATTTTAAGAGCGTTAAATGAGTTATATAGCCAAATAATTCCACATGGAATTTTGAACCGATTTTGGTTTATACTACGAAAAAAGTTTTCCAAAAAAATATTGTGTGCATTAATGTGCATGCCTGCATGCGTGTATGGGTACACGTTTTTGCGTGCGGTTTTGAAGAAATAATTCAGCAAACTGAATTTGAGTGCATCGCTTTAAGCCATTTCCTTTTTTCTTGTAAAGCTCAAAATTCTATTAATTAATTCGTTGATCGATTTAAATCAACTTTTCTATTTTCCGACTGAAAGCAGAAGTGAAGCTGTATTACATTTAATCAGATGCCTGAGATTAAATTTAAGAACTAAACAGTCGACTGCCGCTTCTGCATTTGCTTCTATGTGCACACGATTAAGCAATACCATATTTATTATAGACCAGTCAAAACTCCATAAACAATAGAATTACCAAATCGAAGAAAAAAATATTAGCAACAGAGATAAACGGTCCAAAAAAGAACAATAGAATTGATTACATGACTATCTATAATCTCTATTCTCATAAGTCTACAATAATGTTATCGTGTCTATGCGCTTTATCAGTCAAATGGCCACATTTCTATTCTCGTTCCAACGACCAAATTAGATAATAAAACTAAACCGTGCTGTGGATATGACGGGATCCTCAATAAGTCAGCGAGCTGATTTATAAGAGGCGCGTGGCGACGCTTGTGCCAGGCGGAGCGAGCGCCGCTCCATGCCGCTGGCGGCGCCTCACCGCCCAATATTGGCTCAGTTTACGGCTCTATATTGTCTTTGGTTCACCTTACAGTGCTCCGACACGCGAAAATAAAAATACTCACAGCAAAAAAATATTTTCTATTCATGATTTACGAGATATGTCAATGGATTTCGTGCTGTATATGTATAAGGTTACGCCATCACATTTACTTTATTGTATAACTTATTGGCCTAAAAATACATCCATGGAGTCCATACCATGATAAAGTGATGACATTCATGATTATATGGAACAAAAGGCATCGATCAATTCCAAGCTATGTTCTGAGTTTTTAGCGATACGAGTTCAAACAAATATATCAGTAGACAAACCGATAGACGTAAATTTCAAGGACCATTACATTTTACCCTCTAGATCACAGGATCAAAGATTTACGCCCTTTGACGTCACGCCGCAAAATCTCGGATTCGATTCCCGACCGTTGGTTATCAAGACCATAGGTCATTACCTGACCTCGTGGCTTGTATAGGTAGTTTGTTTTGGGGGTAGACATCAATCTGATAGTTATCTATTTCAGACTAATATCGATTCATTATTCCAATAAAGTTTAAGCAATAAGATACATTTTTCCCGCTTACGTGTCCACTTGGTGCACAGTTATAAGATAAATGGTTCCATTTACCTCCTAAAAAGACATCATCCATACGGTTAATTGGTGTGTTTAAGACACAACTATCTAACATTTTATTACACACCTACAGACATGTCATTGAAACCTCTCAGAAGACCTATAGTGTACTAAAATTTATCATGCAACATTCCCGTGACTCCTATGATATTTAATGTATTGTGACATTGTTCAATTGCCTAGTCCCTAGTATCCTTAAAACGAACGCAATAATCTGGTCTCTGTATAAAGTAACTTATATGCTGATGTCAGAGAAAATATCAAAAAGTTTCCAACATTTTATATAAAATAATATTCGATAACTGCCCATATTTGCATACTTCAAGTTTTTAACAATGGGCATGATCGGATGTAATTCCCTTCAACTCCGGAGAAAATTGCTTTTGATCAACATGGTGTTGTGAGCTGATTGATCTTCATATTTTGTTCTGCTCTATTGGCCGCTTTCAATTTCGATTATGGAATTGCTGCATAAATTACGATTGACATTAATTAGTTTTATATTGAATTTTAATTGATTTATGTTTTCCTATTTTATTAATTATTGACTACTTTAAAACCTATTTTACGTTTGGCGCTTGCACATTTCCGACGCTTTAGAAGTTGGCCATGTGATTTTTAAATAAATAAATATAAGAGAAGAGAAAAAAATAGAAAGAAGGTATAAACAATTTTCCTTCATCACCTTTCGGCTTCATTGTTCGGTTCTGACCAGCGATGAAGCCGAAAGGTGAAAACTACTCCTTACCGAAAGTCGATAAACTACTCCTCATCATTGACAAGTTTCTGTCTCTACCTTCCAACGACATCATCAGACCAGGCAACTATTTGTGACCAAAGGACCCGTCAAGACAAGTCAAACAAATTCGGTGAAATTATTACTTACCATTGAGGAGTTCCTATCACCACCTTCCAATTCCACCATCAGACCCTGGCCACAACTTGAGACCAAAAGACTCGTTAAGAAAAATTAAACGAGTGCAATCATTTCTATCTCCTCCTCACCATTAGAGAGTTGCTGTCATAATATTGCGAATCCGTTATCAGATCCATTAAGGCAAGTAGGATTCGTCAAGAGAAATCAAACTCGATGAATCTACTCTTCGCCTTTGAGAAATTCTGTCACCACCTTTCAGCTTCATCATCATACCCTGGCCATAACCTGTGTCTAAATTACTTATAAATATATGTTAATGGAATTCAAACTCGATATCAAATTGACCAAAGTGTCTTGTGCACCGTTGAAGAATTACTTAAGATATCTTCGTAGTGCATCAAAAGGTCTTAACTGTATTTACATGAGACATATCCGAAACGATTTCTTTTCTACCTAAAAACTATCATTAAAATCGATTAATGCGTCTCCAAGTTACAATCAATGCGTCTACACATCGACTTTATAAACTCATCTTTTTTTTAAGTCAGTTAAAAAAGATTCCTTCGTACATAGAAGATATATGCTTTCAGATATTTACAATTTTAATACCACCAAAGTTTAATACCATCAACATTTTTTCAATCTATATCGTGCCCCTTTATGTTATACGTTTATTTATAAATTATTGTTTAATGAAAATAAAGACACTTTTTCAATGATGAAATACTCTAATACTGTTAATTAAAAATATCAAACATTTGTTTGTTTGCTTCTTTGTAGGGGGTAATCTCTAAAAGTACTAAACCGATTCTAAAATGTTTCCACTAGTAGAAAGCTACATTACCCCTATCTAATATAGATTATATTTTATTTTGATAACAATAAATTTTCAGTTCGAAATCTCGACTATTTTATCGGTGTGCGCTGACCAAATGGTTGGATATACGTAAAAAAATGTACTAGGGAAATATTAGTTAGTAAATCTAAAAAAAGTCAGCAACACCACATTTCTAGCTTTAATATTTAAGCCACAATAACGTTTTTTATGTTAAAAATATCTTGAAAATTATAAGATGATGTACAATTAAAATTTAGAAATGTGAATCATTTCATCATCTGGGAAATTTCTTGTAGATACAATTTTCCTTTCACTGTATACTGTATGGTCTAATAGTCAAGGAGATGAAATCACATTCTTCCGTTCATCATAACCACCAACCGCGTCGGCACTCAATGCGCAGATATGTATAGGTGAGAATTGAATTTATCTCGAGTGGGATCTTCCGAATATCAATATATTTTGTTACCACAAAACAATAAGACATTAAATATTGTATATAGAGAAGCCTTAATGTTATATAATTATAATCTTCCTAGCCGAGTTCATCTGTACCTATAAAGCATTACCATGACTGGCTAACAGAGAATCGCTCAGAACTAAATTCATAGAAATACTCATAATGACTGTAAAATGTCAATTCACATAATGACTGTAAAATGTCAAAATGCATATTTATGAAAAAACCTGTCAAGCACGAGTTATACTCACACTACGAGGGTTCCGTATGTATTTAGGCATTTACAAAAATTTAATGGAACCTAATATTCCTATTAAATTGTTTACAAAATTTTAATTTTTTAGAACGAAAATATATTGCTACTATATTTTTCACAGGCGTATATTTAAAAAAAATTATGTGATATAACTATAATTTAATAATTTTTCCTTATTTGTGCTGTAACATCTTGCTTCTTGCCTAATTTCATGATTTTAGGTCAACGGAAGTACTCTATGGGTTTTGATTTATTTGCGAGTGCCAAAATGTGCTATCTAAATGGCCGTATTTTTAGGGTTCTTTTTGATTGCGTCTACTTAGAAACTTGCTTTTTGTACAGCGCCAAATGACGTAGACCTAAGTATTTGATATCAATTTCAATTTGCCTCCACACATTCCTAAGAAATAGGTATTGACTGATCGGTTAACGGGCAACGAAATGATCCTATAAGGGTCTTTTCCTTTTGAGGTACGGAACCCTAAAATTTACTATATGTCCACAAAAATATTGATCTGTTTAAGAAAATCAGCGACAATCACAATGCAAATACTAGAAGTAAAGACAAACTCGCTGAGCACACGATTGGACTCCATAAAGTACATCTTTTACAGGGCAATATATACGCATCTACAACAAAATCCCAAGTGACTTGCAAGAATCTAAATCTAAATATATTATTTCTAAAAGGTGTTTTTTGGTCGAGCGGCTCGATCTCTTTAACTACTGCACCAAAAAAAATAAAAAAAATACCCACTTAAAGTTTATGTTTTCTACTTTGAGCGAAAAATATAAAACAATTCGAAAAAAATCTTTTTGTTAATAAAAAAATTAATTTTTATAACAATTGGCATGAGCGCCATCTGTGGGCGACACATCAAATATCTTAGCCAAATTGTATACTTGGAACACGCTAGATGGCGATATAGTGCGAAGACTTCGCACGGGTCAGCTAGTTATAAGTAAATAAATTCAAAAGAAAAATCAAGCGTAATATTTGCAAAAAATGTCTCTTACAAAATATCAGATTATTTAGAAGATAAAAAATGTTAACACGGAATGCTTTATCAAACGTAAATTCACTCAGCCATAAATAAATTAAACAGAAATAATAATAATAATAAAACATAAATTATAAACCATACATTTTTTATATAATTGTATCTATACAATTTGTAAAATATGTTATTATTTTTTATATAATTATATCTATACAATTTGTAAAATCTGTTATTATTTTTTATATAATTGTATCTGTACAATTTGTAAAATCTGTTATTATTTTTTATATAATTGTATCTATACAATTTATAAAATCTGTTATTATTTTTTATATAATTGTATCTATACAATTTGTAAAATCTGTTATTATTTTTTATATAATTGCATCTATACAATTTGTAAAATCTGTTATTATTTTTTATATAATTGTATCTATACAATTTATAAAATCTGTTAATATTTTTTATATAATTGTATCTATACAATTTGTAAAATCTGTTATTATTTTTTATATAATTGTATCTATACAATTTGTAAAATCTGTTATTATTTTTTATATAATTGTATCTATACAATTTATAAAATCTGTTATTATTTTTTATATAATTGTATCTATACAATTTATAAAATCTGTTATTATTTTTTATATAATTTTATCTATACAATTTGTAAAATCTGTTATTATTTTTTATATAATTGTATCTATACAATTTGTAAAATCTGTTATTATTTTTTATATAATTGTATCTATACAATTTGTAAAATCTGTTATTATTTTTTATATAATTGCATCTATACAATTTGTAAAATCTGTTATTATTTTTTATATAATTGTATCTATACAATTTATAAAATCTGTTATTATTTTTTATATAATTTTATCTATACAATTTGTAAAATCTGTTATTATTTTTTATATAATTGTATCTATACAATTTGTAAAATCTGTTATTATTTTTTATATAATTGTATCTATACAATTTGTAAAATCTGTTATTATTTATTATATAATTGTATCTATACAATTTGTAAAATCTGTTATTATTTTTTATATAATTGTATCTATACAATTTGTAAAATCTGTTATTTTTTATATAATTGTATCTATACAATTTGTAAAATCTGTTATTATTTTTTATATAATTGCATCTATACAATTTGTAAAATCTGTTATTATTTTTATATAATTGTATCTATACAATTTGTAAAATCTGTTATTATTTTTTATATAATTGTATCTATACAATTTGTAAAATCTGTTATTATTTTTTATATAATTGCATCTATACAATTTGTAAAATCTGTTATTATTTTTTATATAATTGTATCTATAAAATTTGTAAAATCTGTTATTATTTTTTATATAATTGTATCTATACAATTTGTAAAATCTGTTACTATTTTTATATAATTGTATTTATACGATTTGTAAAATCTGTTATTATTTTTTATATAATTTAATCTATACAATTTGTAAAATCTGTTATTATTTTTTATATAATTGCATCTATACAATTTGTAAAATCTGTTATTATTTTTTATATAATTGTATCTATACAATTTGTAAAATCTGTTATTATTTTTTATATAATTGTATCTATACAATTTGTAAAATCTGTTACTATTTTTATATAATTGTATCTATACAATTTGTAAAATCTGTTATTATTTTTTATATAATTGTATCTATACAATTTGTAAAATCTGTTATTATTTTTTATATAATTGTATCTATACAATTTGTAAAATCTGTTATTATTTTTTATATAATTGTATCAATACAATTTGTAAAATCTCTTATTATGTCTTGAAAAATAAATTATGCCCTCCGATTTTCTTGCCGGATCCTTCTTAAGCAGGGCTATTTTTCGAACCGGTGGTAAATTCATCGACAATTCAAAAGAATGTGTAAATGTCTTAGATGATGAACTAGAATAGGAAATAAGCTACTAATTCCAGCGGGTGAATGTGTCGTTTCCACGGGTATACGTAAGTATAATATAAAATTATTAGTCCACGCGGGCGAAGCCGCGGGCGGTCGCTAGTTTATTATAAATATAAAGTAGACAATAAAGGTAGAAGAGTATGTATATTAAATACATTTAATAAAAATTAAGTTTATGGGACTATAAATAAGCTCCTTTAAAGCCCCCGAAAATGACACAATATTCCAATGTTTTGAAAATTAAGAAATAATATTTGTTTATTTTTGGCATTCGCGTCACGAAACTTATTAATTATTTATCTTAAATTACGGAGCACGTAGATTGTATTATTGTACATAGAATCTAGAAAAAAAAATGAAATGTCTTTCATATTAAATCAGTCATGAGAACAAAGTCACGAGCATAAAATATACAAAATGATTATCAATTATATATGTAATTTCCATTCTTTTATTTGTTTCAAATTTTTTCTTTATTTTTTCTGTTTAAGTTGTTGATATATTAGCACTACACGTGAAGGAAGACGCGGGGAAAAGCCAGCATGAAATAAAACCAGGCTTAATGTATTTCTATATTTTCTTTTTTTTCAAATTGAAATTAATTTAAAACCGTGTATTCCGCTCGACTCCTCACTCCAAGACGGAGTCTGTTGTGTAACTTCACTCAATTCTTTGGCATTTATTAGTGCATTAATTGGTTTATAATGACTCTGCTCTGCGCTTGTTGATTACATCGCTTGTGACCTAATTAACTGATTGGTACTTCACGATTTAATAATAGGCCTATGAAACAAGTAGTCAAAGCAAATGATCATTATTTCATCATTTCATAACAATGCATGCAGTAAAACAATATGATGAGCAATTTATATACAATGGCTTAAAGTTATTGTGCAATTGCAAAATGTAACTTGTTCCTTTCTTTTAAAAACAAAACAATCAACAATTATAAGTAAAAACAATCCAGCTTTAGAAACAGAGGAAATATCTCGAATTTTTTTTTGGAAAAAAAACAATCGTATGTAACATTTTTTATAATAAAAACGAAAATCCTAAACCCGAATCTAAAACCCAAAGTCTATCTAATAATCTGACTCGACTCGGAAGGTTGTGAAAATTATTCAATATCTTTACGACATTTTATAGTATGTGACATTTTATTATCAAGATCTTTGTCTAACTGATCAGAAATCTTAACTTGATTTCGAAGTCTCAGACCCATTCGGAAGTCAGTTTTATTTACATTAGTCCAAATGTACAAACTACTTTAAGTGTGCTATTTCGAAAACGAGATTTATTTCGAAACGAAAGAGCACTTTATAAACCACTTCCAGTGTGCTATTTCGAAAACGAGATTTCGATCTAAATAATGGTCTAGAAAACCTCTTCAGAAGACTTATTCAATGACAGCAGGAGGTGCGCGAAAATAAAAATACTGACACTTTACATGGAAAGGTAAACCAAGTAAATATTAATTTTGTTAAAATAAAAATACTGACTACTTAAATAGGAAGATAAACAAAACAAATATTAATTTTGTTAAAATAAAATGCTGGTAGTTTATATGGGAAAGTAAACTAAACACATATTAATTTTATTAAATTAAAAAACAGACACTTTACATGAGAAGGTAAACTAAACAAATAACTGAAACATCTACTTTCAAAATCATAAGTAAACAAGTTGTGAGAAATGAATGGATGGATGGACGGATATGACGAAAAAAAATCATAAAATCGAAACCCTGCAAATAATTTATAGGGTTCCTTATCTCAAAAGACAAGAGAATCTGCCAAGTACGAGTATTACTCGCACTACCAGGATTCCGTACATATTTAGCCATTTATAAATATTTGAGGGTGCATAGTATTTCTGTAAAATTACAAATATTAATATTTCACAAAGTAAATATGTTTGCCTACAACATCTTTAACATGCATAAAAACAGGGTCCTTATTTGAAGTATTTTTCTGTAATCTTGTTAGGTCTTACCAACTCGGTTTTTCCATGATTTTTGGGGTTGTTTGGTGATTGAAGTGGCAGGGAGGGGGGGGGGATATTCTACCTTCCTTTATTTTTAGGGTTCCATACTTTAAAAGTAAAAACGGAACCCTTGTAAAATCACTCACGTGTTACATACACGTACTATCTATACGAAGTAGAAACTTGGAATTTGACATACTAAAAAACGTATTGACTCGCACATATCGCAATAGCTAAAACTCAAAAATTATTCATTTGGAAATTTCAGGGAAGGCAAATATTAAATTTGTTTTCAAATTCCATATACATTTAGTACAAGTATATAGTGTTCCGTATATAGTGTAGTTTGAAAAGGCCAGTTATGAGGATCTTAAAAATATTCTTAATTTTAAATATTATATCTTCAGAGGTATACTGAGAAATATGCGAAAAAATATGTCCCTGCCTCTTATTTCCGGAACTACTCACCTAAAATTATAAAAAAAGTAAGAACTTTTAGAAGTCAACGCAAAGGCTGTAGGAAAATAACAGAAACGATTTTAAATATTATATTTTTTTAAATATTCCATTTTCCTATTTCCGGAGGCGATTTTCTCAAAAACCATGCGATGTAAACACTTGGAAGTTTCACATCTTGTTAACCCACATATTTTAACCCAAAAACCTTTTTAAAATATTCGTAACAACTAAAGAGGAAGTAAATAAAGGTTTTAATATTTTTTCATTTTATATATCATGCGGAGTATCATTTGAAAAGGTTTGTTATGAGGAATATCGAAGAACTTTTTTCACAATTTTCACAATAGCATATTTAAAAAGACATTCTAAAAAATATGCGAAAATATAAAATTCCACCCCCTTGTTTCCGAAACTACTAAACCAGAAATCCTGCAAAAAACACACTAGAGATCTTATAATTTTTTTTTAAATATGCATCATGTTTTATACCCCTGAAAGCTATAGTATATAATATGTTGCAATATATATTACATTATGGGTTTGACCGTTCGACATGAAATGAATCCTCATATATCATACAGTGACGTGCAGTGCTTTTTTTGGGAAGGGCAAGCTGTGAAGGGACGGACATATAAAAAATTATATAGATATACACAGAAGCACACAAACATCCGCCGACCGCCCCTGATAGAGCTGAAAACGGCATTGAAGGTGTAATAGATTGAAAACATGTCTCAATAATTCAAACTCTCGACGTAATTCCCAGACTTATCGAACTATGACCTTAATCGTAACCATGAAAATCATGAAAAATCTTGCATCTTGCTACCTAAAAATACAATTTAATTTAACAGAGAAAATTTTATTTCAAATACAACTTCTGATTAGCCACCAATACGTTTTTTTGTCTTAATTAAAAGAATATACATAAAAAACGACGTATTGAAAACAATTATTATAAAAAAGTATTTCAAAAATGGTTTTCTATGAGGAAACGGTTGTCAGTTGACTGTCAAACATAAATTTTATAACCTTATTTTATACAATCGACTTTGCGCAATTTCATATTTTTATTTTGTTTTTTATTTCTTTTTTGGAGTTTACTCCTTAAGAATCGATTTTCATATATAGCGCCCGGTATGAAGTTTTATGAGGAGTAAAATCAGAAGTTCAGAGCGTTGAAAAAAGTATAACCGTTAGGTGGCCTCTCCGAGCAACATTTCTGCACATTTTTAGATTTAGATATCAATATATCTATTTGCCATCGCCTGCGCAGTACTGTGCATTAATTGTTAGCTAATTTCATACACATCTTTAAGTGACATATCGAATTATTTACCGACAGTTGTAAGCATCGTTTGTTTCGGTTGAAAGCATTGTGTTTAACAAAAGTAGTAAAATGAATACAAGAAAAAGAAACTCCACGGAAACAGAGAAAAGGCTATTGCTGCAGATATTGGTCTCTTACAAAGATGTATTTGAAAATAAACGCACCGACGGAGCAAACATGAAGAATAAAAAATACCGATATAATAGAAAAATACCGAGATACATAATGCTAGTGGTATTATTAATGAAAAGGTAAGTACAATCAAATGTTGACGTTTATAATGAAAATAGAATACAGAATTTATTTGTTTGCACGAATGTAATATCTTTTTTTTAAGAATGTGCTAAGAAACGTGTACTTTATTTTTTTCTTTAGGCAAAAGGAAGTCAACTGTGCCGACTTTGGCTTAATATAAAAGCTAAGCAGAGAAGAGAGTTGGCAAGGGAAAGCCACACCAGCGGATAGCCACCGGTTGGTAACACGATTACCGATATCTAAATTGACCCCGTCGTTTCCCATCAAACGATTCTGCCCAGTAATTCAATCGCGGTAAACAACGCGAATTTCGGTAAGTGTGCAATTATACTTTTATTTATAGTCTTTTAGAAACTTATCAATATAGTAAACTGAAAGTTTTTAGTTTGATTTATTTGAAGTGAATTTTATTCGAATTTATATTTAATACTGAAGAAGCAGACGAAAGTAGATTGTAATTTAATAACTTTTAAAATTACAAATTTTAAAATTCCTTTAAGAACCTTTCAATTGGATTTTTTTTATATTCTTTCTAGTGATAAACGAAAATGTGTTGAAATTCACAATTTGTAAATTTGTGATATTCACGAATTGATATTGAATTAATTAGAGTCAATTGTCTAAAGATCCGTCTGAGCAACAATCGAAGAGTAAAAGTGAAGTTTTTGCTGAAGCCGCGGAAACTTTGCAAACATCGTCCGAGGCAACAATTTTCCTGCTGGTCAGCCTAGGGGTGAGATACAGGAAACCATGTTGGACATGGACACGAATGTACCGATACGCAGGAGACGCACCGGCAGCCAGCATTCGGAACAGCAGGAATAATTTTTTTAAGCTCTTCTCTACGGACTGCAGACACACAAAAATGGCTGTATATTGAAAATGCATTGCATGCTTGACTGTGTTATGAATTATGTGTGCGTAAAAATTGCCCTTCACCAAATTAGGGACAACTTGTTCAATATTTCTATAAAGAGAATGGTATATACCAAAATTTGCATTGGTCTTGTCTGCACTCAGTCCATACACTCTATAAAAAGAAAGGTTATTTTAGGATAGTGATCTGTTTATAGCGTCAAATATTCTGTAAGCAGATTCATCATTGTTCTCGTAAAAGTGTAATAATCTGTTATGAATGCCATTCTCAGTATTGAAATATTGTACAACTAGAGGAAATAGCTTTCTATTTTGTCTATTGCATGCATCACTTTGCAAAAAATATAAATTAGGGGCATTTAAATCATTCAGTAAAGTTTGTAAGGCATAAGGTCCTAAAACCTCATTAGCCAGTGCTTCTAATTTAGTGTGTTCTAATTGTATATTCAAAGCGGTTTTAGAATCGACACATATTATTTTGTTTAGTTTTACAGTACAGTCCATGCTGTTATAGGCAATATTGTTTTTCGCAGTATGGTAAGTCAAAGCAAGTTCACTGGCTGATATCTTATCATCAGAAGTATTTGCAAGAGGAGCACAAGTAGAAGACGAACCCGATGAACCAAGAAAGCAATTAATGTAGAAGTTTTCTTGCAAAGTTTAGCTTCAACTTTATGGTGCTTTTTATTTACCATGTTGTTTAATCTGCAATGAGTTATAAAATACCTTAAACACTATCCATCACCAAGCAAATGAAATCAGTTGACAATTTTATCTAGTAAAAACAAATGAAAAAAAAACAGGCAAAAGCCTTGCATATAACATAAAAATAAAAGTCGTAGAAGTGTCTTTTGTTTACTAATTATAATATACAAAATAAAAACCTGCAAATTTCGTCCTAACTAAGTTGTGAGCAAGTAATATTTTTTTTGCTTTTTAAAGAATATTATATTTCTATTATATTTAAGGAACATTAATAGAACTTAGCATCCCTTCAGATCTCAATTATTTTAACGGCAAAGCGAACAAATCAACTTGTTTTTACTGTTCTTAATCCGATTTTCATCCATTATGTCTCTGATGGGATTAATTTATATTTATTTTAAAATATGTTTTATAATCAATCCAAACAAATATCAGTTTTATGTTATAACGGTATAACTGATTAAACGTTGTTAAGCTGAAATTGACCCGAGCAAGTTTAAAACACTCCCATTGTGATGGAAATAATTTCGGTAAACGATGACAACACAACGCTTTATAAATCACACCTTTTTTGAAGCTTGTGTTATTGAAGTCATTGACAAGTTTCACAAAAGTGACTTGGATTGACGTTTCTGCTTTATCCACATAAAGTTATACGAGATTGTATTCTTCATTTTCTCAGAAACTATTAGATCGATTTGAATGAAAGTATTTAACATATCTTAACCTCAAACCTCGTTGTAGTCTGATTATTATCATGTCACATATACTAGAAAGTAGATGAAAAACGAAATTATAAGTTAACCTTCAGAAATATTTTTTCAAAAGCCGTTGAACGAACCCCAATTTAAGTAACGTGACATCTGATCGGCAAACAAATTAGCTCGTTATTAGCCACTCATCGTACTGTTTCTTGTTACTGTACATTTTCGTAACGTAGGGTCACACATTTGCTACACTACACTGGTATACCAAGTAATTACCAAAATGAAAAAATACAATTTGCAATCGAATGCATGATTTATTGAATCAATTGAATAAGCTATAGGTATTGACAATTTACGTCATTTGTTGTTTTGCATTTTGTTTCCTTGAATTAAGTATTACCACATGCTAAACCAATTCCTTAAGTCGATGTCCGGGTATAAAGAGCCAAATTGATCACAGTAGTTAATCATAAACAATGTCAGATTGATTTAAGGTTCCATGTAAATTAATCAAGCGCGTGTGGTAATATACGATTCCCAATTTAGTTAATTTAACTCGGTTTTGTTGAGATTATATCATAAATGATTTGAGACACACTGGAGTTAAGACCATAAGGAAGCACCAAATTTTGGAAAGAAGGAAGCAACAAAAAGCGACAGCGATGAACTGAACTTCATGATGATGATGAACTTCATCGATCTTGATGATTTATTACACTGTATCTGAACCTAGAGTTGTGTGTTTTTATTTTTTGATATTACTTATAAAATGACAAATATTAGCACTTCAAAATCAGATTTTTCCGTAAAAAATATTGTCGTTATATTAAAATGCTAGAAATAAATATTTAACTAATAAACAAAATTTCAACGTTTCGTATTATCGTTTGCCTAAAAAAAGAGACCATAGTCATGAAAATCAGTTTAGATTTAGACTGAAAGAAACTTTACCACTCGTAAGACTGTTTGCGGCTAAATTGTAGTCAGGTCGGCTTAAGAGCTGCGACTCCCTCTCGCAGAATACGCAAAGGCGTACGGAAGCGAGACAAGGAGCATTTATTCAAAATACCTATTTCTCGTCAACTGTGGCACTTCACTTCTCTCTTAATATCCTTCTCCCCTGATCGTAAAACATTTCATAGGTATCAAGCAAATACAACATACATATATTTGACCTTATATACTATTATTTTTGCAGTGATGGTGTATATAAACTTGAAGACTTTGTTCAGCTTTGACGTGAAATGATGTAGCACAGATTAATTTCGTTAATAATTGCTTAAAATTATTCAAGATAAAATACATTATTTTAATTAGCAACTTTAGTTTTCAATTTTATCACAGGTCTCTTGAAATTTTCGAAATGAGTTAAAATATTGGTCTGTGGGTCGTATTGACCTACTTCAACGTTAGCGGAACAATTTTCTTCCACAATGACGCTGGGTTAACATTATTACTTTTCAAACGAAGTGCGACCAGGAATAAAAACCGGACAAGTGCGAGTCTAGCTCGGGCATCGAGGGTTCCCTAACACGTTTGAAGCGAAATTACTTTTTCATAATTCGTCAATAAAATAAACTTCCTATTGCAGTAGATATTTAATAATACCTAATATGATTAAGTAGGATGATATATATTTTATCGTGAATGTCTAAAAAATTATGACATCTAAAATCATCGTTACAATTTACCTCCGACCTTAGCGTAAGCTTGTAAAAGTCAATTTTTTTCGTAATTATAACTTTGGTAGCTTTGGGAATAAGGTGGGAGAAGGGGTTAGGTTAAAACATTTTAAAATACCAAAAATTACGAAAAATATAATATTTTTGAGACTAGGATAAAGGATATCCCACACTATATATGAAATTTTAAAGGTTTTTTCGAGTACTTAATTGTTTTTTCTTTTGAGATACAAAACAGTAAAAACTATATGCCTCATACCCTTGTAAAGAAATCATGGAGTGGAGATGACAACAAAACGCACACTTATAGATTTCGTCTCATAATATTTTAATTATACTATGAATTAATCCATTCTATCAAAACAACTATGATTAATCAATATTATTAATTAACTTTAAAATTAAGCAGTTGCATTATTTTGGAAAAAAAACGTGTTCTTTTCTGTGAAAAATTTCATGATTAGTTAATATATAAATAATTTTAACGGTACGCAATTATTGAAATCACACAAAATTACAGATTTTAATGGCTAATACAGACATTTTAAAAGAGGTGCAGTCGATAAGGACAATGAAATTTTTCCTTCTACGTATATAGATCTACCACAAAATTAATTTTTCGTATTTTTTTAATTCACGCATAAAATAATCACATTTTCTGTAATATATTATCTCAATATATTGTAAGTAGGAATTATGTATCAGTAGGCAGGCAAATGGACTGACTAGACAAATTTGTAAGGAATCCCAGTAATTTACCAGCGCACCCCTAAAACGAAATCGAGTTGTCACCGAATTTAGGCTTATACCAAATAAAAGAGTTAACTTCCTTTTTTATGTGACACAAGGCAATATATCGTCCATTTAGGATAGAAAAGGTTTTGGTTTGCACACAATGCGAGTGGTTCGTCTGTACCACTTTTCTCTCTTACCCCAGGCAGGCGATATATAAAATTTGCCTCCACGATGACAGCTAATACGACGGAGACGATGTAGGCCGAGCGAGATGTGTCGTGAAGAATTGATATCGATGGAGGCGCATTACGAGCGCCGCGCCGGAAGGATATCCGCGGGGAGTCGCACCGGAAGAAGCGAGAGAGCGTGCGCGAGTGCAGTGCGGCGGCAATACGCCGGTGCCGCATGCCGGTTTATGTCAAAATTTGAATAATATATGTGCAGAAATAAGGATTACACTGGTAAGCAGACAAGCAAAGAGGTATAAATTTGAAGAAAACTGACACAAATATAGTTTGAAATACGACAATGTTTTGACAAGTCTAAAATTTAGTCCGAACGATTTTCCAGATGGTTTTTCTTATGAGAACATCTTATTTCTTCAAAAAATTTTCGCTTGCCAAAAATGTTTAACAGTGCCCTATGAGTATTTCTATGGTGATTATTTTTATGTAGTTCAGCGCTCTATACTTCATAAATCAACTGCGCATTCATTAACAAATTAAAATAGAACTTAAGGCGGAAAATTTTGAAAAATACTCGTTATAAATTTGATTTTATAATTTGTATAAAATTTAATACGTATTTTTTTAATACGTACTATGAAACAAATTTATTAATTTTATAAATATGTACGAAACAGTTTTTAATAAACAGTAAGTATAATTATTTATATTTATTATATTATTAAATATTTGTGAATAGTCTTCAAAATGTGCTTTTTTATTCTTATTCAATCTTTTTTGACCTAATAATTAGCTGTCAAAGTAAATACGACACTTGTTATTTTGAACACCTAATGATCGTATAATATAAACTCTTAAATATAAGCTACCTGTGAAAGTTGTGAGAAACGGTGGCTTCATGCAGAATAACCATAACCGTCCAATTCATCTGTGTGGATAAATTCGCTTTATGCATCTTTCATTCTTAGCACCCAAACATCCAAAAATGTCTTTTCTAACGATACACCCACACGAAACACGAAATTTCAAAAAAGTCAAGTATTAAATCTACTCTCTCTAAAGTTACCATAAAATATTTTTGAGTATTAATCATTGAAATATATGTGAGTTAATAAAATTTATCACTATGCCAAATTTCAAGTTGCCGTGGCACCGGAGCTATTTCAAAAACGCTCTTTATGATGAACAAAATTGTTAAAGGTTCTATTTCATTTTGAACGAACTTTCTAACGATGTTTCATACTTGGGGTACGATAAAAAAATATTTCCTCCCCATTTCCAGAGAGCGAGAGACGTCCTCTTAAAATAAAATTATAGTTTAAAAAACACGCTTCGTATCAGTTGCCGTAAATTTGTTTAACGTTAGCTAACAGTTAAAGTCATTATGAAAATATAAGTCGGGACTCACGTTCTTTTTTTAAATTAAAGTTAATTTTTTTATCATCAAAGACATTTATATTTAAAGATTATTTTTTACTTGTTTGTTCATATTGCTACAAAAGCGTATTTTTTTAGTTTTATTTTTTTGTCTTAACACAAAATGTTTATATATAAATGTTTTTAAGACTAAAAAAAGTTTTAGTTTTTTTAGTATATTTTTATTAATTATTGTATTGTCATTATTTCTTGATTCGTATGCAAATTTTTAAATAATACTGACGTCTGGAAGTGGGTAAAAATTTAATTGAAAGATTCCGTTACATTCATATACAAATGAAAATAATAAACAAAAAATAAATAATATAAATAAAAATAATAAATAATATAAATGAAATTAATAAACGCGTATTAAAAGAAAAAAAATATTTTACACATTAATTGAACATATATTTCGAAAATGTTTTAAACTATAGAAAATACGAGTGTGTGAAAGACTAGCATACACACAGTGTCGACTACGGAACCCTTGAAAATCTAAGCAAGTTTTCGCTATCGTATTGCGTAGAGTATAGGAAAGAAAATTTATTTCGGTAAAGCCATAAAGTTGCGAGATAATCAAAAAAGGATAAACTAAGAACAAAGATATGATTGACTGTATATCGAAATGAACTTGTTAAGTAGGCACAAGCAGAGCTCATATTAAGAGGATTCCGTACACACGTACAATAATACATTGAATTTTTTAAAAGTATTTGATGTTTCTATTAAAGGTGCATAACATTACTTTTCACTACGTATCGAAATTTTCTCTCACCCCCAACTACATATTTGAGAACCTCTCAAAATATAATTTGAAGTAATTTGATACTGTTATTACTTATGTATATATGTAATTTTAAGTAACTTGAAACTATAATTTGATACTGTTATTACTTATGTGTATATGTAATTTTAAGTAACTTGATACTATAATTTGATACTGTTATTTATGTGTATATGTAATTTTAAGTAACTTGATACTATAATTTGATACTGTTATTACTTATGTGTATATATAATTTTAACTAACTTGATACTACAATTTGATACTGTTATTACTTATGTGTTTATGTAATTTTAAGTAACTTGATACTACAATTTGATACTGTTATTACTTATGTGTATATGTAATTTTAAGTAACTTGATACTATAATTTGATATTGTTATTACTTATGTGTATATGTAATTTTAAGTAACTTGATACTACAATTTGATACTGTTATTACTTATGTGTATATGTAATTTTAAGTCACTTGTTACCACAATTTGATACTGTTATTACTTATGTGTATATGTAATTTTAAGTATCCTGATACTATAATTTGATACTGTTATTACTTATGTGTATATGTAATTTTAAGTAACTTGAAACTATAATTTGATACTGTTATTACTTATGTGTATATGTAATTTTAAGTAACTTGACACTATAATTTGATACTGTTATTACTTATGTGTATATGTAATTTTAAGTAACTTGATACTATAATTTTGTACTGTTATTACATATGTGTATATGTAATTTTAAGTAACTTGATACTATAATTTGATACTGTTATTACTTATGTGTATATGTAATTTTAAATAACTTGATACTATAATTTGATACTGTTATTACTTATGTGTATATGTAATTATAAGTAACTTGATACTATAATTTGATACTGTTATTACTTATGTGTATATGTAATTTTAAGTAACTTGATACTACAATTTGATACTGTTATTACTTATGTGTATATGTAATTTTAAGTCACTTGTTACCACAATTTGATACTGTTATTACTTATGTGTATATGTAATTTTAAGTATCTTGATACTACAATTTGATACTGTTATTACTTATGTGTATATGTAATTTTAAGTAACTTGATACTACAATTTGATACTGTCATTACTTATGTGTATATGTAATTTTAAGTAACTTGATACTATAATTTGATACTGTTATTACTTATGTGTATATGTAATTTTAAGTAACTTGATACTACAATTTGATACTGTTATTACTTATGTGTATACGCAATTTTAAGTAACTTGGTACTATAATTTGATAATGTTATTACTTATGTGTATATGTAATTTTAAGTCACTTGATACTACAATTTGATACTGTTATTACTTATGTGTTTATGTAATTTTAAGTAACTTGATACTACAATTTGATACTGTTATTACTTATGTGTTTATGTAATTTTAAGTAACTTGATACTACAATTTGATACTGTTATTACTTATGTGTATATGTAATTTTAAGTAACTTGATACTATAATTTGATACTGTTATTACTTATGTGTATATGTAATTTTAAGTAACTTGATACTACAATTTGATACTGTTATTACTTATGTGTATATGTAATTTTAAGTCACTTGTTACCACAATTTGATACTGTTATTACTTATGTGTATATGTAATTTTAAGTAACTTGATACTATAATTTTGTACTGTTATTACTTATGTGTATATGTAATTTTAAGTAACTTGATACTACAATTTGATACTGTTATTACTTATGAGTATATGTAATTTTAAGTAACTTGATACTATAATTTTATACTGTTATTAGTTATGTGTATATGTAATTTTAAGTAACTTGATACTATAATTTGATACTGTTATTACTTATGTGTATATGTAATTTTAAATAACTTGATACTATAATTTGATACTGTTATTACTTATGTGTATATGTAATTTTAAGTAACTTGATACTACAATTTGATACTGTTATTACTTATGTGTATATGTAATTTTAAGTAACTTGATACTACAATTTGATACTGTTATTACTTATGTGTATATGTAATTTTAAGTAACTTGATACTATAATTTGATACTGTTATTACTTATGTGTATATGTAATTTTAAGTAACTTGATACTATAATTTGATACTGGTATTACTTATGTGTATATGTAATTTTAAGTAACTTGATACTATAATTTTATACTGTTATTACTTATGTTTATATGTAATTTTAAGTAACTTGATACTATAATTTGATACTGTTATTACTTATGTGTATATGTAATTTTAAATAACTTGATACTATAATTTGATACTGTTATTACTTATGTGTATATGTAATTTTAAGTAACTTGATACTATAATTTGATACTGTTATTACTTATGTGTATATGTAATTTTAAGTAACTTGATACTATAATTTGATACTGTTATTACTTATGTGTATATGTAATTTTAAGTAACTTGATACTATAATTTGATACTGTTATTACTTATGTGTATATGTAATTTTAAATAACTTGATACTATAATTTGATACTGTTATTACTTATGTGTATATGTAATTTTAAGTAACTTGATACTATAATTTGATACTGTTATTACTTATGTGTATATGTAATTTTAAGTTACTTGATACTATAATTTGATACTGTTATTACTTATGTGTATATGTAATTTTAAGTAACTTGGTACTATAATTTGATACTGTTATTACTTATGTGTATATGTAATTTTAAGTAACTTGGTACTATAATTTGATAATGTTATTACTTATGTGTATATGTAATTTTAAGTCACTTGATACTACAATTTGATACTGTTATTACTTATGTGTTTATGTAATTTTAAGTAACTTGATACTACAATTTGATACTGTTATTACTTATGTGTTTATGTAATTTTAAGTAACTTGATACTACAATTTGATACTGTTATTACTTATGTGTATATGTAATTTTAAGTAACTTGATACTATAATTTGATACTGTTATTACTTATGTGTATATGTAATTTTAAGTAACTTGATACTACAATTTGATACTGTTATTACTTATGAGTATATGTAATTTTAAGTCACTTGTTACCACAATTTGATACTGTTATTACTTATGTGTATATGTAATTTTAAGTAACTTGATACTATAATTTTGTACTGTTATTACTTATGTGTATATGTAATTTTAAGTAACTTGATACTATAATTTGATACTGTTATTACTTATGTGTATATGTAATTTTAAGTAACTTGATACTATAATTTGATACTGTTATTACTTATGTGTATATGTAATTTTAAGTAACTTGATACTATAATTTGATACTGTTATTACTTATGTGTATATGTAATTTTAAGTAACTTGATACTATAATTTTATACTGTTATTAGTTATGTGTATATGTAATTTTAAGTAACTTGATACTATAATTTGATACTGTTATTACTTATGTGTATATGTAATTTTAAATAACTTGATACTATAATTTGATACTGTTATTACTTATGTGTATATGTAATTTTATGTAACTTGATACTACAATTTGATACTGTTATTACTTATGTGTATATGTAATTTTAAGTAACTTGATACTACAATTTGATACTGTTATTACTTATGTGTATATGTAATTTTAAGTAACTTGATACTATAATTTTATACTGTTATTAGTTATGTGTATATGTAATTTTAAGTAACTTGATACTATAATTTGATACTGTTATTACTTATGTGTATATGTAATTTTAAATAACTTGATACTATAATTTGATACTGTTATTACTTATGTGTATATGTAATTTTAAGTAACTTGATACTACAATTTGATACTGTTATTACTTATGTGTATATGTAATTTTAAGTAACTTGATACTACAATTTGATACTGTTATTACTTATGTGTATATGTAATTTTAAGTAACTTGATACTGTAATTTGATACTGTTATTACTTATGTGTATATGTAATTTTAAATAACTTGATACTATAATTTGATACTGTTATTACTTATGTGTATATGTAATTTTAAGTAACTTGATACTATAATTTGATACTGTTATTACTTATGTGTATATGTAATTTTAAGTTACTTGATACTATAATTTGATACTGTTATTACTTATGTGTATATGTAATTTTAAGTAACTTGATACTATAATTTGATACTGTTATTACTTATGTGTATATGTAATTTTAAGTAACTTGGTACTATAATTTGATAATGTTATTACTTATGTGTATATGTAATTTTAAGTCACTTGATACTACAATTTGATACTGTTATTACTTATGTGTTTATGTAATTTTAAGTAACTTGATACTACAATTTGATACTGTTATTACTTATGTGTTTATGTAATTTTAAGTAACTTGATACTACAATTTGATACTGTTATTACTTATGTGTATATGTAATTTTAAGTAACTTGATACTATAATTTGATACTGTTATTACTTATGTGTATATGTAATTTTAAGTAACTTGATACTACAATTTGATACTGTTATTACTTATGTGTATATGTAATTTTAAGTCACTTGTTACCACAATTTGATACTGTTATTACTTATGTGTATATGTAATTTTAAGTAACTTGATACTATAATTTTGTACTGTTATTACTTATGTGTATATGTAATTTTAAGTAACTTGATACTATAATTTGATACTGTTATTACTTATGTGTATATGTAATTTTAAGTAACTTGATACTATAATTTTATACTGTTATTAGTTATGTGTATATGTAATTTTAAGTAACTTGATACTATAATTTGATACTGTTATTACTTATGTGTATATGTAATTTTAAATAACTTGATACTATAATTTGATACTGTTATTACTTATGTGTATATGTAATTTTAAGTAACTTGATACTACAATTTGATACTGTTATTACTTATGTGTATATGTAATTTTAAGTAACTTGATACTACAATTTGATACTGTTATTACTTATGTGTATATGTAATTTTAAGTAACTTGATACTATAATTTGATACTGTTATTACTTATGTGTATATGTAATTTTAAGTAACTTGATACTATAATTTGATACTGGTATTACTTATGTGTATATGTAATTTTAAGTAACTTGATACTATAATTTTATACTGTTATTACTTATGTTTATATGTAATTTTAAGTAACTTGATACTATAATTTTATACTGTTATTACTTATGTGTATATGTAATTTTAAATAACTTGATACTATAATTTGATACTGTTATTACTTATGTGTATATGTAATTTTAAGTAACTTGATACTATAATTTGATACTGTTATTACTTATGTGTATATGTAATTTTAAGTAACTTGATACTATAATTTGATACTGTTATTACTTATGTGTATATGTAATTTTAAGTAACTTGATACTATAATTTGATACTGTTATTACTTATGTGTATATGTAATTTTAAATAACTTGATACTATAATTTGATACTGTTATTACTTATGTGTATATGTAATTTTAAGTAACTTGATACTATAATTTGATACTGTTATTACTTATGTGTATATGTAATTTTAAGTTACTTGATACTATAATTTGATACTGTTATTACTTATGTGTATATGTAATTTTAAGTAACTTGATACTATAATTTGATACTGTTATTACTTATGTGTATATGTAATTTTAAATAACTTGATACTATAATTTGATACTGTTATTACTTATGTGTATATGTAATTTTAAATAACTTGATACTATAATTTGATACTGTTATTACTTATGTGTATATGTAATTTTAAGTAACTTGATACTATAATTTGATACTGTTATTACTTATGTGTATATGTAATTTTAAGTAACTTGATACTATAATTTGATACTGTTATTACTTATGTGTATATGTAATTTTAAGAAACTTGATACTATAATTTGATACTGTTATTACTTATGTGTATATGTAATTTTAAGTAACTTGATACTATAATTTGATACTGTTATTACTTATGTGTATATGTAATTTTAAGTAACTTGATACTATAATTTGATACTGTTATTACTTATGTGTATATGTAATTTTAAGTAACTTGATACTATAATTAGATACTGTTATACTATATTAAATAACGTTATTAATTATAAGACTACAGGTTATATTTGAATTTCCTATTTTTTTTAGAAGTTAGCAGCCCTTGACAGGCACGCAGACGGACGGACAGACCGACGACATTTCCACAACAGTAGGGTCCCGTTAGAAATATTCAGGCACAGAATCCTAAAAACTGAGTAAACTGAGCAATATTGTGCGAGCGAAGCCAAAAGGCAGTTTATGATAACTATAATACAGTTCCAACAATTTAATTGCTTGAAGAAATAATTGCAGTAAAGCTAATTTTATAAGGTGACATCGACATCCGTGTGCTTTGTGCGTGAACGTTTTAACGCTTTTTTAAACTTGATCTATAACCTCTTAACATTGTAAGCAAATTTTGCAACTCACTTATCGCTCACATCTAATTATCGTTACGATTTGAAACTGCAAACTTTTTTGCATTTCTGATAACAATATAATGATATGGTACCACGAGCTGATGTGACCATTGAGGGTGGTCATAGTTTCAACTGGTTTAACTTATTTCAATTGCTTCTTTGGTTACGTATTTTGACAGAGACGATCTGATGGAAGAGAAAGGCGAACATATGAGCTTTTCGTAGCTAACAGTAAACCCATCGAATTTGAGACAATTTGATTTGTTTCAAAGAGCCCTTTGGTTACATTTACCAGGAGGGACTTATGATGGAGAAAGCCGCTGATCATGGAAACTTCTTAATAGTAAACAGCAAACCCATCAAGTTCTGAATCGTTTTATTTATCTCAATACGTTCTTTGGTTATAAAATCCTTTTTAAAAAATGTTTTAAACAATAATTTTTTTATTTGATTAATTACTTACAAGAACGGAAATATAGATCTTCCTATATAATTTACAATGCTTCTATTCTAATAATATGGTAAGAGATCAGAAAGAAACGAATTTAAATCGAATTATTTCTTAAAATATCGCGTCCTATGAATTTGTTCCAAACAAGCAACTTGTAGGACAATCGACTTTGATTCGGGGTCGATTGGAGAAAAGCGACTCGATGTAATAGAATCTCCGCTCTACAAATTTAATACGAAACCCTTCTAGAATATAGATAGAATGCTAATTTTATAGTTCTCTTGGTGTGAGGTGTGCAAAAAATGTCCAAAAAACCCGAGCGTTTTAATAGCTTAAAAAATAAATATTATTAGCATTAAATAAAATATATCATATACACGGGAAAGAAATATAAAAAATAAGTATTATTTCACAACATTCACATAGCTGTAAATATATATTAATAGTGGTCCAAAATCGTGTTTGTGTTTATGATTTGCATAAACTTGGTTTTAATTTTTGTTTATGAAAATATTTCTAATTTTGGCCGATGTTTAAAATGTTCAAAAAATTACTGTTGAAAATATTTACTACTGACCGGGGCATTAAAAACTGATATATTATTATTACAAGGACAAAAATTTGTAGTTGTGTAACTATATCAACATTAATATCATTCATGATATTGCAAAAAAAAACAAAAATGTTGTCCAATATTAAAATAATCCTTTAAACAAACATAACGTCATTTCTTTTAAAAGTTCTTTGAGTATCTTAAAATTGCCACTTTGTAGAAAGACATTTTTTTCAATATTAATAGAAAAAATAAATAAAAAAAAATAATGATGAAAGTAATTTTTTAACGTATGAAAGTAAATTTTCAAGCTGTCTTCTTTGGGTTGCGATACATAATCGACACCTTCACAAAAAAAATCTCTCAATCTCATAAATGGTTGATGATTTTGACTTATTGCTTCTTGAATTCCTTAGCGGAAATTGGGTATTTGACTAATTTTTTTATTTCATTAATCATAATTTCAAGGTACAAGCTGATGAAGAGTGAAATTTTTTTTAATAATTTTAAAAATTTATCGAGTTATAAAATTTTAAATTTAACCTTTAGAGAAGGACGGCAATACTGTGTTGTGAGGTCATTTTTAATATTGCACATTATATTCTACGAGAAGAAGAGATAGGGATATACCCAACTCTATCCGTATCTTCAAATTTAGAAGCCAATTTAGAAGAATTAGTTTTTAATTAACTTATATTTCACAATACTCTACGAAAAACATCAAAATTTAGAATGAGTCACTACCGTATTGTATTCTAAAAAACTTTCATGGGCATAAACAATTCCTTTCATATTTCAATGATTATTAGATTGAGGTGTTATCCTATATATATAATATATTAATACAATTAATTATATTAAGGTCCAGTGATAGTGGAGGCTAACTGATGGAGCTATCACAACAAATCAATCACCGTAAAAAGATGTATCGAGATGCTAGTTTACTTGTAAAACAAAATAGCAAATAGCGTCGTTATGCTGCACCCACATACATCATATAAAGCTTGGTAACACGTTCATCAACAATTTCAGATAAACACCTGCATTCAGACAAGATGATACTTCAAACGAACCTGATGATTCCAGGTACACGATTCCACTCTATAAGTTAACGCTGTAATTGAGAATTTGATGCTATTGCTAGGCGTAGATTTATTAGATAATTAGATTAAAAGAGATAATAATGACAATTGTTAGACACAATACTCATTAATAAACCAAATATCTTAAATCTACTTTCAGCAGCCCCATGACATCAAACTTGTATCTTCTCGATTTTGTCCCAGCATTACATATATTGCTAGTGATACGAATGTAGTTCGTTGCCGTGTATAACACGTTGTATTGGAATATTTTATTAAACTTATGGTGAGATCACATCGTATTTCTTCTAAAACAAGTTGTGTAGTTTGATAAAAACGCTGTGGCCAAGAAAACGCTGCACTGCTGATTATGGCTGGAATTCAACGAATTCTGGCTGACTGGCGGTTTGTCGAACTATTGCTTTGTGCGGCCCCATAGTAATTCTTAATTCTGTGCGATACAATCAATTTCTAGTTAGTTTTAAAAAAACATCGCAGTTAAACTTAGTTTAAATAATTCTCTTTTAAGAAAAACAAAGTTAAATTTGTTTAAAAGGATTATTTTAGTATAGGACAAAATGTTTGTTTCTTAGCACTAAAATAAACATTTTGAAGATGCTGCAATAATTACACAACTACAATTTTTCCCCATATAATTATAGTATACGAAGGCAGTTTTAACGTCACGATCACATTTCCGATAGCATATTTTTTTAAAGTTCAAAAATTCTGTTAATGTTAAAAATATTTGTATAAAAAATATTAAAAAGTTATTCTACGCAGGTAATACGCACAAGCTCGTTACATTTTATGGTAGCAACATGAATACACTAAATCGATTCCAAATTTCATATCAATTTAATAAATAGTTTTCATATGGTTGTGAGTTTGTTGCAAAAAAGTTCATGTTAAAAGATATTCTAGAAATTAAAAAAAATCATAACTTCAAAACTATAGACTTTTGCGTAATGAAAACGACATTTAAATGGTTAATAATAATGCCCTCTACAAATATTTTTTCTTTGGACAAATGAGTTAGTCTGCATATATGTTTAAAATTATTAAAATAATATACAGCGCCAGCTGTGCTTTGTAGTTCAAATTTTACCATTAATTTTTATGAATATCATAGACAGTACTGTAGAAATACTTATATAAATTGACTGATAAATGGTACAAGGATAGCGTCATAGATCGACTAAACGCTATGAAATTACCACTAGGCATTTTATCTAGAATTATAAAAGAAAATTGGCATTGCAGTAAGAAGAATTTAATGTAGAGAAAACGAAATTAAGTAGCTATAAAAAATTGAAATACATTCATAGTACTTCCTTCTATGAATGTCAGTCACAATTTTTAAATTGAAAGGAAGACTTTAGGACGTCAATTCGAGTATCGCAATTTTAGTTCCAAGATTGTCGGCATTTTAATCGTAATCCCAATTCCTGTTTTAAAATTTTCAAGAAGAAATATATTTTTATGAAAAATAAACATTTTTGATAAAATTATTTACAGAAAGTAAAATAAAACGTTCAGTTGCTGTACAAGCAATTTACAAATTGTTGTACTAGGTGTATTAAAAAATTCAGCTATACACAAATAGACTATATTAATAAATATGTTTTCGATGCGGGAGATTAGTCATGCACTAAGCCCGGCGTGCTAAATACAATACGTTCTAACATAAAGTGAAAATAACAGTTTAACGGATTCACTTTGTAATTCCGTTCAAGTTTTCAATATCGGGATTACAAACATTTAATTCTATTCTCGAAACTATCTAAAAATTAATCTAGATCCCAAGATTTCGAAGTCGGACAGCCTAGACGGATTTCTTCAACCTTCCTAACCTTGCCAAGGTGAAAGCTTACATATAGAAATTGAAACTATATTTAACATACTTTGTATTACATATTGAGCGATCTGTACAGCGGGTCGCTCACGTCGTTTATATTGTAAACGACGAAAGAAACGAGGCGATAAATCACTGTCGTGAGAAATTACAATATCGCCGTCGGGAATTAAACCCCAACTGATATTTCACGGGTCTATCCGACCACTGCGCCGCCGGAGCAGACACGAGGCGCTTGCTCCTGTAGACTGTAAAGGGTGGAACAAGGATCATAAATCCTTTACCTTTAAAGAAAGTCACTACGAGGTCTTCAAGCAAAATCAGGGACCATGTCTATTTAACAAAAGATTGAAAGTATAAATGTAAAAAGGCTTAAAAATATGTTAAGCTCCGGATAAAAAGTTGTTCGTCTATTAAGTGAGTGAAAGCTTTACTTGAGTTTACATATTTTTCCAGAATATCACAATCTCGTTCAATAAAGAAGACAACAAATATCAAATCGAACTGTATGAACTGACCCACCATGAACATTGTTTCTTCCCTAATCTTAGATATATAATAGTATTACCAATCTAAGTACTTAATATATTAAGTTATATATACATCTTATATATATATATATATATATATATATATATATATACACATATTTATATATAGTGAAAACCCCGCGATCAACTTGCGTTGCACATATTTGAGTACATAAACTTTGTTCTGAGTGCATCGCCTTATATACGAATAAAACCTGCCAAATAGGAGATAGGCTCGTGCTATGAGGGTTCTTTACTTATATTTTTAATCACATTATAATTTGATACAAAGTATTTTATTTTTAATGTGAAACACATAATATGTGGTAAAAACTTATTTATTTAACACGTTTAACGCGGCGTGTGATTGACCGATATTAATATAATTTAATTTTTTTATTTAGCTTTATTTGTTTTAATTTTAGCTTTTTTTATTTATAAATTAAATTCACTGAACGGACTCGGTATATTGACGATATGTCGACATCTGCCACATGGAGTAAACACCTAAGTTGACAACATGTCGACATCCACAATGAACATGTTAATAGTTTTAAAATGGTAAAATAGAGACCACGAGTATTATAGAAATAGTAAAGTTATGAGTAAAACTCTAAAAAACTATTACGAATATAATTGAGCGTAATCTTACGATCTGTTTTTTAAATACGGCTTAACAAAATATTTGCAACATAGACCAGGAATTTCAGGCTCCTCGATACCAGGGTAATCAAATATAAACTCCATAATTAAATGTGTGAGTCTAGACAACTTTCACGGTATCTTCCATCATTAATTTGCAATGAAATACAAATTTAAAAATACATTTACACTCTTCTCAAAGAGCTTCTTTGCATATAGAGGTATAAAACGGACAGTTGACATGTGACAGACGGACTGCGTTCTAACAATAGTTAGAAAGCAGTCCGTCAGTAACACCTTTTCATACAAAACCCATGGCTTTTAAAATGGTAAACAATCCTTAACAAGTAAAATAGAAAACAAATTATGAGCCGTCATAGGGCACCTGGCAATTGTGAAACATATAAACATTTTTATATTTTTATTTCAACGAATTTATAACAAAACAAAACAGACATTCAGACAGTTGTTAATAATAAAATATTAATTTTATTTTATCACTTTCTTTTTATGAAATAATTTATCACAGAAATGTTTCATAACGATCTGTTGAAAATATATTTTTAATTTTATAATCTGTTAGCCGACAAAACGCGAAGCTGGCCGAATTAAGTCGGAAAGAGCCGACAAGGTACGCAACTGGCCAAATGGCGCGGTACAACACGCCATCAGGACATTTTAACTCCCACGCGCCAATAGACGTTTCACATCAATATTGAATTAATATTAAACTAATGATCGATTGTGAACCACTGAGCAACTTCGTAATTGCATTCTGGTAGCGGTCAAAATCCATGTAAACGAACAGAAAATAACTATATTGCCTTAACTGCCTTAATAAATGTAAATGAACAGAAAATAATTAAAGCAGTGCAGATTATTCGCGTGCATTCTAGGCAAGTGAAATAAACTATTAATAAACATCCCATCATGCCGAGAGTGCAGGGTTATTAAATAATTTTGTAATAGTACATACTCGTCATTGGAGGATTCATTATTAAAGATAAAGTTTTCGAGACCGTATCTCTCCATATTCGCCGGGTAAAATCAGTATAACATAAAACGCTTACTTGTGTCCGAAAGTTAGTTACCAATCAATGAACTTGCCCTTTGAGACGAATGCCGAGTTACACGTGTCGCGCCGTTAAATGGTAGCGCGGGCGACAACGCAGCGTAGGCATTTCAAAGGGTTATATTTCCATATTTGTTACTGTTTCATTTCATTTACGTCTTACTCCCAAGACTGAAACATATATGGATGCATATTCAATCGTAAAAATTTAATCGTCAAATAAAAAACAATATGAAACCCGCCTACAAAAAAATAAACTATAAAGTAAGAACCTATTTTAATTCAAGTAACGAACAATTATTAGAGATCAAATTCCAAAGTTTTGTTAACTTCACTAAATAATTAGGATTATGTGACTTACTAGAAGTCTCTTTGGATCTAAGTAATCGACATTTAATCCTTCTATGATTTTGATTCAACTGGGTAAATAAAAAACAATGTACCTACTTGCAACTTTGTGAAATTATCTTTTCTCAAATCCATTACTGCCCGCTCCAAATTGCATCTTTGCAACTTGTCACCGTCCGACAATGAATTATGTAGAGGTTACCTTTCTGTGTAATTTTCCTCTATTTCTCAGACCACCAAATTCTACCGAAATAAACTCTATTTTAAGGTTTTCATCAATATTATCCTACCTAATCATTGGGTCATCAAATTTAACGTGTCTTGCACATGGCACAAACCTATAACTTTAAAACCCAATACCTATATAGAGTTTATTTAACAAACCTCCAGTTTTGCTAGTTCGTTTTAAAACTCATACAGCGCCATCTATCGGAGCGCTGAGTTAGTACTCTCGCAGCTAATTAAATGGCCTAAACATAAATTAAGACAAATTAATCAGTTTATCAAACTGTATTTTGAACTAGATTTTAAAAGACCTATCGCACAACACCCCATTCGACAGGGTACCGAATAATCTTGACCCCAATTTTTCCGATATCTTGATTCTTTACTTCGTATGATCGTACTTATGGCGCAAATGAGTTAATCGTTTCAAAATATGAAATTTAAAAATAAAAATTTAATCACCGAAAAATCTTTCTATATTTATAAGAAATCTGGTCATAGAAAAATCATAATTTATTCAAAGCTTTATCAACTTTTGATAACGTGCCAGACGACTTCCCAAGTACGTGGCTTTAATTAAATAATTTTTGGATAAGTTAAAGTATTACAGAACTTAACGATTTGTTACGTAAAATTATGACCTATTAATAAGTCTGAAGAAGATGTAGACGCAATGTCAAAAACTTTTGTGAATTAATTTCAATAAAAAAAAATTATTTTTTCAAGTTGGACCTTAAAAAAAACCATTGAAAAACTTTCATTTTTAAAAGACGAATAAAAGAAAAAAATGGCAAGCTACACAGATCAATACCTAACCCCACAGATCAGTACCTAACCCTATCAAAAAGGTTGACCGACAAAAAAAATAGCTTTTCGAAAATGTATATATATTATCGTTAAAAATAAAAATTCGAGCAAAAAATACACTAAAAAGTGACGAAATTCATAAAAAACCAAGTACTAATTTTACAATTAAAAACTGTACGAAGATAAACGAACTAAAAACAAAACTTTTCCAGTGGAGTCAGGAGCAAGATATGGCAAGAAGAAAAGGTTCTTCGAAATAGACGATAAATGATGGTAAAAATATAATAAAACAAATAATACTCTGCAGTTCTTTCGAAATATTGTAAGCATTAGAAAAAAACTACCTCTCTTTGTTTTTTTTTCTTCTTTTAAAGAAAACTTTTAATTAAGACATCATAAAAATGTCTTTCTATGTATATTATTATGTATATATATTTAAATTTGTCCAGAAATCACAGAAAAAGAGTCCTTAAGAAAAGGCTCTTTCCCTTAAAGAAAGACTGACTTGAGTCTAATTTACGAAATATTTAGTTTTTATCATGTTTGGCCGGTTTTCCATTTTTATTCAAAACCCATACTAGAGGACTTAAAACATCACTGAATAAGGACATGGACACACTGGAGACCAAATTCCTTATTCGATCGAGATGCTTAAAAATAGATAACGTCTATATTTAGATTAAGTTGACTGAGCTGTTACAATAGTTTCAAAATGACTGCGGCTCAAAATTTCAAAAAAATTATAGTCAAACAAAAGTACATAAACGATACATTATTAAGACAATTTTTAAAATACTTTACAACTTTTAAATATATGATTATATCAAAAATATGGCGAATGTTTTTTTAAACAAAATCTGACCTTAATTTATGAACTTTTAATAATAATAAAAATTAAGAGCTATTTTGCATATTGTTTGCCGAAAGTAAAAATATATTAAACAATTATTATTAAAACCTATTATAAATATCCTTTAGCACAGTAACTTCAAAGAGTAGCATTTAAGATTTAACTTTAAGATGCGATACCTTAAAAACCTGCTTTTTGTGATAAGTAACTTTGACATTTTCTTTTAAATAACGACAAGATAAAGAAAATACATATTTCTTGCACCTTTGAATAGCTCCCCTAACTAATTATAGAATTACTAAAGAGTCTGTTTCCTTTTCCTGGATCCTGACACAAATAATATTTGAGGTAAGTTTTAAATTTATCTTAAATATTGAAATTTTGCCAAATATACACAGTATTCTATATAAAAATAAATAGCAAATGTCACTTTCTTTGGTTTCTAACTACCCATTATAGCTTAAACTTACCTATTAACAACTCCACATAAAATTACGCAGATAACCTTATATATATATATATATATATATATATATATATATATATATATATATATATATGTATATATATATAATATACAATAAATTTATAGTTAATAGGTATCTGGTAATTTCCATCCGTAATAATTAACCTCATAATAAAGAAGATAATGTCGAATCAAGATGACAATTCAGAAATTTATCTCAATTTCATATCGCAATACACGAGGCTGAGATTTTGAAGTTTAACCCATTCATCGGCAACCTTCTACCAAATCGGCAATTTTATGCTCTATTCGATAAAAACCGTTCATTTTCGTGTGAATCATTTTAATTTTCGATTCAAATGAATATAAGATAGCTTTTATTTACAGGGTAATTTTCATTTTCTTAAAAACTAAATAAAATTGCTTCGTGTATCGACTACAAATGATGCACCCCATGCGTCATCGGCAATGAAAGGATCAATACTGTATTAAGCTATTTACCGTTCTGGGCTATTTTTTTCTTCCACTACAAGTCGCATATTTTACATGAGTCGAACTAATGTAGAACGCATAAAACTAAATGAGCCCCATAGAGACTCATGCGCGTGGCAGGCCACTTGGGAAAAATGGTCATCACGATCAATGTAATGTCCACTATGGGTGATGGGTGGGTTAATAAAGTAAAAAACAATTGTTTATATTACCTAATTAAATGCGATATACCTCTAACAGAAAACGTACGTTTTATTACGTACCACTTTTTTTTATTTTTAATTAACGGCGATAACTTAAAACCGGCTTCAGTTGAATCTAGAACTACAATTCTCGTTATTTTCATACAACTTTTTGTAGATATCAAGTGCTATACAAATTCGAGAGTTTTCTCCTGTTCCAATGATGTTAAAAAAAGTTCTTCTAACCTGCTATCATGGCACATTCCATAATAACACGTTAGCAGTTCAGGGATTGGGCGTTTTAAAGATGAATAGAAAGTTGTTTCTTTAATATTTCTTCTTGAAACTACAATGTACATAATTTGGTAATCTATTAATCTAAACATTCGCATTTACGGAAACTACTTTATGAGTGTTCTAACATGCACTTGCCTGGTTTTTTGTGTCTTAATTTGAAGCAAACAATATTGAAGACGACACGAGGCTTCCATTCTTCTTTCAAATTCTATATTTCAGAATATTACATATAATTTGGTTAGGAACTTACTTCTAAGGCATTCCATTCCAACAAGTTCATTAATATATTCGATATACTGTCTATGTGTGCCTCCCTGCCCTACATCTGACCAATCTATTAAAGACAATTGTTTGGAAAATCCCATAATTTTCTTAAATGTCACTAATATTAACAAAATAATTTCGTGTAAGTAAATTGACGAAAATAAATAGTATCTTCTTTTTTTTCTATTTCCTGTATATCAAGTGAGTAAAATCGGATTTGAAGAACAACTTAATTTCGATAAATATTGTGATGTATTTTAATAAATACGTATAAATAAAATTAATGAGATTACATTTACATTTTCGCAAGTGAATTTCCACTCTTGTCAAGGGCATCGCGTCCTTAACATCGAGTCCTTTATTTTGCATATCCGAAGTTTGTGGCTGGGTCCATCAATTTTTGCAGCAACGTTATAAAATTTATTTATTTAAGTTTATAATAAAATTTGAAAGTGAATAAAGAAAATTTAATTCAATACTTACCTCGGAATTCGCCATCCGTACGTCCCAGAGCCAGTATTGATAAAACGACAACTGAAAAAATAAATTAAATATAAGTAGATAATTTATAGATATTAAAAGAATATGACGATCATACCTTTCGATATAGAAAAAAAAACAAAAAACCTTTTGTTTCTTTATTACGTTACATTTGACGAAATTTTAAATAAATGTTACATATTATAATTGGATAAATATTATTTTCACTTTATCGTTAATGTATTTTTCATTTACCTTTTATCGTGTTATGAATTAATATATTTATATTTAACAAAAAAATCGTCGATTAATTTTTAATAAAACTAGCGATTCCGTTATATTTTCAACGTATTTTCGCTCCTTCTCTGGGTAGCACAAACATTCGTAGAACTGGTCATTAATAATAATGGCGAGAAAAAAATTAATTAAAATTTTGAAAATCGAACTCTATGGTAACCCATTGCGGTACGTTGCTTAAACTCATTTGTTTTTATTAATTGGCAACAATTGTGTGTGTCACGTCAAGATGAATTTAACACTAGAAAGTTTTCGTTCGATTAATTTTTATTACTTTCCTTGTGGTTTCAATGAAAAACAAAGTTACAATCAATTTCAATTGGCATTTTATGATAGAGTCCCATCCTGCTGTACTGTTTAGAGCTGCTTTAACGAGTTCAAGCTTGGTCGTGCCAATTTCAATGACGGTCTGCATGAGTGACGTCCCTCAACAATAATACCTGAAGATAAAATCAGTGCTATGCAGCTTATGATAAAGACTGACAAGAGCGTAACCTATCAGCAGATTCAGAAGTTTTATGAGTCAAGTGATTCAGAAAATTCGATATGAACACTCAGGTATCAGAATGTTTTGTTATGATTTGACTGAAACTCCAAAAAAATTGGCGCGTTAGCTGGTATCGCAAATAATTCGACAGGCGTCATACAAATGCTGTACGCGATATTGTCATGGGTGATGAAATCCGAATACACTATTATGAACCAGGAACTAAGAATGACTGTTTTCTTCTGAAAAGTTCCTAGAAAGAAGAAAACAGGACGAAGTGATGAGAAAAAGATAGTCAACTCGTTCTTCGGACAGACATTCTTTCTTCATCGCGACAAGATAATTACATACTCAACTAGACGAATAACTGAATATTTGACTATATCCGGTGTAGGAATTATCCGCCATGCAATCTCGAACTGGCGCCATGCGACACCTATTCATCCCCAAGAATAAAAGATAAACTGCGAAGAATACGATTCCTGGACGCCAAAGAAGCGGTGACTGCCAAAACACCGTGTATGAGACGTCCAAAGAAGAGTGGACCGGCTTCTCCAGTAGGTCCATCGAATGAAACGATGCATAAGATGCAACGGAGATTATTTTGAAAAATCATAAATAAATTATAAACTTACTACTTAGTTCCATTTCTTATGGTAGCAGGTAAAGAATAAATGAAAAACTATACCAATAATTAAAGTACAAGTTAAATGAACGAACGGAAACGATATTTATTTTTGGGAAGAAAAAGATTGAAAATGATCTCCCGTTTCTTTGCACCTCACTTCCGTTTTCATACCCAATTGCCTTCGTGCTTCGTCATGTTCCTTTCTCCTCCGACATGTTAAATTTATTTTAAAGTTCCGTAACCAACTGTCAAAAAGGGAACCCTTATAATTTCGCCATGTCCACCTACCTGTTCCTCAGTCTATAGGTCCGTATGTCACAACCTTTTTACTCGGAGACTATTGACACTATATAGATGTAATTTGTATAGTATCTTCTATGGCCGCTATACAATGAAATAGAGAAATTATGAAAAAATAATATTACGGTTGACACTCCATACATGTAACTGAGGGATGAAAAGAAATCCATTGCACATAGGCGTGTGGGGTATAGTTAGATAAATCTTAAAAACGTTATAGAGGTTCCAAAACAACTATTTTTATATTTTAAAGTCTTAAAAAGTGTGTCATCCCATCAACTTTTCAATTAACGTGTGTAAAATTCTGAAAAAAAAAAAACTTAAAATAAACTTTCAAAACTGCTCAATTGGTTTGAGCAGTTTTGAGACATGGGATATTTTCGGTATGGTCTTTGATTTTCGTGCACAAGATTCCGATTCGCCCTTAGCTGTTTTTTTATTAGTTTGCCTTGCTAACAATTTTTTGGTATCCATCTCAAAAATAATTCCTTCTCTAGGTTTAACTGAAAAATGTCGTTCCTTTAACTCCGCCAATTTATATGTTAATATAACGATGTAGGCAGTAAATAAATAAACAAACAAACGGACACATACATAGGATTTACAAAAGACGGCGTATAAAAAATGAGGTGTATATAAAAGTGGTGGAGAATAAAACAATATAAACATAAAGTTAAAATAGGTTTACATAATTAAACCTAAGTATATACTCAGTGCCCGGGAATAGATGTCGGACAAAGAAAGACGCTATTCGTTGGCAATACAGGAATAAATTATCGTTAAAATAAAACGTAAAATACGCCTTTTTTCTAATTAAGTGCAAAAAAAATATTACACATAACTCTTTTTAACACACCCAATACTCGCTTGAAGTGTGTTTGTGGTGTTTACCCGCAGTGGCAACACCGACTACTAGAGACTGTCTAGCAGTAGGTGTTGGCAGGGACGATGCTTCGCAGCCTTTCGCGGGTTATTCCCGCGAGCGGCGCTGAACAATGTGCGCAAGTATCATATGTATGAAAAAGATGATCAATAATGATGAATATTATTTTGAATTTTCTGAAAAAAGTCATCTTTTAAATTTTATTTTAACAACAATCAACTATTTTTCAGTCAACGAATAACGTCTTTCTTTGTCCGACACTTATTCCCGGACACCGTGTATAAAACGACGTTATTTCGCAAATATAACATCATTACAGAACAATGATGGAGAGTATTGCGTGAAGGAAATAAAAGATTGTCTAAGGAGAGATAGTACGTAATTGTAATAAAATAAAAATTTCGTTTAGTGAAAATATATACCTTTTTGAAACCAACATTACAAAACGCGTTAAAATCTTACATGTACGAGTATTATCATTTTAACGTCTGCACGTGTAACCAAAATCTGGTGCCGTTACATCTTTCGCAGATCTTACCACCTGTTACCATTATTTTGTCATAAGGTATCTTATCAAAAATTAAATTCTCAATAATATTTAATCCAGTCCTCAATTTAAGGAAAATTTCGAAAAATAAATAAATTTAAGTTTTTTTTTTATTATTAAGTGATATCACTGGCAATTTTTCCGATAAATTTCACATGACACCGATGCGGTGTCACCAGAATTCACTCGATAATTTTCACGTAACACCAACGTGGTGTCACCTGGCGTCATAGTATTAACAGAAATGTTTCTAGTCGAAATATACAAAGACTATTGCAAATAAAATATATCGTAATCTTTATACTGAAAAAAAATTTAAAGAGAGAATAGAATATCTATAAAGATATATTAAAGAAATATTTATGAACGTTCACGAGCGATTCTTTATCAGTATTAAGATAATAAAGCAAATGTCTGCAGGTGTGCGATGTTTGCTTTATTATCAACTTTTGACAATAGAATTAATTAATTATAACTCTGGCAATGTTACAAGCAATCAACTTTTAATTGCTATTTGGAAAGATGAGGGCTTCCTCTAAACAATGATAGCATTTTTTTATTTTTTTAAACTTTTATTACGATTTAAATTTACTTTTTAAAAATGACACGCGCCACAGTCCGTTGGTCTGTAGGTGTGCATGTATGTGGGCATGCTACAAAACGCAATTCTTGACCGATTTTGGTGATTTTTGTCTACAAGTTTGTTGACTATCAGAATACAACATATTCGTTTTACAATGATTTGTCAGTTTCATTTTGTAAACAATTTCCTAAAAAAACCCTGCTGTCCTCCTTGGTCTCCGTTTTGTGCGAATCTTCATGTCACTTATATCTGCTTTCTGTGTTTTCACACTACAACAATTCAAGGCGGGATATCTATCATTCTAATATTTAGCTAAAATTACGCATTTAGCTGAACTGTGACCACTGCTAAAATTACGCATTTAGCTGAACTGTGACCACTGCTAAAATTACGCATTTAGCTGAACTGTGACCACTGCTAAAATTACGTATTTAGCTGAACTGTGACCACTGCTAAATTACGCATTTAGCTGAACTGTGACCACTGCTAAAATTACGTATTTAGCTGAACTGTGACCACTGCTAAATTACGCATTTAGCTGAACTGTGACCACTGCTAAAATTACGCATTTAACTGAACTGTGACCACTGCTAAAATTACGCATTTAGCTGAACTGTGACCACTGCTAAAATCACGCATTTAGCTGAACTGTGACTAACATTTTCAATCGTATCTGTACTATTGCATTTTTACGCACAAGGTTAAATTATTGTGCAATACAAAATTTGTTTTTCGTGTTCCTTACCGACTTCGGTAAAAATGTAACATTAAAAATAACCCCTCTCCGGTCACTGTTTGTCCAATTGTCTGTAATAATCATAGACACGATGATGTTTCACCTAAAAACTTAACATATTACACCCTTGTAGTGTGTTTTGAACCGTTTTTGTTTGAAATATAAAAAATTGTTTTTAAAGTAAACAATTCAAAAATAATTTGTAAGCAGTGATATAAAAGCACACGCGAATTGAGAATTTGTTCAAAATTGAATTAGAAAATTAATTAACAATAAATTAAATATAATCTTAATATAGAGCAGAGAAAGTAATAAAGTAATTTTAATCTGTACTAATGTATGAAGTGGGAAAGTTTGCTTCTTTATAAATAAACAAAGATGTTCTCATTTCTTTTAAAAGAACAAAGATGTTCTCATTTATCTATGGAACCACACGCCCGATTCCAAAAATATTTTCTTTGTCTTATCAAGCGTATGTTTCGAGAAATATTACGGTCTATATGTCATTTCGCTATGATTAATAAGGGCAAAATAGTTGCGAAAAATGTAAAAGAAGCCAAGGGTCATTGCTTAAATAGTAAAAGGTAGAGAAAAACCGGTTTATTTATTACCTGACTATTTCGAGTATTCTCCACCGATATACCTTCGACCCCCGACAATCGATATCGTTTGACAAACGGAGCGGAGACGTTTAGTGAGCGTGAGGTGAGTGACGCATGCTTAATATCTAGGACAGTGAAACCGCGAAGTACAGCTAGTATTAAATATAAAAATAACAATTATATAATTAAACTAAGCTATTTACAACAACCGTTGAAAATAATCGAAATAAATGAACGATATAAGATATCTAACGACGCATACCTACTGTGCGTTCTCTCTAAATTAATAGCCTGAAAAATAGATATTTACAAATTTATATTTTGGACAAAAACACACTTAAGTCAGAGTTCAAATACAAATATAGAAATATTAGCATCCGACAATAGTCACACGGACAGGTTTAACGCGTCTCGTAAAAGCAATTTTGTTGAAGTGGGCGTCTGGGTGCCTTATCGCCTCTACGTGACAGATATGGCGTCCATTATTTCGCGGTCAGCGTTTTTGTTGACGCGTGTATCAGAGATTACACGCAGTCGGATATACCTAGTTCACGAGGCGTGAGGCATAATGAGAGGCAGTCGCCATCATCGCATGACCAGAGGATAAAAGAACGGAACAGTTTCACACCGTCCCATTATCATTTCAATTGACTTTATTTATTTATTTAAGAAAAAGAAGCTCTTTCAATTACCCAAAACAACGTTATAGTCAAAGTAATGTATTTTTTCACACTATTTTCAGAATCAAATCTATTCCACAATTTGGCAGCATATACAATAAATCAGGGCCCACTAAGGAAGTAAATCAGGAGTGAGTTAAAATATAATTCAAATTATCCGACAGTTGTGTTTCAGAGGCGATGTCAGCTATTAAAAATAAGAAATGTAATAAAAAATACATGAGTTGATAGCACAGCATTTTCACTATGTCAACATAAATGGAATCTATGCACATGAATAAAAAAACCAGCCAAATGCATGTTGGAACACACATAAAGAATGATTCCATACTTGTCCATATGTGTTGCAATTGTTGATACAATTTTTTAATTAATTTTAATTGAAAGTATTATAATCAAATACTATAATTAGAATTTTCTCATTTTCATTTCCTCATTTTCATTTTGATGGACTTTTCCAAGAGAGTGTCATTCAACAGGATGCGCAAAAATTTAGGTCTCGGCTAATAAATTTAATTTTTTTAATACATTGTTACTTGGCTAATAAGTTTATTTTCTTTAATACATATTATATTAATTGAAGTATCCACTTGCGTTACTGAATTTCACCAAGTAAATTTAGTTTATTTCTTTCACTTTCACACTTCAACTACTCCATGAAACAATATTTGTCACATGTGTGGCCTATGTCATGAAAATTAAAATTTTTCATAAAAGAGCAGAATTTGTTATTTTTTTAAATTAAAACATTATACCATTAGGGATAAGGGCGTTGATACAACTATGAGAGTATACGTATTGATATATACATACATCGAACTACTAAACCACTATCGGTGTTAAGATTCAATATTTTCACAACAGTATTATATGTAAATTACACAATTAAAATTGGGTTTTATTTCTATACTTCCCGTTGATATATAAAATATATCTCACTGTGGCTTTCAGCTTACAGAATTTCATATAAAAAAAGAGAACCGGTTGCACAAAAATGATATTCATTATGTAAATAAACTTAAAAACATATGAATGCACATGAATCAGGAGACGGAAGAGGTAATGTCGGAAACGGGGTTTGAAAACAAATAATTTATGCTTATAAAAGGGAAATATAATTGTTGCACTAAATATATTGAAGGGTCACTTCTTATTTCTAAACCTAATCTAATCATTATACTGCGATTGCATGAGCGATCTTTTTTCATTAAACACTATTTTAAAATCATCAGGGCATTCATGTCGTAATTCCATATAGGACTGGAAAGTTTTAATATTTATATGTTATTTACTTAAACAGATAAATTTACGGTTTATATATTCTAAAGTGTATATAATATTAGCTGGTCGCCCCGACTTTACCGGACAAAAACACTGGGTTTATTTAGTTATTTATTATGTACTTTAACCGAATACAGAACTGTACGGCCCAATCTTGTAACATAAAAATACTTGTAATACTTTTAAACAAACAATATGATAACAATTAACTATATAGATACAACCTAACATTTTTTCGTAGATTTCCTTAAGATATACAATTCTTTTAATCACTATTTTGAATTTGCTATTACCTTTTAGTTGGTTAAAATTAAAAACACCAAAACGGATCATAACTGACGATGTTCAATATTAGCAATATGAGTACTTATGCCGAACGACTTTAGACGCGAATTTATGTCGCACGTAAACTTAAATTCTATTCAGTTGTTTTCTGTTCCGCCCCAGCGACGACACTCGTGCAAAATGAATTTAGTATTTTTATTTCTTCCGCGATTTCCCGTCATGATTTGCGTTGATCCTCTCTTAAATGATAACTGGAATCACTCTGATCCCATAAATAACTGTGTCGATGCAATAAATTAATAAATTGTTCGACATTCATCATCGTTCGACGAAAACATATATACTCCTAAGTACTTCTATGTTTGGGAAGTTTCGTGCTTAATCGCACGTATTCGTACTACTCCATTTCGTGCGAAAACTTATCCAAAGTGCGCTCGGCCTTATGTATACCCTTGCAATATGTACGTTATTCTAATGGTCTAATGTTCAAAAGCTCGCTCTAAAACGTAAACTCACGTATCCTTGCGCTTGCAATTTTTTTATACCAAACCCTAAAAGACAAACAAAAAATTTTCATCTTATAGAATTATTACGATAATATAAATGTAATCTTTACATTACGCAAATATATTTTATAAAGTCTTTTTTTTCCATAATAAAGTATTCTTTGATTAAAATATTTCCTTTTATATTGAAACGTATTGATTGAATAAATCATCATACAAGTAGCGCACAGTACAAGGTTAGTACGAGGCTGCAATACGAGGAGCAAGTGCAGCGACACACTTCAATGCGGAGCGCTCTCTATATTTGTATGTTTATTAATGCATGTATTTACTTCACGCCACGCCTCAGGAAATAGCGTGCAGATAAGAAAAACCGCAATTTTTATTCCCGGTGCACATGAACAAATCAAACATGTTCCCATATCTCTAAGAAGTTAATTTTATGCAAAATTTAAAATAAATACCTAAGGGAACTTTTTTATAGACAATTTTAAGAAGTACAATATGGATTGAAAAATTGATAGTTATCGATAAATTTGCAAAAGTCTATTTTTACCCCTTCCCCGTCATCAAAAATGTACGTAAGAGGGGAATAGGGTATAATAACCGGTAAACCAACACCTTAAAGTGTACATCCCAATAAAAAACAATAATAATAAAATTCATTATAAGAATAAGTTATTAAAGCCATATTTGACAATACTAACAAACCGGTATTAGATATATACGTATGTTCGCTTATTTTAACCCCTGAGTGACGATATCTTCATTTACGATATGCAGAAACATAATTCAACTACATCTTATGCGGTTTTCATAGTGAAAAAAAATAATCGTTTGAAGCACTCATTCCCAAAGTGATCGATATTAATCTCTGGGGTCGATCTGTTACTTTTATATATTTCTTTAATAATAATTTACTGACAAATGAATAAAACTAAATGTTTGATGTCTAGTGAAAGTTTTAATCGAATACTCATAAAGTTTATTAGTTTGAATAGATAAAGCAACTATGGTAACGGTATTAATAATTTTTTGCAAAATGGGTCTGCGACCAATAAAACTTTGTGACAAAAACAAGTGCGGTCTTGTTTTAATTTTTGTTAGAATATTAATATAATTACATCGAGTGATGTAAGTGAGAAAGAGAGTGGCTGACTAACTGATCAAAATATTTGATAACCAGTACCTAATTTATGAAGAAATAATTGAGAATAGAAAAAATGTCAAAAGGCGCCCTCCTATTCGGAAAGTGGACCCCCAATTTACACGTCATTTAAATGGGATTATGTTATTTAAATGTATAAGGCATACCCTAAATTAACTGAATAGCTTCGGATCCATTATAGGATTCACGCAACCCCTGATCAAAGTTAGGGGGAAAGCTGAACAAAAGGAGCACTACTCACAACTTTAACCTAATGTCAAAGGCTTTCAATAAACATAAGATTATTCATCAGAATTAATTTTTCAATATTGACCTGATCTGTAGACGTAAAATGATCCGATGTCAAAATTTAAAAATCAATATTTCATTAAATATCGGCTGATACCACATGTTTAATATAATTAATATTATCATTTTCATTTAACTAATAAAACTCTCTTTTATAGTGACACCTTCGATAACTAACGACAAAACAGATTTTACGCGGTAAAACTAAGCTGAAATTATATTACAGATTAAATTTTCGCATAAAGATCATATAGATTCCGTTGTTTTACCATTCTTAAAGAAATTTTATTAATGCGTAAAATCTCACTATTTTTCATATTTCAGCAACACATGCTCATCTATATTTTAGTATCCATTACAAACTTCTTAAAAGGCACTTCTTATTCTTAAATACAACATCAATAAACGAAATGAGTGCATTTTATTAAATAGATTTCTTGTAAAATAAACCGTAAGCGACCTTTACTACTTACCGAAACATCATTTATAGCAAGTTTTGTTTTAATTAAAAAAAAATAAAAACAGCAGATAATCATTTTTGGTGAAGTGCACCCGATAAGCTACGCCTTAAAACACGATAACGTATATGTATATTATGTATACACATGTTTTATAATTATACGAAATATGCTTTTAATTGGGACAACATATATCAACAACAACAAAGTAAGACCACAAAATACAACAAAATAAATTATTTAATATACGATAAAAAAATATTTTACGCCAAGAAAATAAATAATTTCTATTAATTTTCTTTGATTTTCTTAAAACTAACTTTAAAAAGATATTAAATATAGTATATAAATGCGGAATAAATAAATAAAAACAGAATCCGATTTCATTTAAACATCCATCTATCATTATACTATTAATAAAACAAAACGTCACCCCCAAAAAAAGAAATTGCAACTTAATTTTTGCAATTTAACAAGAGAGAGTGATAAAGATTTCAAATATCTTAAAAAAGTATAGAATTTGCACATGCTTTTAAGTTATTTTGTTACATTATTAAAGCGACGATTAGACAAAATTGTAAGTCAAAAATACCAAAAATAAGCTATAATGTTCTTCCTTCCTGTCTCAAATATTGTTTTTCATGTAGCGTACAATAATCATCCAGGGAAAATAAAACAAATTTTCCATATTTTAACATAGAAGATATTCATATTATTCTTTGTATATCTCATATTTATGAAATATATAATAACAAGCAATTATTTATAATGATTTATATATACGAATCATAGAAAATCAAATAAAATCTAATTATTTTATTTAAAAAGTTTCATAATAAACTTACGTAAAATACATCGCGCGGTCCGTAACATTTTGGCAGAACGTTCCAAAACAACCATTCTTCCCAACGTCACTAGCAACACTAACTGAAAACGGAGTACCACTTCGCGGTAAAACACATAAACGAACGGCGAACTGTTTTAATTATAAATAAGTTATAAAATAAAAAAAAGCGCTGTTATAAAACACAAATCGCAACAAATAAATATTTTGTGATATAATAAATGTAATTCCCAAAAGTATAACATATATTTAAAAATTATAATTAATAAAAATATTCTATAATCACTCTACACCTTCTGCAATTCGTTACTGATTTACGATTAGGATTCAATATACGAACAAAGCTTTGCGAGCGTTGTTTAAAATCTTTGTTAGTCAACTTTGTATGACGCACGTGTCCAACGTTACAAATACAATGGAAGAGAAGTCGTTTCTACATATGTATAAACGCACATGTTTAGAATCAAACGTGTGAGATATGTACCTACATGGGATCAGCTTTATTATAATCAAGGTCTATGCACCATATGTTCCAAGTTACGTTTTTGTTGATTCATGAATTGACCTGTATTAAGGAGGGCAATGAAACTAAATAAATACTCAATGATAACAAAATGTCATTAAAAAATAATTGTTGATTAGGCAATCACTTTAATGGATCAAATTACACAATAATGTAGAAAATTTTTTTTTCCATTTTATACAGATTATCTATATATTGCAATATTTATGCTTTATCATCATATACCGCAGCTAATAAAGAGTGATTATATAAATAAAAAACATCAACGACATCTATCGGAGAAGAATAAACAAATTGTTCGGTTTTACAATACACAATTAAATTTTAATTAAAAAATCTATATTAAACAAAAGGTCTTGGCTTAAAAATTTGACTTTTATTAATTAAAATTTCAAGCTAAGTCATTTGTCTAAACTGGGCTTTAAAATAATCCTATTTCCAATTCAAATCAGTGTCAGTTACCAAGCATTGTTAAAACGTTGTGATTACATGATGTGTAAGGCAATTTTAGACATTAGGTATTGCTTATCATTTTAAAAAAATTATTTTACGTGACGAGCCATGACCTTTTAATTATTATTCCTATACTTAACAGATAATATCAATTATAAGCTAAATATCTAATAGACAAATATCGTCATTAACGTATTTCCAGAATATCAGAAAGGTTTTAGTACCACTCATAATACCATTTAATTATAGAAATAAACCTTTAACCTCGATACCTCTTACATATGTAATATGTTTGCCGTTACGTATTTAAGTGCATGCACGAAAGCAATGTATTCGACAATTTTAAAAGTGGCCTAAAACGACTGAATAGTATTTCTATATATAGACACCTATGACTTATCTGCATGTTGGAAATATACAATGCACAATACGCAGTTTAGTCTTAATCGAAACGTATACAAGATCACGAACAGTTCATATCTCTACAATAAGCAAAGATTAGGAGATCGATATCGAACATGAATCATCAAATAAATAAGCCTACTACACTCGTTTATTAGGCATAAATTGGGTTCACATTTATTTGACCATTGAATCGGTTTCTGCGAAATTCCTCCTAATTTAAACATTGATCATCGTGAATAACTTAACTTGAAAAAAAAATTGATTCAATCTACAAGAAAAAATATTACGAATTCTATTAATTCTCTTCGCACCAACAAGCATTTTTTCATACAAATAGTATAATATAAATTTTTGTGAATAAGTAAGAAGTTTGAATAATAAAAACAGGTTAATTTTTTAAACTCGTTAAAGTCCTTTTTTTAGGTAAACTCTTAATACACTTAATTTTTTATTTTTCTCAATAGAAGGTATATTATATAATTCAAGTAGGCGTATAACACATAGAAGTCATCTTAAAACATTTGGACACACGCACGCACGCACACAAAATATCTTAGCATATATACAATATTTAGACATTCCATCTTATTTGACTCAGCCTAAAAGAAAGTAATTGGTATTAACTGATAATTTGCGTAATATATTAAATCGATGATAGAAATGGTTACTAATTTTTAGTGAGTGAATAGACATAAATGAAAATACTTATGTCTATTTATGTTTAAACATAAAAAGATATAAATATTTTTATGAAAGAATTTTATGAACTACTTTATAACTCGTCACAAAAATTAAAGAATAGTAACCAAAATTAAAATAATATAATTAATTATAAATACAATAAACTATTGATATCTAAATTCATGGTTTATTGTATATAAGTTATATGCCCATTAAACCTTTTAAGCGGCATTTGTCTCACTTTAACACCTGACAGTTTTTACTTTTTTTTCTTATACAAAATGTAATCGAAATAAAGGATAAAACAATATAACTATAATATTCGATCTGTGAATATAACCGAGAAACTGTTAAACGAAGTGGGTTGGTTTTTCGCTACTCGTTAATATTTTCGTGACATTCTGTCTGTTACGTTGCAATAAGCTATTTATCAATAACCTTAGGAACATTTTATTTACCACATTTAACTAGTGATCCATTATTAAATTCCAATTATTGTACAATCTTCTATTCGGTAAGTTCTTCCCTTTAATTTTTATTATGACGTTTGTAACTGCCAGATTGACCTTTCTGCAATTTGATAAAAATGGGTTTGGCTTTCTCCCCTAAAGTCCCATACCCTTTAAATTACCCTCCCTCTTCTAATTAATTTGTTTTTCCTACCTCTCCAGCCAAGTTCGAAATCTTAATAGATTCCCAGCTTGAACTAAAACACAAATCAACGAACTGTAAAAAACCAGGATGTAAGAAAATAAACCCAAAATGTCCCTCCTTTCCATCCAAATGACTCCTCCTGCACGGACGCAGAAGATAAAATTTCTCGAAAGACCCCTCGCCCGCCTCCACAAGCAAATTCTTATCTGTCACAAGCAAATTCTCCCTTATTCCCAGTATCCTACAATTCCTCTCCTCTCTCCTATCCTCCATATTCCTATGGGGGTAGCTTGGGTGTTGCCAGCTTGGGTCTTTTATTGTCCACATTCAAAGAAAAGAACCCCAAACCAATTAGAAATTAAATTATCGAACTAGGAAAATACTATCGTGGTTCGAAATGTAATTTTTCACTGTATTGGCCATTCTCTGGCTTTTTTTAAACATAATTTAATCAAATGTAGATTGAAACCGTTCACAAAAAAAATACCTATATTCTATCAAAAACCAACATTAAAATAGCTTTTCAATTAAAATAGTTTCTCCATTAGTATTTAATATAGATAGCGATTATATTACGCATGTACACTGTACAAATATTTTGTATACACAAGCAGAAGGAAAATTAATTTCATGGAACATATCGTTTAAGAACGTATTGAACAAATGTTATTCTCAATAATGTCCAATAACATGTTATTTTTAACAGGTATGAATACTATGTTATTGAATAATGATGTTATTCATTATAATGGGTATGGGGAAATAAGAGTTATTTCCATCTCTAGCAAAAAGATTCAGCGAGACAACAGTCCCGACTTAACACCTCGAGCGAGAACAGAAGGTAACCGAGGCTGAATTGGACGAGCACATAAAAACCTCGGTTGCGTTGGAAAATGCGCTTCGAAAAGCGGAAAGGTTAAACTGTGAGCTAACGCAAAAATATGAAGAAGTAGAAATTGTTAAGGTAATTAATTGATCTCAGGCAAGAAGGTCGAGAAATAATTAATTTTATCCACACATCAGTTATCTTATCCGACACGCAAATTATTCCTAGTTCGAGTTGTAAAAAGTTTAGTGGCCCCATCTTACGTACGCAAACTAACTATAAAATGCGAGGCAAAAGAAAACGTTGTAACAATAACGTGGGAAACATCAGGCTTTTTTCGAATAATTGTTTAATATGACTTCAATAAATATTTAACTGTTTTAAATGACATGTTGTGGCTCTAAGAATAGTGAACCAAATTCTGGAAAACGTTCGCCGTCTATTTTAGCTTTTGATTGACAACTTCAATATCTTTAATAAATAAAATATTATCATCTAATAATAAACAGTTTTAATTTTAATTTTGTTCTCAAAGTAAAACCATTAAATTATAGCATCAATATTTTATTATCAATTGAGTTTTTGAAAGTATAATATAATTTGACAACGTTTTTAATTATTGGCAGAAAATTGTCTACCTTAAATATGCTACTTAACTTTATCTTTAATATGTGACAAAATAAATAATTTTCAAATTTAATGGCGCCAATATTGTTTAACGATTTGAATTTTTTTATTTAGATTGTGAACATTGTATGATATCATATTGACCCCATATACATTTTTGTATTCAATAATGAATCACCGTAACAATTAATTTGCATAGTTATTGTAGATTAAGTATTTACGAGGATCTAATAAAATTCTAATTGCAAAACTTAAAGCCATAAAGACGTTATAGTATCTTAATGTTAAAATAGTTTTAAAGTGTTCCATTTTTAAGTGTAAGTATTCCGACGTGTTATTATAGTTGTCACTAGGACATTATTTTACTCTTCAGTGACTAAATACCGATTTGTATGACGAGGCCGAAATTGTTTCTTATTAGTATATGTACTAACAGGAACCTCTCAGTATTTGTACTACCCAGTAGAGATGGAAATAACTGTTATGTTTCAAATACTTATTATAATGAATGAATAACGTTATTATTCAATAACATAGTATCATGCTATAGTTGTGTCGATCAATCATTTTAGACGACGACACTTCGTACGATTAAATTTGGTCCCGTATTGAAAATTATCATGTCGATGGCATAATCTGGGATGGAGTTAGGCAAATTGGTAGAAACAGGATTTCTGTGGAGTTTTCATCAGCAAACTTCGCCAATGGTTTTGTAAACTGCTTAGCTTCACAGGACAAAACAAATTATTAAGCCTTTCGTTTTAGCTTGGGCATTGATCGCGATGTTCCAGCCGACTTGTCTGACTAGCAGGTATTACAGAATATCCACAAGGTTGTGGTAAAGCCATAAAAGTTCACTATTTAAACTTTAAAAATTGGTCGATGGTCAATCCAAATATTTTCCATTAGAAACAAAGTTTTTCACCTTTAATGGCCAAATCCGCCCCCAACATATATATGCATGGCGTAGTTCTCTCTTCCACTTTCAAAATATAAATTTCCTGCGATAGAATGTTTCAAATGTTGTAGGTATGGACATTTGGCTGAAAAATATCGATCTTCTGAGCGTTGTTTCCGATGTGATGAAGACCATATCGGAAGGAATTGCTAGCTTCTTGTTGACCAGACAAAATGTGTTTCCTGCAGTGGAAATCATGATAATACTTATAGAATTTTACCTGAATTCAAAAGGCAAAAATAGATTAAATTTGAAATATCTAAAAGGAATATATCCTATGTGAAAACTTCCAAAATGATCCCTTCTGTAAGAAAATCATATGCCTTAGTCGCAGCTACCAACGCCTACACTCCCAAATGTCACTTATCTTTTCTTTTTTTCACAATATTTATTGACTCCATCACGTCTCGCCAATTCTTCCCACAAAAAATAGTGATTCTGAAATCTCAATACCACTCATCGACTACTCCTTATCAGTGTTATGACCGCTCAACACTAATTACCGAGGAGTCTACTAATGTCAATGCCATAAATATTCGATTCCAACTTGAATCATTCGGATAACTAGACTAGTTTCCACTAACAATAAATCGGATGAATTGTAGTTTCTAATGATTAATCATGATATGGAATTAGCAAAAAATAGAATTGTTTATTACTAAAGGTTATGATTATTTTTATTTTTAAGAAATAAATACCTCAAAATTATGAATTCAGTCACGTAACAGTAAATACCAATCAGAAAGCATTAAGTTACACCTCGCAAAATATCATTGTTCTTGACATTTTCCTATACAGAACAGGTTATTTGATTAATTTTTCATTTTTAACAACTAGTGCCAAATTGATACAGTTTTTCCAAAATTAACGTCGTTATCGTTGGTAGTTTTTCGAATCAAACAGAAACTTTTGTTCATCAGAATTTCAGATTGTTAAAACTTTAATGTAAGTATACACTTGTATGTGAAATGTTTCGTAGTCAATAACCGTTTGTTTTTTTTTATACGTATTGTAAAATAATTGATACTGGTTTAGAAGTTAGATTTGCGAAGTATAAACATAAAACCAAAACAACTTAATCTCAATTCATACATTATTATTTTATGAATAAACTTGTAAAAATAGTGACTGTAAAATTCATCACTATGGCTTAGGTTTAGAACTAGAGTGTGAGTTATATTAATTTGTTCATTTACAATCAACTAATTAACCCAAAACTTCGACTTTTTAATGTTTTTTTCTATAGAAAACAAAAATCAAAGTCCTTTTTGTAAGACAGGACCACAATCACAATGATTTTGTGATGAAAACACAGTTTATCTAAAAGGTACTTAAAGTGCAAATATACATACTTGAATTTTAAATAAACTACAAGCATCCCTCCTTACAAATTTTAGCCACTTTTTTCTTATTGTTGTTTTATAGAAACATATATAAATAATTTGCTCAGTGTTTTAAGTGTTGTGCTTTTACACGGTACTTGTAATAAGATGAATACATTTTTAATTAAAGAAAAGAAACAATTGCCATACACAGACAAGATTGTTTTGATTTGTTTCACGAATAATGACGTCATTCAAGACGCTATGACAGTCTCAACAGTTTTCGAGGTAAATTGAAATTGGTTTTTTAAAACGCAAAATACATAATGTCATTTTTTAATTTTAGGAAAAATGTAATTGTTTGGATTAAATAGATTTTAAAGTAAAGTTTTAACCACTTTCCCAAATTTAATCAACTGGCCTGTTTGACGCGAATATATACAGACCCTGAATGACAGCTGTGTCGGTGCATCCTTTTACTACCCAGCTACCTCTCGTTTGACATCCCAAAAGTTCTCCGGGGAACGGGGTGCTAACGTGGAGATCTTTAGGTATGCTCGGCTTATTGATTTGCAGGTTTCTGTCTTGACGCGAATATATACAGACCCTGAATGACAGCTGTGTCGGTGCGTCCTTTTACTACCCAGCTACCTCTCGTTTGGCATCCCAAAAGTTCTCCGGGGAACGGCATGCTAACGTGGAGATCTTTAGGTATACTCGGCTTATTGATTTGCAGGTTTCTGTCTTCTTCAACTCCTTAAGTCTTTTACAGTCTTTGCTAAAAACCGTTGCAAATAGCATGGTCAGAAAAACAGTCTTTTAATTTAGCATTAGCAATAGTATACTAATTACGAATACGTTAGCAGGTTTAATATTAATCTCAAATAGCATTAGCGCCCATCGCTATTTCACCTTCTCTAAACTTGACATTGGCAAATGTTCTCTAAGGAAATAATGAACGCCATATAATAAAAAATTAAATAATATGACACAACAGAACATGATGACCACAAATTATAAACATATAACCATAGATAATATACTAAACATATAACTCAATATCCATAGTACTTTATGTTTTGTGTCTATGCTATGAAGAAATCCAGTGCCAAAACGTCAAATATTATAAAATAATAATATTCATGTTGTATACAAACAATCCTGTACAAAAATTAAATTAATTACAAGCAAAAACAACTTAAAGTATGCTTTTAAATAATATGTTTTTTACGTGGTATTAGAGAATAAACGAAATATCGACAATTCCAAAGTATTTCTATCCCAAAATTTGTTTTGCCATGACATTAATATAATTTGGGCTTTGCTAAAATGAAGATTAATGAAAAAAACTTATGCGCATTTGCGACATCAGCTACTCCAGTCGATAGAGAAGGCTGGTTAAATAAAAGAGGTGATGTAAATAAAACCTTTCAGAGAAGATGGTTTGTTCTCAAGGGAAATCTTTTATTCTATTTCGATAAAAAAGGCGATAAAGAGCCAGTTGGTGTTGTTATTTTGGAAGGATGTACAATCGGTAAGTTTCATTTACAATTTAAAACTTGTAATTATACTCTATTGCGTGCGCAAGACTTGTGAAAAATCTCAGCTATTTTAATATTTTTCTAATATTCATTATAAATATAATAGTATAAGTTCAGGTTAGCAAAAATATGAATTTCCCGTTTTTATGGTTTAAATGAAAGAATATAGATAAAAACGATTATTTTAAATATGGCTCAAACTCGATTATTTTATTATAAAAAATTCAATTGAATTATGCCTTTTTATGAAGAAAGGCCTGTCTGTTGGGTCGTCAAACATACATTTTATAACCTCTCTAGTGATCTTTTTTGCACATTTAGGGTTTTTATTCTTTGGCTTTCTTTATATCAATTTCTGTTTGTATTTGCTAATTCAGTGTTTAGTATTACTAAGAATGACAATTAAGTCGAAACACTTAAAACTTACACTTCCTTTGAAAAATAGGACTTTGTATGGGAACTTTCTTCAAATATCTTTTTTTAACACAAATAATAGTGACCGAGCCCTACTTTTTGTAAATACTTCGTTTTACTAAATTCTTTCATTTAAAACAAAACAATTCTTTTTTACAGATTTATTGAAATAAGTTTGACATTAATACTCTGCATTTTTCTTTCGTGCAGAACTAGCTGAAGATGATGAACAGTTTAGTTTTAAAATTGTTTTCCATGGCCCTGGAGGAAGAGCGTACACCCTATGCGCAGAATCCCAAGATTGTATGGAACAATGGATGAAGGCACTTGCATGTGCCGGTTATGACTACATGAAATTAATGGTTACAGAGTTACAAAGGCAACTTGACGAAATGGAAGGTAAGAACTACGTTTTCTGATAAATCTGTTTAAAAAAAGCCACTTAGCTTTGATATAAAAGCGAACTGTTTATATGTTTAAAAATATTTTATTATTGTATCAGTTGTTTCAAGATTTCTGTCCTAGTGTCCTGGGCATATACATTTTTTTCACAGTATCTAAAATAAACATTAAATCATATTAAAAAACAAAAATAATACTAAATCAATAAAAATAATACAAATATCCTAACAATTTCCCAATTCCAAACAGACAGACAACATTTGATTTTAAATGTATTTAAGAATCTAAAAATATATATATAAGGTTTAAAATAATGTAATAAAATTCCATGCAAATAAATTTATATCTAATATATACAATTAAATATTGCATTATTTGAATATATCTAGACATAAAGTAATTGTCGAGATAGGTGCCCTGACTTTGGGAACAACTTAATGATTGTCTAAATGCAATTTTAATATATTAAATGTACTACTATAATATACTTGCTTAATTGACTTAATATAAAGTTGCGAAATTGAGTCATAAGCTAAAAATGTATTCTGATTAAAAATATATTCTATTGGTTTGCGAAATGAAAATAATGTATTTAATCCACAATATTTAGAATATAGAGAGAAACAATATAGCGAACAAATTTTCATTTAAAAACTGTTAGGTAGAAACCATTCTCATAATTTTATGTTTTCAATGAATACCACAGTAGTATATTCTAAATTTGGAAAAGCAGTCATAAATGTCAAAACTTATATCTATTGCTTATCTACTATTATCTTCTTTATTATCTAATAGGTAAACCTTTGGACGATATCCACTCATGAACTTTGCTTGAAGTGAAATCATGTTAACCATGAGTAACAAGTTGTGTATATTGTGCCAACAAAAGCGTAATGACTTTATACTCAATAAACATGTTAAACCCTTATTAAGCAGACATAAAATATGACCCTAAATAGTGCCATGTATGAAATATGATGAAAGCGAATATATATATATATATATATATATATATATATATATATTTAAAAGAGATAGTCATACTGGAAACAAGACTATTACCTCATCTTTCTTTGATGACTTTTAGAGTGCTTATGATATGTATATATGACATAAAATCATTGCGAAAACCCTTATATTATTACTTTTTAGTATGTTGGTTAATATATTATACAGCTTCCCTTATTTTCCTAATTTTTTTCTATTGTAAAATATTATAACAATTATTTAATAAGACAAAAACATTAACTTCAGGCTTAATACAATATTTTGACAAGCATAGGTTTTCTTAAGCTTATACTTCGAATTGTTTGTGTGTCTTTTTGGTAAAAAAACAATAGTCTCATTATGCAACTTTTTACCAGAAGTTTCATGTGTAAATGACTAAAGATAAAGGTTGGATTTAAAAACATATTACATTAGAATAAACTTAATAAAAATTAAGTAGAATATCTATGTTAAAAGTTCCTTTATACAGGTGCCCAGTGGCAGATTTCAATGTTTGAAAAATTGTAAAAAAAAAACTACACCTCTAATACAAAGTAGGTTTATTTTAACATTATAACAACAAATGCGGATTTCATTTTTTAAAAACCACATTTTCCAAATGGCGGCCATCGAGTCTGACACACTCTTCGAGTCTAGCACACATGTTTTCAAAAACGCGTTTGCAGAGCGAATGGGGTATCCTACTGACTTCGGCTCGAGTATTTTCTTTAAGTTGTGTCACAGTTCTCGGATTTGTTTTGTAAACAACGGATTTTAAGTATCCCCATAAGAAAAAGTCACATGGGCTTAAATCGGGTGACCTAGGTGGCCACGGTACGGTACTGTTTCGGGATATGTTTTTTTCTGGAAATAACTGCCGCACTGCATTCATGTGCACATTAGCAGTGTGAGCTGTGACCCCGTTCTGCTGAAACCATGTGTTTTGGTTGAAGGATGGACTATTCTGTAGTTCTACTCTGAAAAAGTCATTTAACATCTGGGCATATTTCTCCGAATTCACAGTTTGGCCACGTTGATTTTCAAAGAAATAAGGCCCTATGATTGCAGATGCAGACATGGCACACCAGACTGTTACTTTAGGCTTATGTAAAGGCTCTTGATGCATTTGTCTTGGGTTGTGGACATCCCAGTAACGAAAGTTCTGCTTATTCACATATCCTCCAATGTGAAAGTGAGCTTCGTCACTAAAGAATATGTTGCCCATCCGGGTAGCAGTACGAAATCTCAACAACATCACCTCCGTGTAAGTTTTTCTTAATTCAAAGTCAGAATCGTGTAAATCTTGAACAATATGAATTTTATATGGATGGAACTTGAGCTTTTTTCGCATTATTACCTGTAAAGTTGATTTCGGAATTACCAATATCGATGAACGTGTACACAGTGATAACCGGGGATTTCAACGACAGAAACCATAACACGCTCGACATCTTCATCCGTGGCTACCGATGGTGTAGGTCCTGGCCTGGGTCTATTTAATGTTGATCCTGTAGCTCTGAACCTTGCTACCCATGACTGAATGAGGTTGATCTAGGGTCCATCACGTAATCGACGAATACTGTAACGATTATTAAATCGACGGCGTACAGACAGCGAAAATCCACTCGAAATGTACGTCTCGACGGCAAAAGCGCGGTGCTCTCCATTCCACTGTTCCATAGCTACTAAAACATCCGCACCGCATGCGCTTCTAACGATGCCCCCCGCGCCCCTATGTGTTGCGTTCAGAAACTATGTTTGTTCAAACTTTGAAATCTGCCACTGGACAGCCTGTATGTATATAGGGCAGAACCTTTTTGAATATTTTTCAAAATTAGATATTAGTATATTCATAGAGGTTATGAATAGTTACACTCAAGTTTGGAGTGAACTAAGCAAGCACCAGAATGAAAAAATAAAACAGTGAAAATCATCAGACAAATATGAGTGTTGTAAACAATAACTATTTACAATTACCCAATATAGATTGCTTGTCATAATGACAAACAAAACAAATCTAGGTACTTTTGAAGACCATGTAAATGTTTCTTCTTTCTTGTACCTACTTCCATTGTTCTTTATTTTATTTGTTAGAGTTCTGAAAGAATACAATATTACTATAGATCAATAATTAGCTTAGAACTTGTCAATATAAACTATTATGTCATACGTCATAAACAGGTCTGTATTAAACCTCTATGTTGTAACAATGATTTATACAAGTACCTACCCGTAAAAATACACATTAATACTGTAAATTATTAGACACTTCAGTAGCGCTATAAAAGTTGTCCTCAAAAAATAGGATAACTATCCTAAATTTACTAAGCTATCATTAGTATGAATTGTGAACCATAAGCTTGTGGTTGTGTCAAAATGCATTCCTATAATATTAAAATGTTTTAATTAGCACCGGGAATAACATTTCGTCCACAAATACCTGCAAATAATATGTAATTTTACTTTTTTACAACATCTGATTTTGATTTCTTTTGAATTATTTTGAAGGAAGGAGTGATATTACAATAGTAAGGTATAATATTTAGTTTTTCTTGTTACACTTGCCCTACCCCGTTTCGGCGAGTATAACAAAACAAAACTAATTTGTTGTTTTAGGATGATATCACCATTAACTATGGGGAATGGGCAAACCAATTTGCTATCCTTTTTACATCAATGTTGTACTCGTTTCTTACATAATGATAACAATTTTTTATGTGGGTTTTTTACTTGGCATCTCGTTCTATTTTCTGTGTTATTCAATATTTGAATGTATGTGTAAAATTTTTTTAAAAATTGTGTACTAACTAGCTAGAAACATATCTTCCCTTTGTTTTATGAGTATAAAGCGCTAATTTAATATAATGTTAATTGGCTATTAAACATAAATAACTTTAATAAATATTGAATATAAACACTTTGATAATTATTTTCTTATAGAAGCGTCTTCTACATCAGATGTAACAGTTCGTGAACCAAAAGCTCCACCACGGGGTCAAAGATACAATCCATTCAACAGGGCTTCTGAAGGATCCGGCAAAACTGTTCAAGGCAGTCGACATAGTAAGCTGCGTCCATTGTTTCTTTTGACGAGTTAATTCCATAATATCATTTGATATTAATTTAATGTTAATTGTTAAAATTGCTTGATCGTAAAGACAATTTTCAGACAAGGATGCAGCACGACATCCTGAGCACGTTCCTAGAGGTCGAATAACATTTAGAGAGCTACATGCAGCTTATGGAAGGAAAATATTGGCAGACCGCAATGAATGGAGAATGAAACAACTGAAATTACAACAAAAGGAGCTGGAACAAAACAAAGCTAACGAAGAGCCTTTAATCAATCTGTGACAATCATTAGGGTCTCATTATGAACAACTTGGATATATCTTGTTACATTAAGTAATATTCTTATAACAATGAGTCAGTAAATTAAAGCCACGTATACTTAAAGTACTCATATTTAGTTGTATTTTTTACATTAATCGTAGTATATTACAAGCCGTAATTTAGTATTTACAACTGTGGCTAGTAAGTATTTCAAAACTCATAATTTATTAGACAATTTTCTTAGGAAAATTTATATTACAGACATTTCAATAGATTAATTAATTTATCAACGAATCAGCTTCCAGTGTGCTATAAATTTTTAAATTACATATTTATTACTTCAAGAAGTATTATTTACATTCAATATGGTTAATTTATTTTACACGTAGCTCATCCTACTCATTATTATTTTTATGAATCTCGGTAATTAAGTTTGTATGTGGATGATTATATGTCTTCACCAAACATTAGAGACTACCTATGTATTTTATAATAAGAATTACTTCTTAAGAATTTATTAATTTAATTTTTTATTATGAATGGAATGGAAGAACAAAAGTTTTAATCGATAAGTAATGAGCCTTAGTTATAATGGTATTCTTTCATGAAATTTTCCATCTTGAAAATAATTGTTAAACCTCTACAAAAAATTCAATTTTTTTTTAAGTTATTTAACAACTCAACCTCAATCATATCTATAAATTAAGTATTATGCAACAAGTTAATTAACTGTAATAATTTAAGAATTGCAAGAGAATCAGACTGGAAAAAATAAAAAATTGGATGCACGTCTATGGTTGCTTGAGGATGAAATAAGAAAATGTAATATACTTAAATTACGATTGTAAAATTATATCAAATAGTGTTTAAAAAATTATAAATCATTGCTACAAATATCCAAAATTGAAGTCCTATGACCCACTATTTGTAGATAATCTCCTATTTAAACAGCTTACTATGACAAGGTGCTAATTTTGTTTCTGGATAATTTTCAGATTCTTCAATTTTGTAAAAGAAGCTATCTTGAGTCAATCTTAACACTATGAATAGAAATAAAATATTGTTTTGGAATATGACAATTTAAAATTTTTTCATGAGTATTGAAGTATAGTTTATTGCAAATAACTTTGGGCATTATTAGAAAGAGAGCAAAAAATTGTTTACATTTAAAATGTAAGTAAAAATATTACTATACTGGAAATTATATTAATGGTTTTAACTTTTAATTTATAAATTGTACATTTAAATTAATTTTGCTCTTTTAAAGATTGAACCTTACTCCTGAATTAACAATCAAGAGAGATGCTTTACTGTTGTTTTGCTAACAAACAGTAGTAATATATATGAGTAAGTTTATTTATTATCATATAACATAGTGATTAAAATCAATTTTACAAGTAAGACTTGTCTTTTATTTAAAAAATGTTAAACACAATGTTGATTTTCTCCTATAATCCGAACTCTATCGTTAGCCGATTTTGACCAGAAGTTAAGCAATTAAATATTATTGTTAAATTATGCCATTGTATCTAAAGACAGTCAACATTCATTTTTTTTATTTTAGATATCTTTTAAAAATTGTATAATATATTCAAGATAAATTTTTATTGATTTTGTTTTTTTTTCCTTATATTTATTTTGCCATCGTAAAATTATGGAGTGTTTTTAGGATTCTCTAAATTAGAACCCTCATAATTTCGTCTTATCTGTCTGTCCGTATATCACAGCCATTCTACTCAGAGACTATTGGCATTATGTAGATGAAATATGTACAGCTATACAATGAAATGGTGGAATTATGAAAAAAAATACAGTACACATGTCACAAATAAATAATTTTTTTAATTAAGTTAATACACAACTCTTCAGGCCCAAGTCTGACTCGCATTCGGCCAGTTTTTTATAGTACTAATTGGTTTATAATCAAAATTTTATTGCTTAACTATAAGTGGGATGAACTACCATTGGGTACATCCATTCCTATTCCTTTATCGTACACTCTTGTCAGTGAAATCAACTAGCAGTGAGCACTCTTTGTGAAGTCTTCACAAATGTAATTTTAAAAGAATCCAAAACAGGGCTTCTAACTCGTATCAAAAATATACAAAGTAAAGTGCATATGAAAGAACTTTCTTACAATAAATACAATATCAAAATTAACACATAGTTGATATTAAACATGTCTCATTTCTGACAGGGTAACAATTATATTCTGGCATGTTGGCACATTGTAAACAAAGAATTTATAACCTCATTCCATTTTTATAACTTCAAAAGTATGTTCAAAATTTAAATAATGTTTACTTACCAGCAGACAAGACGACACTGACTGGTGAAAAAAGCATGATTGCAAATAAAAATATTATATAAACTTTTAAAAGTGCGGTACTGGTGTATACAGGAACTGTAGAAAATGCCATCAGCATCATCCATTTGTAAAACAATAAACACTTAATCAGTCTAATGTCATGGGAGGTCCCTATAGTGCACATATTATAATGAATCAAAATTATTTAAAATACCTTAACATGATTTCAAGTTATTGTCCAAGAAATGTTCAAAACCTAAAGAAATGTAAAAAATCCACTAGTATCTTTAAACAGATTCCCGAATGCCAGCTTATTTGCACTGTGGAAAGCAGGCGAACAAATATAAATGGTGCTAGGAAATAATTATTGAAATAATTTTTTAAACCAAAAGTTGAGTTTTTCCAAAAAATTGTTCTCATAACACAATTTCTTTTTTATATTTTTCTTTTCTGTCTCGTTCACCAAATCAGGTATATCAAGTTCTGTATTTCAATAAAAATAGTTTTACTCTGAAAAAGATTTCAGAGTAAAACTATTTTCATTGAATTTTAAATAATTGACATTTGCTTTGCAATCATCATAATCTATGCTTTCAGTCATCTGTTACTGACATTAGCAACTACTTGGCTAGAAATATTAATTTTTACTTAAAAATTAATCTCTGTCACATCAATGTTAATGAAGTTTTGCCCTTTTACTCGTATTTTTTCATACTTCGTCAAAATTTATCAGGTGAAAATTAAATGTGAAAAATTTTATCCATTTCCTAAAAACAAAAATATGCACTAGAAGTAACATATAAGTAATCAATACTCCTTATTTCTATCACCCTATGGCCACTGTGAATATTTTTTTACCACATTTATGTTTCTTGGATGTTCCCTATACGTAACGAAAAGTGGCTAATAAAATGAAGCACGGAAAAGACAGTTTTATCAATTTATTTTTGTAAAATACAAATTCCTTATATTTCTTTCCTTCAGATACATATATGAAATATAAAATTTATTCTGATAAACCTTCGAAAGTTGATATCTATTTTTTTAATTTTTATATAGGTGTTGGGTAAAGATGACTTATGAATTTGTAATCCTTATGTGAATTTTCCCAGGGCAACTAATTAAAAATTGATAATTTTTTGTAGGCTCACCTTAATTTTATTGATAGATAAAAAATAAAAAAATGTCTCTTCTGAAAATATACTAATCTAAAGGGGAAGCTAATTTAAACAACGGTCAGTTTTAGTTACTAGGCTCAATGAAGGCTATTCATATGAACGCAGATGCATACAAATTTTTTTTTTTAAATATGCTTTCAATATCAAAAGCTCCTCCTAGTCTTAGGGAAAAAAATTCATATTTACCATAAAATTCTTTTTAATATGCTAAGTTTTTTAAAATTTTAAATTTTTTTAAATATATTTAATAATTGAAATAATAACTTTAAATTTTTCCACAATTCAGATGTAAATAAACATTTCTATCACATATCCTGATAAATGAACAGACCATAAGGAAATTGTTCCCCAGACATTTTGCAAGCAGAATTTGTTCAAATATTTATTTATAAAAAATGAAACACAAAATAAAACTACAGCTTAATATTTCATGGTTTTATTCATAATTACCTATGTTCATAATTATTTTATAAAGTTATATTAATATCATGTATGTATTTTAAATTTTTATTTATCGTTTTTCTAATGATTGCTCTAAATAGAAATCTGCATTTCTTTTTTCCACCATTTTATTTTTAATTTAACACTAACATGACAAATTGTGGTATTTATTTACACATTACATAACCCCAATTCCCTAAAAATTGACAAGTCATCGTAACAAAAAGAAGAGAGAAAAAATGTGGGAATAAAAACAGAACAATACAACTAATCTTAATACTTAATTCCGCTTATATATTTTTATTTACAAGTTTTGTTAAGATTTTTTTATATAAAAAGAAAAATGGAGACTTGTTTCAATGCACGATTACATTGGCAAAAATGGGCACATTCGATCGGGGAGAACTATACGATGATCATTTAATTTCAATAATAATAATAATTATATAAACCTATATACAATTATAAATGTTTATAAACAAAATTATTTACAACATTATTAGAAGTTTTCAAATGTCGATAACACGTGTAAATTTTTTAATTATATATATTTATATGTTACTAATATTAATTTTAATATAATCATGTTTCAACGATCATATTAAAATTATTTATTGTTCAATATTTGTCCTATCATTCGCTAATTGCTCCACCGTAACATTTATTAAATACACCATACAGACATTTATTGATGACTAAGCAGATGTGGATATCAGATAAACACTTAACGATAACAACATACTTGTTGATTGCCAAATAGATTTTTTTTTCGTTTTAAAGTCAAATATTAAAAAGAAGTAGGTGAAATGGAAGCCATAACAAAAACACTACTCGACAAAAACAAAAATGAATTCTGTTACAAATAAAGTGAATTTATATATTAACTTTTAAAAATTGGAATTTTGTATTTGTATTTAATTTACAACTACCATTTATAATTCACAAACAAAGCAACATATCCATAAAGATTAACTCTATTTATATGACTTGTAAAACAATATATATATCACTGTTGACATGTATAACATTTTGTCCCGGTAACTATGAACTTTTCTAATAACACTTTCATCAAGTAGATAATAACTGATTTTCTGGAACCTATGGACTGCGATTACATATTTCATTAGCTACCCTCATGGGTATCGTTGAAATCAAATTGTCTCGTCAATCTGATCTTGACAGGTCTTTTTTGACAGACCATTGAAATAAAATCCTTCAATTACATTCAATTACAATTTGGGAAGAATCAATGGGCAATTATTGAGCATCAATCGACAGTTTTTGTCAAGTAAATCATAGGCAGACTTTTAATAGTGTCTATGACGGTTTTAAAATTTTCACCGACAGAAGTGCAGTGAACAGATGAATTTATTTATAATTTTAGCTTTTTGATTTAATACAAACATAAATTAAGCTGAAATGGCAAAAACATCTTGCCTGGGAGAGAATTTGCACCATGCTCATTTGTGCATGCTGCTTTATACTTAAACTCTAGCATATCAGTATATAGAAAAGATTGTACATTAAATACAGTCACGGCAGAAACGAGAGAAACAGCCAAATTTTCAAATCTAGAACTTTAAGAAAATGATTTCTTTCTTGGCCATTTCCAAACTCTATCCTATTTTTATACATAACAATCGACCGTTTACATATCTCTGCAAACAAAGACATATAATGAAGTCAAATCTGTCAGAATGATTCTTCGCTTACGTTGTAAATTGTTTTTACACTTACGTATATTACTTATAAACACTTTTATATAAATATCTAAACTGTTTAACCGCCTGGCACTTGGATAAATGTGACTGAAGGAGAGTAACTCATTACAACAATAATTATCTCTCAAAAATCTGTATCATTATTGATAGTGAATAAAACACTCGCTTACCATATCATATACATAGGCAAAGCAAATACAAAATTAATATTTGTATTGAAACTGACAATACCATTCTTACTCGTCAATAGCAAATCCAGAATTATTTCAGTGTTATTGTATAAACATCATATTATAAAATGATTTTAAACTTCCCAGCATTTACATTTATATACCATATAAATAGACTCTTCATGTAAAAACTTAACATAAAATTTGTTTCTACATTTTTTTTTTAATTTTAAATACATTTTAATAATTCATCCATTCCAATAATAACATTATTCATCATCGACAGAAGTCCTAATTAAAATAAAAAGAAGCTTTTATAAAAATGTCACGAAACGTTGATTTTTAAAATTTTTTTAAAAAAATTTATACAAAATACATCTTAATTGGTGTTGTTTCGATTCAATACGGATAGCAAATAATTGTCAATTTCGGCTTGATCTTATATACTGTACACTACATTGTCTGTATAATTTATTATTATTATTATTGACTAACTAAATTTATTTATAAATGTTACATTTGATCGTTCTTGACTCTTTATGTGGTTGCAACACGCACGAGTGAATAGGTGAAGAGCAAATTAAACCACCTCTTCTTGTTGTTAGAGAAAGTCTAACAATACTTTTCTATGAATTTTCCCTCTTTAAATAGTAGAAAAATACTGAAAAACTGAGAAAAAATTAAATGTCCAAACAATTTAAATTGTCGACGATCAGTTCATGACCATCAAAAATATTAATTTGTCAAAAAATATGCTTGCTTGGCCGTGAAAAAAATACCATTTGTGTTCCATCTTTAGTGGAGACAAGCAACTCTACAAAAAAAAGGAACCTTCCATAGATGATAAAATATACTAAACATTTAGGCCAATATCATTGCTATTTATCTCAACTTCCTGGGAGAAGCTATAGAGATTATTAAAACCAAATAAATTAAACAAATTTTTCTCAATTTTTTATATCAATCATCTTCGTGTTTAAAATAATAAGAGAAAATGCCAAGCCAAATTTTATTGAGAGAAAAATTTCAAAATGCTTGTGGCAATATTTACTAGATATAACATAAAAATTACATTCGTGGCGATTACAATGTGACTAAATTTGAATTTCACCTAGTCAAGTTATTCTTACGAACATACGGGGGCGCAGGTAATAAAAAAAAATTCAAGCATCTCCCCAATCCCGATGCCTCACCACAAATTGTACTTATTCTCATACATATTAGGTATATTTGGCAGAACACGACTCGCAAACAACCGTACGCTAACACTACTCATACAATCTGATATAAATAACACACTCATCGATGTGAGGATATATTTGGTAATCTATATATCTCAATAAATACCAAAGGAGTTCATAACATATTATACTTTTACTCTATACAGCAACGTGTGATGACGTGGGGGGCATAAACAAAATACAATTTACATAAATATTTACAAAACTACTTTAAATAATATTATTAAAAAAAACAAATCGGCTCACAAAAGCCACCTAAATGGGGAACAATCTACAAACGAGCCGAGTTTAATAATATTTACAAGATTGCCTATATGTTAAAATATTAAAAATATAAAAATCTATTTAACATTACTCTTTATACAACTATGAACAAGTTAAGAGATTCCCATTGTGTCTCTATAGAAAACTGTTTCTCGGTTTTCATTATATAAATATTGTAAAACGTTGTAATCAAAAAATGTAAAAGTGGCATAGCCCACGAATCTACATATGCACCAACGGTTTTATTACAACCCAACACACTCTTTAGTAATAAATTTCTTTTATTGCATACTAGCTAAAAGATATGATAGAAAGACAGATGTATAAATACATCTAGAAATATTTATACGCGATGCTGGCCATAATAGAACTGTTGCAATGCAGTATATCCATCGGTTTTGAACACCATCACGTAGAAAATTACATATTCACTACGATTTTGTTTGTTTTATATTTTTTTGGTTGATATAAGTATCTAGACAATTTTAAATCTACCCTGCAATATATTTACTGACATTCGCAATGCACACAATTTTGGCAACAGATGTGTAGTAAGACTGTTTTAATGTTGTCGGCAAGAATGCTTTGGATGATGATTTTACACCGTTGGACCCAAAAATTTACAATAAAATAGTGATACCAAACGGCGAGAAACTTCATAATTACACCTAACTCTATGAAAATTCTTATTTATTTATTTACAAATGTTTGTTGCTAAAACATACCATTAGATTCATTTGTATAAAAGAAAATCTCGTATCAAAAACAAAATTACTTTTGTTAAAAAAAACCATTGCTAATAATACACTCATTTAACAAAAATTCAATCTAGACGCATAAACATTTATCCACTTCACAGTAGCAACTCGCATTGGCATATTTGCACTGAGCCACTAACTAAACCATTTCAATATATGTATCCATTGTAAAATCACCTGCTACATATGTATATCTCGCACATGATTATTCAGTGATTTAAATATTATAAAAAGGCAATAGTGGCTTAATATTACACTGTAAACCCAAACTAAATAGCCAGAAAATCACTAAATACTGGGAATTAGATAAAACCACTACTATTTATTACGATAAACTGAAATGTGGAAATATGGAAACATGTGGAAATATACAGAACTAAGTCAGGATGCACGCTTAACCGACTACAGAATTCTATGGCACTGGTTGGAAGGTGCTATTGCAATTGAATTGAAATTTAAAATATGGACCTATTTAAAATCTGATTGATAGATAGAACGGGGCTATTGAGTACTCACACATCGTGCATTGTAACAATTGCACATTATGCCTAATAATAGTATAATATAATTTAATTCTCATTTTAATTACGAACGAAATGGTGACCTTGGTGTTAATGAATTTAAACTAGCAATTATATCTCAATCTAATATTATACAAATTAAATAATAACAAAACAAATACTGTACAATTTTGACTTGTGATAGTCGATGAAAACCGTGTTAACAATTGTGTCAATAAATAATTAATTAATGTATAACATGCTAAGTAATATTTATACATAATTATTATCTTCCGATTGATTACAAACAAATATTGTGACAGTAATTTGAAATGTGCTCTCTGAAAAAACTTGATTTGGTATTTCAGCTAATGTATTGTGCTTTAATCGATAGAGGAAAATAATTAGTATGGAAGAAAATGAGTAGGAAGATCGGAAATATTGTCTCCGAGATATGGAGTTTATAGTTAATGATGTTCCAGAACAGCTAAAGTACAACCTCCCTAATCCAAAGCCACCTAAACCTGAGATAGGCCACTTTCTAATCAGATGCAATATTCTGTTATACTTGAAAGTTGTAAAAAAGTTGAAATATAATCACGGAATTTGTATACTGTATCGACATGATGTGTAGTCGATGCAGTTTTTGTTGTACTTTGTGCTAAGTATACAGTAAAAACATTACATGTGTTTTCTTTGGACTAATAAGGTTGTAATATTCATATGGACCAAACGTTCAATTGATATTATCAAAAAGGCACGTTCAATTGATATTATCAACAAGGTGCTCCTCACGTTGTTCCAATAATACCTAACAATAATAGTACCAGGCAGGTACATTTGAACAGAGCTAGAAATGAAAGTACACCCATTATTTATTACTAAGCAAATGCAAAAATATCATACCCTAGATCGACTCGAGAAGGATTCTCACAAATGGAAGTTATGAATATGATTGGTAATCAGATTAACACTAAACATATTCACATCACTCGCTACTTTCAGCGGACAAATAATAACCGAAAAATATATGTTTTGTATTATTATATTGCATATTAAAATGCAGATCTAAGTACCGAGTTAAGTAGGAAGCATTCGAGGTCCTGAACGCCACGACCATTTCAGTTAAGGGAACAAAATAATAGTATGCTTCGTATAACGTTAACCGTATCTGTCAGACCTATTAGAAAAATTAACAACTGATAACTGAGTAGCTTTGGCACAGAATGTTTCGACTAATATTAATTTACAGGAGATTTAAAAAATTATAAATAGCTGGTAATAGACTGGCATCTCGCCGGCGGTATGTCGATGATGTCATTATGGAAATGGTCAATGGGACGTCTGCTGTAGAACACAATAATAAAGCACGATCAAGGTGACACGCACAGTGTTTACAGCAGGGCTGAGGCGGTGTGGTACAACTGCATGAGTACTTGCACATGTAGGGGCATACAAGAGAGACGGTCGTGAGTATTGCTATCCAAGGCCAGCCATGATAGGGCATTATAACCCTCCAACACATATCTGAAAAAAATAAAATAATAATCAGTCTTACATATACTTTAGATAATGGAATAAAAGCAACTAAAATCATCAATTTCACATTATTTTATATATTTCTCAACATTATTCTCTATATAATTTTAAGAGTTAGAGATTCACACAACTATTATTTCTGTGCTGCTCGTGCAAAGGCTTAGCAAGGCATACTAATAATCTTGTCTTCTAATTTGCTTATATAATTTTAAATAATCCTTATTCATTTGTCAAAAGAACTTGTCGATGTTGAACAAGTAACGAGTAAAATGAATTAAATACGGTCAGAATGACAAAATGAAAATGTTAAAAATATCTTTCTAGAGGTCCAGTAAAAACGTAACATTCTTTAATATGCTCAAATAGCTGCAGTGTTAAGGAGGATCTCCTGTGCCAAAAATCTTACAAAACATGTTTAGTGAACATGTTACCAAAACCTAACAGTCTCCTGCATGATAAACAAAAAGTCATCGCTCAATGTTAGCTATTTTTTTATTTTAGCTAAAATTAATTCAGACGAGGAAGATGTACTTGAAGTTTAGAAGTTATTTTTCGTACAAGAAAAGAAACCGATCAGATTAATAAACAACAATGTATTGTCTTTATTCCAATTCATATTATCTTCAAAACAACATATACAAATTTCAATATTTCTCCGACTGACGTTGTAAACAACAGCAGCGAGTGACGTGTGCGATGTTTGAAAGTAACGGCGGAATGAAGATGTCCCTTCCCCGCAGGCGAACGAGGGATGTTATCCATTCGTTTCAGATCACATGTTTGCATGTTTTTGTTCGACAAAACATTTTGGCTACGCCCCTATTATATTAGAAAAACATGTTTGGGCTCATTTCTAACAAAAAATATGGTCGCAGGAGACCTGGATTTAGTGATTCATAAGTAAAAGCACCAAAGAAAAGGGAAAACTAATCTAGTTTTCTGCTGTTAACAAATCTATTCTACCTCTGAAAAAAGATTAATGTTTATAATGTCATAACGTTATTTTACATGACATTATTTTAAAAGTCATTGAATATTTGTAAAATGACATATAACAAACCTTTTTATGCTTAATAGTAGATAGTATATAATCTCAAATGGAGACCAAATAAATAACCAGTTGATTTAAAACAATATATTTAGATGCAATAAAGGGTATTTGTATAACCAATTCCAACTATAAATCATTTTTATTAGCGTGTACAATATGATTTATGAAATATAAGCTCCTATCTTGCTACCCACTGTAATATCATAATTGACGCTACTCACAAGATTTGACTTGATTTTTTATAGACAAACAATATTTCTAATTAAAAAAACCAGCAATTTTTATTTGTCCACAACACCATTATTTATTGAAGCACGTTACATTCAAAGTAAGAAAAAAGTCCAAATGACATGTGTAAATTGATACTGAAAACAGTTGGAAAAATATCTACACAAACTACACACAACTTACCTCAAAACATCGGTAGTTATCTGTGAATCAAGCGGATGCTGCGTGGGACTTTGGTGCTGATGAATAACCAATTCATCATTGGAGTGCGTCACCGAGTGCAGGTGTAATGCATTCTTGAGGAAGGCAGGGCAACGGCCACGCAGGTGGGGGCAAGCAGCCCACCACCATGCTGGCATTGCACCCAGCGGAGCTGTGCTCACTAAATAGCCAAGCGCTAGTGGCTGTTGGAGGAGAATACCTACATCTTCTTGGACCTGGAGTAAATAATGCAAAACATTAAAGGATATTTAAGAATAAGAATAACATTGTGTAAATACATCAGTCCATTTTATTTCACCATCTTTGACCAAAATTAGCTATATATACAAACACATAAGTATCTCAAATGCAGTCCACTCCCTTTATTTGCAGGAGGTTAAGCTCCTGGAGTGAAGCGAACACCATAATAATGAAGGAAAATTTTGTATGGGATATATTCCAAGCATAAAGACTATTTTCAAGAGAATCAATTTTAATTAGAAAAAAAAACAAGAATTACAATAAAACAAACACGGTATTTCTTTTGAATATCTTGCTTCAACCAACCATCAGAGACTTGAAAATTAGCTAACTGATAGATCTGATGAAAAATATAATTTCTTCACTTTTCTTGTAAGATTGGAACACTCAATTAGGGATAAACATCAAGAAATATTCCATTTCTCAATCTCCACATATTTAATGCTGCTTCTATTTTTACTTTATATGTTTCAGACATCAGGATGTCTTATTTTTGACTCAAAATTTTTAATTGATTGCATCGTTAATTCGTTTACACAATAAGTATGAACAAGCAAAAGAAGAGTAATGTTTTCTTCGAGTCACTTATTCAAAAATTTTTAGTTTTATTTTTAGGTGTTGGTTTTTAACCATTTAACTTTTTTATTTGATGATATTATGTGAAAGATGAAGCGCGGCTCGGCTTTAACAATTGCCAGTGCTTATCTCAAAGGACAAATATACTGAGAGTGTAGATATTGTACCACTAAAAATTAATTTTTCCCTATGAATATGAGAGTTGTGCCCAAAACTATAGAATGTTTAAATAGCAGAAGTGAACTGTATTTCAAAATAAACCTAACAATGTATATAATTTTATCAAAAGACGCATATTAAAATCATTTAATGCATTGAGCAAGAGTGTTGACTTTTTCAGTTAAATCAAATTAAAAATAACTTCATTCTCTTTTTCTTAAACTTCATTCATTACACATCTCTCGGTCTTTCCAGAATACTAATCAGAGTGATCAACAGCCCTATCACAACTAGAGTGTAAATAACTTTGTTAATAATTAAAGTTCAGTGGTGAAAAAACTCAATGAAATATTTTTTTTTAATACGTAGATAAGAAAATATCCAAAAAGTATATATAAATTCACATACCCGATTTCCTCCATCATTCTGTCCATAAGGACTGTGACCACCGGCACGCCCGGCCATCGTCCTCCCTGGACTCCCAGCTCCACTAGCTCCTCCATCGAATTCATCCCCTTCCCCGCCCAATTTCTCTGGACTGGTAGTAGGATCCCACTTGAGAATGTCATCCAGGTCATTCATACCATCAATATTCATGTCATCCTGCATATCAGGGTCGTTTTCTGGCCAGAGGTCCTCATCTAGCAACTGGCAAGTATTCGGATTGTCCTGGAATAGGCCCTGCTGAGACTGTGGATGTTTAAATTATGGTTAGTCATTCTGTTCATTAGTTCACAAAGCAGAACACTTTATTTTTAAAATAAAAATAACTAACAAAACCCATGTATGTCCTTAATATTACCATAATGTGTTGTGGTAGTAAATAAAGCAATAAATACAAAGTGAATGTTGTACACTGATGACTGAAAGCTGTATTTTTTGATAGTATTTTCTGAAAATTTAATCCATAAAATAATTATGTATTTTAATATACACAGTCCTACCACAAGTTCTGTCCTTAAGTACACAAACTGGTTAGAAAATGTTTGTTGTTATAACACACCTAATTGAGTCTCTAAACTATCATAAATAAATCATTTCATTTGAACAATTTGAACAGTACACATGGAGTAAACATGGAGTTAAACACACAGTACACATGTAAATCTACAACTGAGTTTTTAACCTGCTTAAACTATTAAAAATATCATCAAAATTCATCTATGATGTAAACAAACCTTGCAACAATATATCCAATGTTTGACAACCGACCAAGAAATAGGTAACATCACAAGACTAGAGCCTCGACAGTCGTCAAAACAATTGCTGAAAGAATTCGTAAAAATTCACTCCAAAAATAGAAAATTATGGCCCACGTCACAAAAACCATGGCATGGCAAATGATAATTTCTCTCATATAATGGAATAAGAACCTTGCATATGGATCTTAATGTAGAACTACCCGACAGCCCTTGACGGTAGTTCTATGAAAGGTATGGACTATGAGAGTGGAAGTGTTACTTCAGTGACACACTAACGGAGGACACAAACTTCGTGATTGTGATGGCTAAACTATTTATTCTTCAAGGAAGATCTGTACAACAACCATCGCAATGATAGGAACTTGAAGAACACAATACACTTTAAAGTCCCAGAGAGCTGAAAAAAAATTGGAAAAGACAAAAAAGCTATCCCAAGGCTTTAGTGATGGTTTAGTAGGGATTGTCGTACGACAGTGTCACTCTACTGCTTTACTACTAGAGGAAATGTCTGCTCTAAACTTCTCCAGAATATTGAGATTCTGAAAGCAAATATGTTAATTATAACAGCTTCAATACCTCAGGAATTGTGCGTCATCACATGGTGATAGATGAGATGTGAGATAATTCGAGGAAGTGTATGAAAGTGTATGGAATACATTGGAAGTGTATGGAAATCGCAAACAATGTTTACATTTTTAAGTTCTTTAATAAGTAAAAAGTACCATAAACTCTAAATACTAAATAATACCATAAAAAGTACCATAAAATACCATAAACTCTTTTGAGATACAAATGATTTTTTCTTTCTATACCCTTAATACAAAAGACAGAATTTGAAGCAGAATCATGTAGTTCAAAAAGTTTTTTAGCAAAACTATGTTTTAGAATAATTTTAAAAGCTTTTCCTATTTAAATTATTTACGTTCATTCGCAATTCAGTGTTTTGACATTGAAAATTTATATAAACAAATCATGATTTATTTTTTATAGTAAATAATTTTTTAATGAAATTTTCAAAGGTCACTTAGTATTTCCTGATATTCAAACTAAAGCTTCCATGAAGATAGTTATTTTCCTATAAAAATAAGTACTAGTATTAACTTTAAAGTTATTCCTTGATTTGTTATTCCATTATTGCATCCAATATGCAACAATTTCAACGTGTAATAATGTAGAAGTTCTGTTAAAATAATTAAAATTCAATTATATACACTCTAAAAAGGTGTAAAGGCAAAGCTAATAAAATATAAATAATCTCTCATTGCTCATATAAGTAATTAAGTGTTTCAGTATCTTAACAATATACATAAATTCCCATATTAATCAATGTGATTGACTGGAAGAGATTGCTCATGTAGCAATAAATTCACCAAGTGTTTTGTACATTAAACTTTTAAATAAATAAATATACACTTAATTTTTTTATAATATAAGAGGGAAACACTAGCAAAAACACATAATTTAATACTCTTCAGTATAAACTTCATTTTACTAATATTTTCGATATTGTTATATAAGAAAAAACTGATTGTCTATATAAACCCTACCTAAGAAAGTTTATACCACCAATGTCTAAATTTATTTATATACAACAATAACTTTTACCAAAGAATTTTATAAAAATATACTCCTTATTTTGAAAAATAAGTGAATACAATGAAATGTAATTTATTTTATTTCACTTTGTATACGCTAAGTTTAAGTAATTGAATACTTTTTCAGTGAATGTAATTCATTATAATTCCCTAGGTCATAGCATATCTCTACACATATTATTTTACAACCTTCCACCTTCATTACGCGTTTTGACCTATGGAATGACAAAAGTAAAAGCACAAACTACTTCGATAAAAGAATTTCAACTAAATTGAAATTAAAATACCAAGCAGAATAAAACCTATATAAATTTGTGAATTTTATGTTAACAGAAGTCAGTAATTAATAAAATTGAATTGATAAATAACATAGATCTATAAATATAAGCTTAACACTCACTTGTGTAGTAGCACTAGTAGGGAAGACCAATATATGTGTGCAGGTGACGTCACGTGGCGTGTGCAATTGGCTAGCCATACTGGCCTGCGAGAATCGTTCGTCTGGCGTGAACCGGTCTGCCATGAGGCGCAGTGAACTGTCGGGCTCTGTGCTGACTAGACAAGCGCTCAATATGCTGGGCACACCATTCGGATACAGCAGTACACAGCTACTACATATTTCCCGTAATGTCGAGGATGCCTTCAATAAGTTTTTCTTGGATAACAACCAACTCCAACCTTGAACAAAATTTAAAGACACTTAAGTCTCATAAAAGGTTAGAACACAAATAGGGAGGCGGAAATAATGGTGAGGAACAATCAAAATCGAATACCAGAACATGAATCTACATTTTCATGACAAAAAGTGCAGTAAATGTAATTTTTACAGTAATTAATAACAACAGTATAAAGATGTCCACAAGATGAGCCTTTTTTTCATTTTCACATTATAAATACAACCGTATGTAGTATTTGAACAGGCACATACTTCAAGTAGCATTACTGGTATCGCTAAGTATTTCATGCCTATTCATATTTTTAAGAGAGAAATGAATTGCCCCATATACAGCTTTCCTTATAGAAGCATAAATAATATAGTTTAATAAATCTTTAGCAATACTAATGGAATTAGACTTCTGCAGTATATACCATGAACAATGAGGTAAGTAAAAGGTACAACACATATGACAGTTGAAAGTACAAACTGTCTAACAAGTAAAATTAAGTAATTGTAGCAAATAAAAGTGATACAAAATAAACAAACTACTTGGAAAGGTGTTACATTATCATAGTAGAGTTCATTTCTTACCCTTAAGTTCACCATGTCCTATCCTGCCTATTCTACCAACGACTAATCTCCACGGTTGTGCAGTTTGGCTCATTACACCTAATATGAAGTCCATTAATTTGGTTAATCCTAGTCGTCTTGCCGGCGGCGCTCGTCTCCGTCTAGCTCTAAAAATTAAAGTATAAGATTTATAATAAAATGGATCCAACGATCATCAACTATATAATTTAATAGATCTTTAAAATATATATAAAAAAATTAGAACATTAAATATATCTATATATCTACAACAATTCCCTGAGAAAATAGAATCTGATTTTTAACAATGCTAAAACTGAAAATAATATCTAGAATTGTGTACTTTAAAAATAGTCTAAATGAAGCATTAGGTTGTTAACATATTCCAATTATTGAATAAACACAAAGGCTTACCTTCCCGGCACATCAATGTTGATTGCGGTTGACTCCAAGAGCTCACCCCGTGCATCGGTCGCAACGGCAAGGAGCCAACTTTGGTCAGCGGACAGGCAGTATGACAGGTACATGACAGAGAATTGTTCTGTGGCCATCTGACCAAATGACTCGACCACATCCTTCACAGCTTTTGGAGGTGCCAGCACATAAGCTGGACTATATAATTTATATGGACCTCGATTCTTCTCCTAAAATATAATATACGTCATTAGAACAGGATGATGGTAACTTAACCAAAGTATAAGTTATATATGTGTAAACAAATGAAAATATATTTCTCTTTTATATAAAATTATTCATTCACATTAATCAGCATTCATTTCTTTCCCATTAATCAAACATTCATAATATTTTTTTACGTCTGTATGACTTACTTATAAATATGTAAAATTTAGTCAGAGGCTCAATTATTAAGAAATATTCTTTTAGGCATTCTATTTATCTTCGTCTAATAAAATACACATCTCAGTGTCAGCCTTAATAAACTTCTCTACAGTTATCTTTTGTATTCAACTTACTGTATGCAACAAATAGCCCAAACAAGTGGTACTGGTGGCTTCCTCTCATACGAATAGGGCAATAGCCAGTGCTATAGAAAAGCATACTGAGTCCAACAGCTAATATTGATTCATAATTTTAGCAATGTGTTATGATACATTTTATTTTGAGTGCTATTGAAATACTGAATTAATATGTTAATTAGTTAGTTCTAACTAACTGAATAATGTCTTTAATAAACTTAAGATTAATATTCTCTCATACTTATCTAATTAACAATATTGTATTGAAAATGTAAGCTCGTGTATAGAAAAATTATATAGAATGGCATGAAAGACAAAAGTAAAAAAATTTATCTCTAGCAATAAAAAAAATTATTAAAATGATAATTTGTGAAGTTTTATTTAATAATGTTTTATTTAATGTTAGATGTAAGAACAGGTTAAATTTTACCTCCGTTTATTTTAGTTATCTAACTGATTGGTATTGTATATTACAAATTCCGTACAATGAAAAATAACATTGTTACACTTACATCTTTGCTCTTGAGGAACAGGTCAGCATTAGCGGCAGTGCCGAAGCCCGTGAGCGACTTGATATTAGGTTGGTGCTGCAGCAGACGGCGACTCTGGGTGAAAATGGAGAAAGCAAGTGCACGGAGCTCGTGTCCACGTGCTTTTGTACTCTGCCACCCACTAGTGTCGCTTATTGCCTCCAATGATATTATCTATTCGGGTAAATATTTGAATATTATTCTAATGGTAAAAATATTGTATAAAAAATAATTGCTTTTCGAACTTTAATATTGAAAAGACTGGACTTTAAAAAAAAACGGTTTTGTGAAGCGAGCCAGGCTTGCGACTTTATTCGACTGTGGATCAGCCTAAGTACGGGTACTTATACTCGCGAAGATTTGACATGTTTTCAATTTTTACTCGAAGAGCCAAACGGCGTCGAGTAAGTACAACTGTCGATCAGTTATGCGAGCACGAGCTACCATTTTAAAAACTCGTTGTGACATGCGGTTTTTTTACTTGGTGAACTAAATTTCCTTCTTTTTAGTTTTGGGTGTGGTGTAAACAAATAATAATGGCCCATTTTCGGACATTACTAAAAGATTTTGTTTTGTGAATTCATTGAATGTTATAGGCAAAATGAGTTCTTGTGAAAGAAAAGACATTATCTGACCATAAATATTTATAGAGGTAAACATACAGTATAGAGGTATGTATGAAAGTACAGCGCCTATTTTTTTTACAGCGCCTATTTTTTTTTACAGCGCCCTTTTTAATTATCTCTCTGTAGGTTCTAGAAATTTCAACCATTCACTATACTCTTTTATAGGCTCAGTAAATATCCTAATTGTTTTGCACTTATTGGAGGTTTTTTTTGTACATCTATTTAGTTCATTTAACTTAATCACATCATATTGATTTGATAGCAGAGACGTCAGGTGATTATGACAACCATGGCACAATTAAATTACTTCCTATTTTATTTAGTTTTCCTTAAATGCTTGCACAAGTTCTTAAGTTAAAGGGCAACAAACATTTCAACAGTGGTAGTTAAAATTGGTTTTTTATACGTTTAATTCAAAGCAATGATGGTCTAGCAAGCGATTTTATTTAGTGGATTTTATTTAGATGACACTCAAATAAAAATCTTTTAATTTTTTCCAATGTCTTACTTTCTGCCAAAAAGTGTCATCTAAACGTGTGCACTACACACGTTTTTTCAAAATTTTGTCTTATTTTTTTTTCAATTTCCACTCACTGTATCCCTTCTTCTTGATATTGAAAAAATTAATTTTTTAATTTTTATGTGTATACTTCAAAGTAAATGAAACATGAAATCACAACTTAGAATTGATAAAAAAAAGCTATTTAATACAAATATAACAGTCACTAGTAACCCAATAGTTAACAAACAACCTTCGTGTATTTGATAAATGCCGACAACAAAAAAACACATTTCGTAGATAGATAAAATACAAAAAAATGTTAGGGAACATGCACAGAAATTTATTATTTTTGATGAGGTAAACCAATTAAATAAAGTCCATTCAACATTTTTACAATATAATTAATTTTTGTATCTTGCACAAATTAGGAGTACCTTAAAATTTTTGGTTCGATATTATATGACAATTATATAAAATATTGAATATATTTGGTGTTAATTTTGTAGAAATTCACTATTGACAATTAAATGAATTTACGTGATGTAGTATTATTTCTAATTTCTTTAAGTTCTTTACCACAACCTAACTTTCGTTGTATTTACATCTTCAGGTCTTTGCTAATAGTCCACCTGAAGATATTGTAATACAACGAAACCTAGATTGTGGTAAAGAACTTAAAGAAAGTAGAAATAATACTACATCATGTAGTTTCATTTAATTGTCAATTATATAAAACCCAGAAAAAAAATAAAAAACTGAAAACAATATTTATCTATGAGATGCAAACATTAATAAAATGTCTTACTGATAGTGTCCAAGAATATTACAGGAAAAATATAATCGATATTTAAATTTGGAAAAACTACCTGTACATATAAAAAAATGTATGTGTATGAAGGCTCCAAAAATTTTCCTCAAATTTTCCCCTCTCTCTCTACCATATTTGTAGGTCTAACAGAAGTCTAAAAGAGACCAAGCAATGGTGGGTATTTAGCTAGTTTTTTATAAAAAAAAAAGTGTTTAGCTTCCATAGGTTACTCTTGAAATATTCTTTAATTTGAAAACCCTCCAATTTGTGGATAATATACAATTAACAGTAACAACATGTCTTCTACGCTGAATACCTTAATGTTTTCTTTCTAAATCTATGCAAATAAAACTCAAGTAAGAAATAAAACTCACACTTGACTAATTTTTTTAGTAAACACTTAATAACACAACCAAAAATTTATCGTGAAATTTCATGAAACAATTAAAATAATGTGATCCGGTTATAGATAGACGAGCAAGTGATACTGAAGTTTTGTTTTGTATTTTTTTTGATATACTAGAAAGAAATTATAATGGAAAAAAATTTGATATCCATATATCTGTTATCAAATCGTACAGTGTACATTAACCACCATTAATGGCTCTCAACAGTCTATGAGACAAAACCAATCGCCGACACCTTTACCTCTAAATTACAAACCTAACTCACCTTAGGGCAAATATAATGCCTTAAATGTGCTGGCAACGCAGCCAACAATTGTGCCGCACACCGCAGCAATGCGAGGCAGGCGGCCCTCCTCTCTACCTCATCGGCGGCCCCTGTTGGCTCCACTAGATACAATACCAAGATGGGCATGCCGGATTCCTCATCAGAAGCTTCACTCCAGGATGCTGTAGTGGTGGTAGTTGTGGTAGTGGGTGTGGCAGTAGTATTGGCAGTACTGTCACTCTCTGGAAATGGAAGTTAGTTTCTTGGGTTATGTGTTTTTGTACAAATTAATTATATTTTTTACCATTATTATTATTACAACATGTAATTGTATGAATTAAAATAAAACATTTTGTGGTTTTTGCAATTACATAATACATGTACATATATATATATATATATATATATATATATATATATATATATATATATATATATGTATATATATATATATATATATATATACACACATAGTATGTGTCATTACTAAATAGCGCCACTTCAATCTATGATAGTGCATCATGGGTAGATTGCAATACACAGATGTTTTTAAAAATCATACCTCCTCCACTTTTTCCTAAATTTAAAAATTATCATAAGTCATTGAAATGAAAATACATCAGCTATATCTTTTATTTCGATAAATGTAAGAAATGTGGCAATATTGCATAAATACTCTTCTTAGCGATTAATGGTGAATTTGACTTATCTAGCTGTCCCTTTCATTTGCATAGTTTAACAAAAGAATGTTAAAAAAAGAAAAGGATAAAGACTCTGTTATAATTCAATGACAAGGTCAATTATATTTCAAGGTCAAGGTTGTTTACAATCCCTAATTAAAATTATTTCCATTTGAAAATTTTTAACATCCATAAATTCACCCAGATATCTGAGATTATATAAAATACTATCATTGATTTTTAAAATAAACCTATAGGAATAGCTACTAATACAATATTTTTTCATTTGTCATGTAAATGAGTTATTATTTGTTTCTTAATGTTAATATTAATCTAATTTTAATTATGATTTCAAAATAAATCTGCATGGTTTATTTATTTTTTAATACAGCACCAGTCACAAATGTCTTACAACCAATCAAAACATTTGAATCTTTTTGAACAGATAGTTATTGTTATGAAATGATAGTCGATTTATGTTATTGTATAATATATGTTCAGTGGTTTTTGTTAAATATTTGTAATATGTTTTCAAGTGAATGGAATAGGCTAATTTCAACTTCCAATAAAAAGGATTGTGGTTTCTAATCACTAAGGTGAATTATTATTAAAATTCAATCACCAATCAGAAAGCGTTAAGTCACATCACATAAAATAATATTGCTGGGTTGACATTTTCATGTAGAAAATAGGTTATTTCATTAATTATTTATTATTAATAATATTTGTCATGCTGATCTGTCCTCAATTAGTTTTTTCCAACAGATAAATGACAAATCATCGACATGACAATTTACAATAGTTACTCATTGCCAAACTTACAATTGGCACTATTTTACACAGGCTGCTAATTTACATATAATTGTGAGTTCACACAAAATTTAAACTTCAATTATTTTATAAACTAGGCGACCGATTTAAAAATTACATTTTGTCAAATTACACATGATCAATTGCACACATAGTTAAAGTGGGTCTATTTAGTGATGATACACACTACATATGTATATATAGAACATTAGGTTTTAATTTACTAAAATGAGGCCCACTTTTGGAATATGAGACACTAGGAATATGGGCAACTAATATACTATTTTTTGGGGTTTAAGCAAGAATATCTATGTAAAGCAAGTCAAAGAAAAATAACTGTGGATACACAAAAAGAGACAAATCTGTCAAACTAAAGGCCTGCGCCAAAAATCTAACTAAACAATCTACCAAAACATGTTTTGTGAACATGTTAGCACTATATAACCGTCTCCTACATTATAAACGAAAGGTCAACGCTCAATGTTAGATAATTTTTCATTTGAGCTAAAATGAATTCAGACGAGGAAGACGTACTTGAAGTTTTGAAGTTATTTTTCATACAAGTCTTTATTATATGAAGCATATGATGATATTATATGACATTTTAAACAACAGGAACGAGTTACTATGCGATGTTTAAAAGCAATGGCTTAATAAACATTTCCATTCCCCTGCAGGCGAACTGACTGGGAATGTTATCCATTTGTCTCGGATGACATGTTTGCATGTTTTTATTCACAAAACATTTTGACCACGCCTCTATTTTGTTAGAAAATCAGAGCTCATTTCTAACAAAAATATATTTGTAGGAGACCCGGCTTAATAGTTATACCAAAATTATGGAAAAGTATTTTTTTTTAATTTTACAAAAATTCCCTCCATAACTTTCATCTTGTATAAATTTTTCATCCATTTAATAACATCGATTAAACATTTAGTTATTGACAAAACTAGTGAATATACATCTAAAAACAGAGTCACATTTACTGTTACTTCGAAAATGTTTCCATTTTACCAATGTAAAAATAACTAATTATTAATAAACAATAATAAAAATGTTTGTACATAGAATAATTTAAATCTTCAACAGCTTAAATTGATATAATAACTTTAACTACAATGATTATAATTTTTGAAACCTTACAATAAGAGAATACCAAAAACATTCCTACCTTGATCACTTTGGCTATTTGGTGTGGGTGGATGATCCGGAGTAGATGGCGGTGGGGGCATTGGAGATGCTGGCGGTGGAGCACTTCCACGTGATTCTTGCTCTAGTAGAGAGCGGTCTAACTGCAGTGTCACCAGTTGTGGAACCAGCACACTTCGCAGTGTACTTGCATATGCACGCACAAATTCACCTGCACGTCCTGAGATTGCTTCCGGTGCCCACTCATCTTCACTTCCCGCTGCACTTCTTGGCACTCGAACAAGTCCATCTGCAGCAATACGAGCCAAAGGCATATGTCTACCGAGACGACACATCTCATACGCAGTAGATAATTCACGGAAGAATGTACGCAGAGGTTCAGTGAGCGCTTCGCTTTCAGGTGCCACTACCAAATATGCAGCATCCCGTGCATACGAATATGGCTCAAGCGCCAACTTATCCCAATAATGTAGCGCATATGGTGAAAGGGAAATCCAATCACGATCATGGCCAACAAGTAATGGTGGCACAGGTTGAGGTTCGCAAACATCGTTTGTACCGCGACCAGCAAGACGATGGAATTGACGCCAAGTTAAGGGTCCTGTCACAGCATCCCACAGCCGTGTGCTACACTTCTTTTGTATCGCATCTTGAAGCAATGGCTGAAGACGTAACATAACACGCACTACATCACGTGAGGAACGAGGGCCTCTCGCACCAATAAAGGGCCACCTGTGCATGGGAGGCGCACGAGCAGCGGCACCGCCTGCTGCCGCTGCCTCCAATGCGAGAGAAGCAGCATCACTACCATCTGTGTATTCGAGCAGGTTAACACGCATCTCATCAGCGGTGCTAGCGCTGACAAGTTCACGAGCTGCCCTTGATAACGCGTTGGCCGTGCTGCTTATACCGGTGCAGTGCTCCCGTATCAACTCGAGAACAGGTCCAAGAGCTGGACCACTACTCTCCGTTTTCTTGTATTCGGCGGGATCTTCGGCTAATCCTGTAATTGAGGTAAATTAACGTCATTTCACTGTACGAATATTATTTGAAATTTTTCACATTAAAATTTTCTTTAAATTGAAATAATTCTTTATTTAATGTCCAAATATTCATTTTTATTATCTTCGATATATTTAATATTTCAAAATTACTTTTCCATTTACTGCTCAAATTAGTTTGATACTTTACTAATTCATATTACCTCGATATATTAAGGCCCTATTGTTTGATCCGTAGTCAATTAGTTACTTTTGTTAAACTAACTATAGTTAACGTAATAATAGATTTAACTAATTGTGAATAATTCTAGATGTAAACAATATTTTTATACCAAATACCATTGTATATTTTTATCATTGGTGTGTATTTCCAATAGCACTTATTTCACAGATAATTTATACGAGGGATGATTTCAAAGTTCTAGGAATTTGGCTGTAATTTTTTTATTTTGGTAATTTTCATGAATATTAGAAAATAGACTATCAATATAACCTCCATTTAATTGCATACGCTTATCCCAACCCGTAAGGAATTTTTTTAAACCGTATTCAAAAAAGGTTTCCATGTTTCATCAGTAGTTATTATCCATTGCCAAAATTGGTCATTGTAACAGGTTAAAAGCTCTTAAAGTTGGCAGCATGTGTCAGGCCAATTGAGTTTCTGGTCTGGTCCTAATAGCCTTAAAACTCAGCGAGATGAACCTTTATTTACACCAACGTTATGTAAAATTTTATAAACCTGTCACGTACCTATTCTTACACTAACACTAATGTTACATATACTTATTCGCTGATTATCTCTGAGTAGGTTCTCTATGGCAATGAATTTTCTTTCATTTAAAGAGGTATTCAGACGTTCACTGAGCGGATCGTCTTCTAGTGATATTCTACCAGCATTAAAACAATTGATCCAAAAATAGACAGTACTTTTAGATTCTTCGGAGAATATCTCTTGCAGATGTTGAACAATTTCTCAAAAATTCATTTTAGCTTTTTGAGATTTAACAACGTCTTCCATGCAACAGTATTAAAGAAATACATCTGTTTCAGTAAAGAAACAAAAGAAAACTGAATAATATTGCACGGGATAGCTGCGTAAACGTATCAAGACTTGTTTCTGACATATAGTGTGGCCAATAAGTTATAGACATTTGAAGTAGAGCTAAATTTCTAAAACTTTGGAGACATCCATATATAAAGTAGAGTTAAACAATCTTTCACTATTTGATAACATTAAAGAAATATTTCCAATTTCTATTTGCAATATTCATGGCAATATTTATTGGCAATTTTTGGTCCACCGCCTAAAATATAAATTACTATTTCTACATCTTGGCACATAACATTTTATGAATATCAAAATATCATACTTATATTCATCAAGAACCTCTTGTTTAAAAGAAATTCAAAATGACAAGTTTATGAGTGACACGAATCAGCTGTTACTATGGAATTTAGCTACCTCCACCTCGTTTGATCACTAGTTCGTGAAAAGTTCAAATATTTAGATTTAAATAAACATCAAAACTTTAACTACTAGTCGATATAAAGACAGATGATACAACATCCTATTGTAACGTTTAATTATTTGCCAGTTTAAACACCGAATTTAAAATTAGTTACTTTGACTATGGATAAAACAATGGTGCCTAGATCATTAACACGTGCGATTTACATATTTTCACAAGTAGCTTGGTTTCACATTATAGTAAAATCAAATTATATTTCTCTAATAATATTATTTTCAAATTGGCATGTTTAAATGAAATATCCAGATATACAATATGCAGGTGCACTCTTTACATTATTATATTTTCATCGAGTTAATGACCATGAACTAACACTGAAATATTTTGCAATTTTAAACTTCCAAACGTATCCGTACACTGTAATCTCCGATTAAATCACTACACTCTAGATATAATCAATCTCCTAACAGAACAAATTCCACCACAAACCTGTAATCTCCATCTCATCCTCATAAAAAAGTCCCGCCCTATGCGCAAGTCGCCTGTTGACAACTGCACTAAATCCACAGCTACAACGGAAGGAATCCTCAAGCTCAGCAGCAGGTGGTGGGGAACGACTGGGTGAAGAGGGCGAACCAGCCCCACCACCTGGCAAATAAACGCTAGCATCCGCACCACGGATATTGCCCACACCCTGCAATTAACATTTTATTTATAAGTTGCATATAAGATTAACAGTATATGACTGATCTTTAGATATAAAAAAGGAACTTTTGGGCTTTAATTAATATAAATACCAGGTGTACCTAAAAATTAATTTTTTTAATAAATTCTAGCTTTTCTGTTGTCAAGGTAAGTATTGCCTTTAGGAGGTCAATAGTCTGACAGTAACAACAGACATGAAAATATATAACCATTACCTTAGGCCCATCGCCGCAGACACACAGTGTACAACTATCAAAGTTATGGTCTCTGAATATGTTGAGCACAGTGTCGGTGAGCAGCAGATTGAGAAGCAGCGCACAGGCCTGCGGGGGTGGCGTTCCTGAACATGAGGATGCGGGAGAAGGGGGCGATGCCGTGTATGGAGGTGCAGTACGTGCAAGCGCGGGGCTCGCAGATGCAACTCCAACAGAGGGTGGTGCTGATATTGTACCCGTACTGAAATTAGTTTTACATAATTTACTAAAACATAAGAAATTAAGATTGTGAATAATTGCAATTTAAAAATTTGATTATCAAAAAAATGTAATGTAAATACTTTCTCCAGAGTAGAATATTTGGAACATGTATAAAAAATATCTGATTAATGTATGTCAGCTTTCAGGTTATGAGTTATGATTTATGATGTTAATTACAATAAATTGGGTACAAATATTATTATTATGTGATTAAAATAAAAAATAACATGTGTTTTGAAATTCAAGGATAAACAACTAAATACAAATTTTCCATCAATTTGATATCAAAACGAATACTAATACAATATATAAAATAAGGAAACTTCACCACTTTAATTTAATGGGTAGATTGCAATACAACTTTTTTTTTTAAAAATCATACAGTCTTAATTTTTATATTGTACTATTGTCATAATTCAGTAACATGGAAATGCATCAACGTATATCTTATATTTCGATAAACGTAAGAAATGTGGCAATTTTGCATGATTACTCTTTTTAGAACTATTCCATTCATTTGTCTAGCTACCCGTTTCATTTGCACATTTTACATAAAAAGGATAGAAAAAAGAAAAGGATATCACAATTAACTTCAAGGGCAACTTTGTTTACATTTCGTAAATCAGAATTATTGCCGTTTGAAAATCTTTTCATTCAAAACATCCATTCATTATTCCATCAAATATTAAAGATTATAAAAAGTATTATTACCAATTTTTAAAATAAACTAATCGGAATAACTATTAATACGATATTTTTTCATTTGTCGTTTACATAAATTATTATTCGCTTCTTATTAATAATTTATATTAATTTTAATTGCTTATTTCAATTACTTATTATTTAATATGGCAATTTTCACACGTTTCTTCTACCACTAATGTTTGAATATTTTTAACAGTTTAGTTTTTACCTGACAGTCAACTGATTTAATGCGCATCGCTGATAAATAATTTGTTATATAGAGAGTGGAATTACGAATGTGTTGTTTTTTAGTGCTGGTGAATATTATATGAACACGGTATTAGTATATGCCGGCATTGCCATTATAACACTGGCGAAGCCCTCAGAATGTACTCCGAATGCTATCCGAAACGGCGACAACCAAGTCTAGTTAGTATTTCTTCACTGACTGCAATGCAATACATGAGAATAGGCCCATCATTTAAATGATATCAGGTGGTATTTCTTCAATAATATCGATAAATATGGAAGAAAGTGTGCTAACTCATTTTAGAAGGGAACAACATTCAAATACCAGACGCACTACGTGTAGTCAAAATAATGGTTGTCGGTTGTGAAAGTGGGTTTAGTACGGGGAAAATACTTTGAACATAAAATTTAGATAAGTGCAAATACATTGAATATATTTGGCGTTAATTTTGTAGAAATTCATTATTCACAATTAAATGAAACTACGTGATGTAGTATTATTTCTACTATCTTTAATTTCTTTACCACAACCTAGGTTTCGTTGTATTACAACATCTTCAGGTGGGATATTAGCAAAGATCTTTGCTAACCACTACTCCACCTGAAGATGTTATAATACAATGAAATCTAGGTCGTGGTAAAGAAAATAAAGAAAGTAGAAATAATACTACATCATGTAGTTTCATTTAATTTTAAATAATGAATTTCTACAAAATTAACGCCAAATATATTCAAGCTATAAAAATTGCGAAATACCCTATTAGAGCAATGATTTTTTTTTCAGTATACTATACTATAATATTCCAATTACAGAAGCAAACAGAACATCGGATCCAAAATTAATAGACATTTCACTGGTTCATTATTGCACATTATACTTGCTTATTATTTCACTGACGTTTCCAACACTTCCAACATTTTTCTTCTACCAAATTTTCCTAAATTCTACTAGATCTGATCCAGAATTTAGGACACACAACTTTTCCATCCTATTGAGTTATACTTTTTACCAATTGTTCGCATCCTATTTCTCCTTCGTGCAAAACAAACTTTTCCCATTTTAACGTGTTTTCACTCACCTCCAATAAAAAAAAACTCTTCCGATGTAGTCTTTTATTTTCTCTATCAATTCCAGTTCTTTAAACATATTATTGATGTGCGTTTTTGTCATTTACAAAACATAGGTTGTAATTACAAAGTACTGAGTAACTCTAATGGTTGAACAATAAGTACATTTCCACTATTAGAATGTTAAATATTAATAAAGGTAATAATACTATATAAACAACAAGTAATAATTACTATATAAATTACCACTGACTTTAAATGATAGATAAATTCTTAACTGACTGCAATATATACTCCATGATACAATATATTTCACAAGTATGTGTAATATTACTACTCCTTTCTACGCCACAAAGCCTTAAAAGACACTGATTTAAACATATATAACAGATGTCTAGTGTAACATTTGTGAAATGCAGACTTGACATAGGATAGGTAATTAAAGAATGAGTTTGTATAAAATGCAAAACAATCTATCTTTGTAATTACAGTATCTACCATTGATGACTGAGAGACATTATTAAATAAATACCTGTGTAAATTAGCTAACTGTTGGTGGTGCTGATGAGGTGTCGGTGGTTGTTGGAGTGATGTTCTTGGTTCTTGCTTTATTGATGGGGAAGGCGGCGGAACGGACCGGGGTTCTTGTTTTAATGTTTGATTAACCTGTGTGCCACATAACATTCATGAGTAACTCTCGACTTGGAAGAACTCAATTATCATAGCTAATGGTGAACATAACTACATTGCAAATAAAACTACATTACACATATTTCTTTGTCCACATTCAAAAACATGCGGTCAATATATGGGCCTAGGAAATGTTCTCAACAATAATTTTTTAATACTATATTTATATAAACAATTAGAATTTAGTGTAAAAATCTGACAATTTTTACACTAAATTCTAATTTTACACTAAATCACATCATAATTTTGAAACCAATAGTAATGACATTTTACAAAATTAATCTTTATCACAAATGAGACTGATGTGGAAATTCCAACACATTTTAAAAATGTAGAAGCGGATAAACCACTTTGAGCTATACTTGGTCCCGGAACTTCTCTGTTCAATATCGAACAATGGTTTGTTCACATAATAGAACTCTCACTATATGATGGAATACTACTAGTCTTAATACTGTGTAAAAACAGTAAGAACCTAAGACTGATGGCCAACGTTATTTATCATTTCTGATGCATACGTTGCAATTATTTCTCATTATCGATGCATACATTGCATTCTAAATATTGTAAAAAAGGACAATATCACAACCTATAATGGTTATCAAAACAAATGTGTCTGAATTCACATTTACTGTTATAAACTATTAACGAGTATTCAGGAGGATATACAGTCAAATACCATAGAAGGATTGTAACCCCTCTTGGATGGACAAAAGAGGCAAGCAATCCTATAAATTAGATTAAGATTTTTAAAAGGACAACAGATTTATTTTAGAACAGACGGACCTTAACAGATAAAATTGAAATCATCTAAAACAGGTTATTAGCTAAAAGGCAATAATTATGATTATAACTATGTAATTTAATGTGGACTAATAAAGTTAGAACGCATTGGAGATTGGCTTACACTCAAAATCCAGCACCCATACATCTACTAAATTAATTTCTTTCCTTACTCATATTACTACTTATACACAGTTTCGAGTCCATTATAAGGATTATGTTTCACTTTAAAATTCATGTAATAGCATGCATGTACACAATGTACAATTAGCTAAAAATTGTATAATGCTATAATGTTTATGTTAAAAAGAGAAAAGAAATGCATTACTCAAGTTATGATTTAACCTAAATTATGTGGGACATACTGAATAAGAAATTCAGAACATATATGTAAATACAGAACGGAACCAAGACATAGGCATTTTCCTGTAGGATAAAAATGTCGCTTTACACAAATTGTAAAGCTAAATTTTGTCCTCACCTGTTGAACCTCCTGTCCAGAGTTGCTACTCCATCGTGGCCTGTACACAGAGTGCGCTGGTAACGTAATAGGCGGAAGAAGCTGGCTTGGTAAATTAGCTAAAGGTGCATACTTGGATGAGCCCACATATTTGCATATCGTCGGTGGTTTAAATACGTAGGACCAGTCCTGTATAAACATATAATCCATATAGATGTCGTTACGAGGATATAAATTCCATTCACTTTAAATTAGTTATAGAAAATAAGGATTATTTAAATAACATAAGAGATTTTACTTGAGAAACTGTTTAGCATTAGCAGCAGTTTTCTTTTTAGCATCTGACACTAAAATCGAATAAACTTGCTTCATCTCGAGGTTTTTAAAACAGTACAACTTGTCCATATAAGCTTTCTTCATCTCGAGGATTTTAAGACATAGTACAACTTGTTCATATAAGCTTCCCTCATCTCGAGGATTTTAAGGCATAGTACAACTTGTTCATATAAGCTTGCTTCATCTCGAGGATTTTAAGACATAGTACAACTTGTTCATATAAGCTTGCTTCATCTCGAGGAGTTTAAGACATAGTACAACTTGTTCATATAAGTTTCCTTCATCTCGAGGATTTTAAGACATACTACAACTTGTTCATATAAGCTTGCTTCATCTCGAGGATTTTAAGACATAGTACAACTTGTTCATATAAGCTTGCTTCATCTCGAGGATTTTAAGACATAGTACAACTTGTTCATATAAGCTTGCTTCATCTCGAGGATTTTAAGACATAGTACAACTTGTTCATATAACCTTGCTTCATCTCGAGGATTTTAAGACATAGTACAACTTGTTCATATAAGCTTGCTTCATCCCGAGGATTTTAAGACATAGTACAACTTGTTCATATAAGCTTGCTTCATCTCGAGGTTTTTAAGACAGTACAACTTGTCCATATAGGCTTGCTTCATCTCGAGGATTTTAAGACATAGTACAACTTGTTCATATAAGCTTGCTTCATCACAAGGATTTTAAGACATAGTATAACTTGTCCATTATTGTTGAAATATGTAATGTTTTACTTCAAATATGTTGTACAACTTGGGGAAAAATTTTCATTCATTAACTATGATAATCAGTCTGATAAACAGTAGCCCTTTTTCAATAGATAGATAGTTGAAGATATTTTCTACACAACGATAATTATTTGACCGGATTTAAATCGAGCAAAGTGTAAGAAAGAAATAAAGATTGACGATACTTGTGTGTTAGAGCAGTACAAATAGAAAATCAAACATTCGACATTTGTCAATATGTAAAAACAGTTCTTTCAAATCTAATTACTGTTACCTATATAGCTTTACTTTGTTCACCTATCATTTCAATACATTCCATGTTTTATAGTAACGTAATACAACATTTTATATAAAAATACAATTATAATCTTCATATAAATACATATAATTTTCATATAATATCAAGACATCACCTCTACTTGAAATAAGATATCCATTTGACAATTGTAAATTGATGAATAACCACTATTTCTTTTACCAATGAATAACTTTATTCATATGATACTGGATATATTTTGCTAATATCAGTCAGTCAGTCTGCCAGTATCAAAATATGACAACGAACTTTTACTCAACTCTTTACTTGACGATGGAAAAATCGATCCCTATTCGTATAACAACTACAGCATGGTGGTAGAATGTTACATTGAATTCATGAAGCACTGAAAGTTAATGAACTAGACAAGATTTGGGCTTATGTTTTATGAGTATGTGTACCATGCAAACATACCAACAATGGTAGAATTTTTGGACTTCGGTGTAAGGTAAGATTTTAGTTGAGATTAATGCATCTTTTATCCATTCACGGCAACAGTAGCTATTGAATGCTACTAACTTTGAGCATGACATATTTCTTTTGCTAATTTTCTCTCATATTCTCACTTTTATAAGTATGTTGATGTTTATTATTTTCCTCACATTGCTTTCAATACTTCCTCAATCTAATCAAACTAACACAATGGTAAATAAAATTACTACTATTTTACTAATTACTACTACTCTCTACCTCAATAGGTTCGTCATGCGGTGATGCAGCCCGTGGCGACATCATCATGACGTCCGTCATCATAGCATCGGGATGCCCCGGTGCACCTGGCGACGGTTGTGCATGTGCCTCCATAGAAGGTGGCGTGGGGAACATCTTGCAGAGTTCCTCCGCTCGTACGCGGGGACGTTCGTCACCCACGCACATTGCCACACTCTTATTTGAGTCAGGCGGAGTGTGCACTTGCAGCTGCAAATTATTTAAATTTTTTATACATTGATAAAATATTTGAAGTTACCATGTACACGTGAGAATATCAAAGTATAAAGAGTGATATGAGGATTTTCAATTTTGCATTAGCACATTAGCACAAATAGTAATAGATAATTTTTTCACATTATTATCGATTTTAGGACTAACATATAAGAAACAAATTTACATATTATCGAGGTGACATAACGTATCTAAATATACATCTTACTTTGCAAAAGTTTTATAAATGTTGTCGGTAATTTAAGATTTTGCAAGGCCAGGAACTAGAGAGTATTCATATTTATCGACTCTCGATGCTTATATTAATTAGAGATATTATAACATATAAAGTTTTCCATCATGTAGGCCTTTCATTTAAATGTAATTTTAACTTGTGTCTATTTACCTAGAATCGTTTTTTTATATTTGTATAAATACTCCATATTTTCTAATTAAAAATTGTTTTAATACAGAACTGATGACTCCACAATTTCATTAAAGCTATAGATTAAAAAGAAAACACCTACACAATGCGGAACACTCACAAGTCTTACCGTCTCATCACCACTGGCTGCATCATCTGAATTATCGAAAATTTGATCGAGGTCTCGGTATGATGGCATTAGCCCATTAGAGGTATATAAACTTTTAGGATCCTTATTCGAGTCATCCTGCAAAAATTTATAGAAAAAACTTTTTATAGTTTAACCTTGTCAACATAGTGTTTAATATAATGTTGCTTATACAGATGACATTACATCAAGCTATCCGCCACCCCTCAGCATGATATGAACATGTTATTTTCAACCATCCTAAATATCTTTTGATCATAATTTTATTAAATTTCATTCCACTACTTACTATTATTACAAAATCCATACCTCTATTGAAATATTTCATAAAATTAATTGTTCATACATTTATCTATTTATGTAATTATTTGTTTGAAGTTCCAATGCAACATAAGAAAATACTTTTAAAATTATATTTTCAATAATAAGAATTTTTGAAAGCAATACTTACATTTGGTTCCTGCTTAAAGTCACTCATAATGTTGCGATCAGGTAATGGTGCCATCTTGATGTGGTTGTGCCCCGAGTAGAGATCGCCTGAGCCCGTTCCACCCACAGCACCGCAGTTACCACCGCCTATCGTCATCTCATCGCCCCAATGATAGGAAGGGTCCTCTGATTTAAACCTCTTCACCGGATGGTCCAACCTGACATTTTGAAATAAACATTTTATAAAGCATTTTTTTAAATGATATCCCAACTTAAACTATTTTTAAACTGAAAATAATATTTTTGTGCTTTCAGTTTTCAACTGGTTTTATTCATACCATGGATCATCTCATGGTTAGCAATCTAAGTATCCTTGATATTAGATTTAAGCAAGCAAGCAAAAATAGTAGTAGCCGGCAAATTCTACAGTAATCTAATTCTACTCAAATAAAAAAAGGAGCAGATAACTATTATTTAAAACCACTGCATGATGTTAGGAGCATCAAGAGTCAGCAAATATTAAGGATCTAGTACCGGTAGCTGAAATCTCAAACAAGAGAAATTTTATAATAAAGTACAACGTTTATATAATAAAGTACACACATATTCAAAACTCATGTACTTGATAAGTACATCAGTTAGCATAGTTAGCATATAATAAAGTACATACATATTCAAAGATCATGTATGAATCATATTGTAAACATGTTATAAAATTTAAGGGTGAGTATTCAATCATAATTCACTTTTCACATGTACCCAGTGATATAACACAATATAAATAGACTTGTTTTATACTGATGCGCGTCTGGTTTAATATACAATAATCTTGCGAGCAAAAGATGCACCATAACCCATGGCTATAAGTTTGTGCCTGGAGACTCGCGAAAACAAAATTTAATTTAATTCTGCATACAAATGAATTTGTAAAAAAGAATGAGATGAAAATATAAAAACAAAAACTTACACACTTATATTACAAGTGAAAATATAAATTTTCACCAGATGAGACTTTGAGTAATAAAGCAATATTGAAGCATAAACTTTACGACAATTACTATTATTTTACTTTTCAAAAATAACATGACAAAATAACAGATAATAACCTTCATAAATGAATACGGATGACTTCTCTTTATAGACAAGAGGTTTTGTTGATACATTCAAAACTATCACTCTAAGTTTAATGAAATCTAAAGGATCATAGGCTTACATTAATATGACTAAACATTCAACACTTTGATTTTCAAACTTGAGCCAGCATGAGCCGAAAAGCCGGCAATCCGTACAGGTTTTGTGAAAATAAACTGATTTTTTTATTAGACTTTAGTAATTAATCCATTTATCAGCAGTTTAATTAGATTTTTCATCATAACCAAACCATACTTGATCATGACAAAAAGTGTTTTAGGACGAAAAAATTTGCTAAGCACACAGGAAAGTACATTGATTTTTGACCAGCAGACAAATTGTTAAAATATATTTTAAAATATTTCAATTATACATAAACACACTAGCGGGCTGCTTTGAGTTGATTCCCAAATTTTTGTTACACAGAAAAAAGGCATTACACTAACCAAGCATGCATAGTTGAGTAGTCATAGAGCATGTGTAGTGTATGCTCATCATCGGTGGGGTGAGGCGTGCGTTCACGGGTCGCTAGTACGGGGCGCTTTAATAGTTCAACACCACCCACTTCTGTTCCGCTCACGGCCGTCCCAGCTGCCACGGCCGCCGGTGACTCAACTGTCGTCTGCAACAATCATTATTAGATGACATTAAATGAGATTTTGAAAAATGTTTTTAAATTGTATTCGTAATGTTCTGTCGTGAATATTACTTTGATTAAATATTGTGTTATTGATCAAGTGTTCATGGTCAGACAATGAGCTATGAAAGAGTTAATGAGGTTGTCCTATATCATCGAGTGTTTCATGGTCAGACAATGAGCTATGAAAAAGTTAATGAGGTTGTCCTATACTTGTAAACTCATAACTAGAACAAACTGTAAAGCATTAAAAAAAATCAATAATATCTGTTCGACTGAAAGATATTCAATGATATATCTTAGATAGAAATATAAGCCATATTAAAAATATTGATTTAATTTTTATATTATTTTATTATATTTGTTTTAGTGCCATGGTTTTTTACTCACATATACTTAAAAATGCCGAAGAAATGTTTTGTTTTTGATGTCATTTACCCTTGTCTCGAAAAGAAACTGTATCTCTTCCAAAAATTATCCAATTTTAATAATTTTTTCAGTGTTTTCTTAATAAAAACTTGTACAAGGATAATAAAATACAAATTAAATTATGAAAATATATATTGTGAACAAAAATTACAACAAAAACTGGAATCAAGGTCACATTGTATTTTCGCAGTCCAGGTACATCCTCCGTATCACCAAAATAATTGTTATTGTCACTATTATCACTATCACTCAAAATTTGCATTACGCCAAATTGTGAGTGCACCACAATGTCACTCTCACTCTTACTTTCTTCACAACTTGAAAAACGATCATTTTCACTCCAATTATTTTCATATTCCGACATTATGGGTTAAAAATTTTCTTCTCCTTATATTACTAATAATATATTTATTATAAGTATATTATTACAATTACTAATAATATTATAATTTGAACTTTATGTAACACGTAGAAAGATAAAAAATTAGCGATGCGTGCGAGCAACCTCCCCTACCGCACGCTAAACAGCAATTGATTTAGCAAACGCCATCGCACTCGTGACAAACTAGTTAGCATGTGCACGAGCGCGATGGTGCTCGTCGGCACTCAAACGGATATAGTTATTGTAATTAATAATTCAACATAATCCTAACTTGCCTGATGGATGAGATTTTGCTTTAATATTTCAAAACCATTTTCTGTACACTAAGGTAGAGCCTATTTAAAGAAAATTAACAATTTAGCATAAGCAGCTACGACATAGAAGACATAAAACTGTAAAACTACCCAGGAAGCAATTCTTCTTTTCATCCTATAAAATAGAAGAACCTACTACTATCCTCTTTTCAATACACTTTATAATGATTTACCTTTTCTTTTACTTTCCATGTCCATTTTTATATATTTGTATTTATATATTTTACAATACATCTCTGTTGGTCTTTTTCTGTCTTGCTAAGGCAACATTTTTACAAATAGCATTCATGTCAATGTCATTTGAATCCATTGAATTAGGCTATTTTTGAAGAATTTACACATTTTATGGTTTTATGCTATTTAAAGGTTTCAAATAATTATGTGAAACCCATTTACGACTCTAGTGAATGAAATTGACTAGTGAATATCACCTGGTGGTAGTGATCGCGTGGTGTCCGCGGAGTGGGCGGGGCGTTGGGGTCAGGCGTGGGAGCAGGTGTGTGCAGCATGGGAATCTGCTGAGCTGTACTGCGCGGTGTAGTTGGTTGTCCACCCTACAATAAAGGAGAGTTAATGAGGCAAGAAGCAGAGCACAAAATATAAATGTACATTTACGAATTATTGGATAATTTTAAATTTGCAATATTCTCAATAGCTTTCAAATGTCCAGAACCTTTTATTTATATCTCAGTTATTATTTAACAATACTAAAATTTAAAATAATTTGACAGAATATTTCTATAACATACTTCCTGAAGATTTTTGTATGTTTTTATGTAGTCCATTATTACTCCCATTTCCATGTTAAGGTAGTCAAAAATTTATAAACATTATAATTCAAAAACTCTTTTCGTACGTTTAGGGTTACTATAACTTGAAAAGTCGTAATAAAAAGCCTGACATTTGCAAAAAACATAGGACACATTTTAGCTATCTTGTTATATACAAATAAAATCGGATTATTGCCACATTGTTATACTAGGCTTTTTAAAATTAAACCTTTTAATTATTCTTAACTTTTTTGTTTTAATATACAAATAAAAAATTCTCGCAAGTCAAATATATCTGAACAAATCCAAACATATAGTAACTCTGAACAGGTATCTTTACAATATTGAAAAATATTTATATAAGCCATTTTTCCATGATACAGAAAACAAAAAAACTATACTCCTTATATAGTTCGTTTGACGGCTCTAAATATATCGTATATTGTACAGTGAAGAAATATTTTTGGCAAATCAAATATTAAACTGAACAATAATTTAATAAAAGTTATCAGCATTTCAAATGCACAATGTTTTAATTAAAATAATGTAAACATAAAACTTCTCTATTATTTTTATTCAGTGCCCATAAATTTAAATAAGAAAAGACAATTTATAAAAAAAACATATTTTAGATTAATCAATTACCCAGCTAACAAAGTTATAATCATTACCTGCAAGGTCTGATGATGTGGTGAGGGCGAAGGCGCAGGTGCTGCATTGACGCTAGGCGGTGCTGAGCAGGGCGGAGCTGGAGAGGGCGCACCGCAACTCCCTGGCGAGCAGCCCCCACCCGGAGTTCCGCTTCCCGCTCTGAATCAGTATTCATACGTACTAATTTTAGATTTTGCCATTACATAAGAACTGTCTATTGCCTAAGTTAATAAATGTTGAAAATCTATCCAAAGTTCATTTTCACTTCCAAAATTGAAAATAGATCCTCAAATATTTTTTTATATCTACCACTGAATCATTAAGGCAATATTTGAATTCTTTTCTTAAATAATTAATTCTATTGATTGAAGATAATTTTATATTTTAGTAAAAATTTACTTTAAATAATTTGATAAAAAAACCTTTATGTATAAAAAAATATATATTAATATGTAATTTAATATCTAAATAATTTATTATAAGGCCAAACAATTAAAGCTTTGTTCGATTCCTATTGATTTAAGTGAAAAATATTAAAAAAGTACACCTTAAAAACCTCAGTTATTATTAAGAAGATATTAAGAGAAAAGCACTACAAATAACACATCTACATTCCATATACATGCACAGACCACACATACCTGGTTAAATTCCAATGACATCGATAGATACGACGGTACATTAATATTCGTTAGAATGCCAAGCCGTGCACCTACAGCAAACACATGAGTGAATGAAATGGAGGCTATTTTGCAAGTGATATTTACCATTCATACCTTTATTTGCAATGAAAATTTTCAGTTAAAAATTGAAACAAGGTAACAATAATACATATCACATTGTGTAAGTCTCAGCTGGGAAACCACTTACGCACCACTCAGGAGGCCGTATTTGTCAAGGGTTTCCTAGATATGATGACAAAAAAAAACAAACATGAGGATGGAAAATGTGCATTTTGAAGAATGCAGTATGAGGATACATACAATGATATTTGGCAACGATAGACATATGGCTGGTCACATAGTGTAAATAAGACCCTGTCCCGAGATCGTGAAGCTGAACATGTCCACTGAAGCGCGATGCATGAAGTGAACATTAATTGGGACTGGATCTGCTAAGTATATGAAACACCGTATTAATTACATCTTAGTAATCACAAATGCTATACCTCAGCTATACTTTATACTGTATAGTTATGACAGTAAACATTGAAAAATAAGTTACGCATGTTACTTTCTAACAAATAATTGGAACATTTAGTAAAGGGGCATCAACATTTATGAAGGACCTTACAAAGATTCAAAGCAAAACAGCATTGCAACAACTCGAGCGGAACCAGTCCAAACTTGGAACGACTTTTGGAGACCGGCTTAAGGTTAATAAGGATGGGAGGTAATATGGGTGGTTATGCATGTGTGTGCGTGTGTTGTAGACTCACTGGAGGCGGTGGTGCGGGCGCGAGGGCACGCCACGGCGATGGAAGGGCGCGGCGCGTCGCTGGCTGGAGCGCTCGCCGCCGCGCCTCCCGCTCGTGCGCCGCCACCATCTGCAACGCCCACACATCACTACCCTAACAATCCCACCGGCCGCCTTAGCCACTTACTCTCCGCTGCATCGAGGGATTCGCCGCTGAGACTACTACACGTACGGTCGCTCCCTCTCTTGTGGTTAGCCTTTTAATGCTCCACATTCTTGTCTAGTAATCGTTTGCAACATTTAATGCACATAAATTAAGTTTCATTGTGACAACCAAAAAAATTAAACAATATGTACTGAAACTAGGTAACCAGGTCTCAAAAGCGTTATTAATAAATAGGCAGCTTAATTGAATTATCTATGTACATAAAATCTTGCAATACGAGTACTGGGACACTAAACATCTACGTCATGTAATGGCTAGAACGATGCCGAGTGCTTCGTCAAAATAAACATTGAATAATAAAAATGATAAAGTAATATGAAGAAGCATGTTCAGCGTCCTAGGACACGTTGGCTAAATAAATATAAAGCAATGCAATGCCACTAAATTGCTTTTACTCATTTCGTAAAGAAAATAATGGACAATTGCCATCGGTACTAATTTCATTCCACTGCTCGGGTTAACAAAATTTAAGAAGTACATTTTAAATAAAAATTGAATAAAATGTAAGTTACATAAATAATTCCATCTCCTATTATGGGAATTTAGTTTATAAATTTCCAAATGTTTTCAATCACTCAATTAAATGAAAAACTAAATCAAGAACACAGTTTAATCATGCAGTGGTATTAATTAAATATAGTATATAGTAAAGACCACGCTAATATTGGAATAAAACTATTACTCACGTTAACATAATAAAATTTTACCCTACTTGTTTCTCAGTATTAGGTTTAATAATTTGTAACCTAAGTTTAACATCTACATAACCACAACGCATGCAAGCTACATTAGGTTCAAACCAATATAAAGATAATATTACTATTCAATAATATGGATAACTCACAAACATTTCAAAAATGCGTCTCTTACATTAACTGACATACGCACATACATACAGAACACAGGTACAAAGATCTTAAATCAATATCTACAAAATATCCTCTAACATAACAACCTACATAATCCATAGGCTCATACTTACTTAGAGCAATTACAAACAGTTTTTCTATTGGGATCGACGAATTCCCAATCCATCTTCTCCGTCTGCACTTCTCCATTGCAAGACTCGTTAGGCTGAAATTAAATAAAAACCAAAATAAATGTAATAACTAAGAAATTTACTCAAATATATCCAAGAGGTCAAGTTATTGCAGAAATAAGTCAGAAATCCATTTGTGAAATATAGTTTAATAATTAGATTTTAATTTAAAGATAACTACGAAGTAGACGCTACTGAAGATGTAATTATAAAACAAATAATTCATAATAAATTTACTTCTCTCCAATAAATTTACACTACTCAATCGTAAGTCGGCTTGTGCACAATTTAAAAAACATCTGCCATTATATTCTAAATCAACCAATTTTTACATAAAAAATGAACTAGTTCTCACTGAACAGTGTAATAAAAACCTTTAAAATACTGATGCCCTCCGTTAATTTCTTCAAACTAACAATCATTCAAATTCTTGATACAAACCTGTGGTGTCTGATTGCACATCCCCCGATATGTCCTCTCTGCCATGACTTCGGCTAATTTTGCAGGCAAGTACTGGGATTGTGGATGTGCCCCTGTATCGGGGCTGCAGCTATTGCTCACAGTGGTAGCCAGCGGGTCCATATCAGTGAGCAACACGTAACGGGTCGGGTAGCGCATGCGCACACCTCCAACCATCACTTCCACAGTACTCACATTGCCGTTCATGTCACTTTCACCACTCACTGGATAAAAGTGACGCCATGAATCGAGGAGCCGAGCTGTGGATGGGTCACTCGAGTTGAATGTTTGTCCAGTTAGGATACCATCCAAACCGAATGGCGCCAATATAACTGTAAAGAAAAATAATTATGAAATGTCAATAAACAGTATTTGGAATCTGTTTATAGCAAAGTCTAACACAAATCCACAATATCAATATCTACATTAAACTCTAATAGCCTTATTTATCAGTTTCCGTAAACATCAAAGTTGAAATAATTATATAATTTATAAATTTCTGGGATTGTAATTGGTTATTTATTTAATTCTTCCATGTAGAAATATGTTCCACACAAACTTATTACTGTAACTATATAAGCATACTCTTTCAATCAATTAATATACTAAAATTAAAAAATGTACTCTTAACTCTTTTGTCATAGTCTCAACATGTGAGAATATACAAGAGCTCAATTAAGAAAAGTGAAAAAGTTGAAAACAGTAAAAAAAAATTTCACTTGCCTCATTTTCATTAATAACAAGAATCTTAGCACATTAATAAATAAGTTGGTCAACATTTCTATATTACCCACAGATGCAACAATGTGAAATATACCTTAGTAACAATATGCAAAATGTCTGAGGGGGAACGAAGCACCATTGTAGATCTTTAGCAATAGTGCACAGATACCCTCAATTTTATATAGGAAACCATTGCAATAACCATAAAGGTAGAACAATGAGTTAAAGTAAACATTGTTATGTAACGTTTACTGTCACTGTCTTCCATTGTAAATAAATTATCGTACTTGAGGCAAAATCCAACCAATTATTTCAACAGCTGGTGTTCATTACTCTGTTTATTAATTAGTTAAGCAATAAATACCTTTGGCATGATTAGCAGGCGCATCCTCTGTGGATGCATGCTGCGAGGACAGCTTGGCGAGCCTCTGCGCAGTGAGCGTGCGTACAGGCGGATGCTGCCGCACATCGACACTCGCGCACACATTACTCTCGTGAAGGAAAAATGCAAATGAGAATGACAGATGCCAACAACTGAAAGTAAGTAATGTCAACATTCAGTATATAATTTATAAAAGAAATCAAACACATCAGTGTAGAACGTATAAAATATTTAATAGGCTAGTAATTTTATTTACAGGTCAATATTATAAAAGAAACATTAATGATCAATATTATGAATCAACAGTAATGGTCAACTTAAAGAAGTAGTAAACAGTTCTTTCATAATTGTCCTTTGATTATCGTAATAATTACACAAAATATTGTACCTTTTGCCAACGTCGTCTTCGTCACCATCGTAAGGTTGAACAAACCATTTTCCAAGTCTGATGAAATCTCTAGACAGCAAGCATCTGAAATAGGCAAAATAATATTGTAGTGAATATTTGATTATTAAGCGAGAATGAAATTTGTTAATAAGCAAGAATGAAAATTAATATATCTTTCCATTTAACAATAATTTTCCACTATGCTGAAATATATTAAAGTTGCAATATGCAACATTTGTGAAAGAATATAGGAAAAACAGATGTAATTAATATTTTGTGTTACCAATAAAAATTCATTTGCATAAAGCTATACCACCATCCTTTTTAACCATCATTTTTGATGTATGCATTCAAATTTAATTAAGAGGCTATTAAAATGAAAATATAATTTTAAGAGGCAGGGAATAAAGCATCAAGATCAAACGAGGAGTTTGAGTCAAAAGTTCAATTTTCATTACCACTTTATTAAAAAATACTTGTATAATAGATTCCATAATTTTTCAAAAAGAATCACACTTGTTCTACGTTATGTATGTATAAAAAATTATAGTTAATAATGGCTTAAAACAAAAAAGTTCTCTGCATGGTAAAAAAATTATCTATATCTAATCCGAATTTTAATTTTATTTTAAAATCATTCTTTAGATGAAATATGTCATGAATACGTATTCTAAATAAAACTTTTATTTTCATAATTCTATTATACAGATGCAAACTTTACAATTTTCTAAGAGCATTTGTATATGTAAGAAAACTGTTATAGGGGAAGCATATAAAAACAAGTGTAGTTATGAGCAATAATTGTCTTAATGGTTTTTCTTTCGTTTTGTGCAGTCCACCATACCCTTTTGCACAGCGAGCCGCTTAAAGTGCCTAGACATACAGTGATCACCGTTAGCGGGTCGACAACGCTTGAGCGCGGCGGTGACTTTCTCCGCTCGGCGACGACGACGCATCTCGGTGACGCGCGCGGCCGCGTGCGCGACGACGCAGGTCGTCGAACCGCGCGGGTTCGCGGGCCGCGCTTGCGGTATTCGTAAATGGACCAATTAAGGAAGGAGAAACATTACGGCCCGGCGTTAGATAATTGGACGATCGGCGACTTTGTAGGATTTTACGCATTCTTCGAGGTCACCGTGCAAGAACATATTGTTGTCACATCGACGGTCGACTAGTTTTAAATTATGAACATCATCCGACTAGTTTTAAATTATGAACACTAGTTTCAAATTGTGAACGTCCTTCGACTATTTTTAAATTATGAACATCACAATATTATAGTTATAATTACCTACAGCAATACACAGTTGTTGGACAAAAATTGCTCTAATGGGCACAGAGAACAAATTACTTTTAACTTTAAGTTGTTAGGAACATTTATTTTGTAATCTTAAAATGACTCACACTAATATATTGACCTATTAAAAGGTTGACCGGTTGCGACCGGAATTGCATTTCCCTTCTTGGTTTTCATTAGTAAACTATTTTTTATTACATCACATTCCAAGTTTTGGAAATAATATGACATTGATCTAGATCTATTATTTAATGTGAAATTAATGATTAAATGTAATATAATTATTAAATTAAATGTAATATACATTTTCATCAACTTATAACACATTGAAAAAGAAATAAATTCACTCCATGTCGTACCAACATTTGCGGGTTCCACGTAATTTCAACGATTGAGGAACTCCATTAATATTAACGCTGCGTCACAGTTTCTCAACTAAATAAACTAGAACAGTATAATTATGATTTTTCCAAAGGTGGGTCTGATAAAACTAAAGTCATCTATCAATAATATTCTACTGACTGACGATTCCTACTGGAGATATGCTAAAAATAATTCAATCAAGAAGTACCGGTCGGTTTGCCTCAAAAATCTTTAAGAAAGTAATAAAGATTTAGACTGTTAAAACTTTAATGATAAGTACAAAGTTCAATAACATATTTGAATATTTTTGAAAAATTAAAAAGCTGCCCAATGAGATAGATAACGAAAAATTAAATTAAAGATCAAAGTTTACTTTTTGTCTAGAACACTATAAATATTACTCTCACTTTTTTGAAAAAAAAAGCGATTTCAAAAAAAATACTCCATTATAATTGACTGCGCTCCTCCTTCAGTTTTAATCAGGAGCTTAGTTATTCATAAGGCTTGGGCGCTCGCGACACATTGCGGCAGAGGCGCGGCCGGCCCGCATCAAATATTCAGCAGCTCGGACGGCTGCGGCGGCGGCGGCAGCACTCGTGCTCCGCCAATAATGGACTCACCTCTCTATGAGATTGTGCAGGGCCTTGAAGAGGAGCGAGCGGCATTCGTAGCTCAGCCCGCCGTTCTCCCACGATCCACTGTCGCCGCCTGAAACCAAACCGCAACATCATTGTTAATACACACCTGCCGTTGCATCATGCTTACAAACGAACTTCAACGACGAAATAAAATGGAAACTAGCTCGAAGCTCGTACGAATTGCTCGGCGAGGCCATTAAATTGGGGGCTGTATAATGGTTTAGTCAATAAATTATAACTTCATAGTAAACGATCGTCTCAAACATAGCGACTACATGTCGTTTCGGATACATAGGAAAAATATGGCATTGCACTGCATTCTATGTTGGTAGTTTAGTGTTCCATATAATTGGCAAAAGGGACATTTATGGAATAATTCCAGTGTATGTTCGTCTCTTACAGATTTTGATGTGGGTACGTTTAACGGCGCGTTTGGATGAGAGTTATAACGTTCTGGTGGCACGTCGCGACATGCCATTCTGCCAGCTTCGCGTCTTGTCAGCTAATAGTTAAATATATATTTTCAGTAGATTGTTAAGAAATATTTATGTCATCAATTATTTCATAAAAATAAAAAAAATAAATTAAATTAATATTTTATTATTAACAACTATCTGAATATTTGTTTTTTTTAATTATTATTTAACGTACAAAATGGAAAATTAGCATAGTTATAAAAAATGCAGACCTAATTAAAAATGTTGAAATGAAGACATCTGAAAATTGGGTGGGGTAAAATAGAAAGCTAACAAAAAATGTCAAGGCGTGTGGCAACAAATTTCAAGTTTGAGGTATCAAATAAAAGCTTGTTAAAACACAAATTTAAGATATATAATTATCGTATTTTTCTTGGCCAATTTTTACTTTACACGCTCAAAAAGTCCTATCCACCACCTTACCTCTGAAAATATGGCTCAAAAAATATCTGAAAAAATTCAGAAACTTTCGAGTGAAGAATATTGAACAAACATTATTTGAATTATTGAATTAGATGACCCGATTTGTAGCCAAAGTGTATTAAGATGATCACATTAAACTGTGTGCAGGGCATTCTTTGACGCAGTTTAATATGATCCAGATTGGTTATGATCTAAGATTTGTTTAAATGCAGAATTTAGTAAAATAATACAATACCAGAATAGTTAATAAAACACAAGCTAATACATTTTATTTTAACAGCTTCATAATTACAGGGTAAATGTAGTTAAGAAATTGTTTGAAATATTTATTTCTTGAAAACCCTATGCCCGACGTACAGATTTACCCAAAGCGTGTGGAAGAACATATGGCGGACGGTTATAAACCAATAACAAATAAGACAATACACACGCAGAGCAATTCAATATAAATCGAATAAAAATACACAGTTATTTGGATAAATATCATCTAGCAATCAGTCATGAACTACAAAGCAACTCCATGACCCCATTTCTGAAGCAGTCATTGGAGCAGAAAAACATCTAGACTGGGTGCAACTCGCAGCACTGCGTTGGTCAATGATAGTGTACGAAAGACAGGTGAACGCTGTAAAATATTCTTGCGCGCTCTAAGTAGGCAAAAAAATCACGACACCGTCCTCTTACGTAGCAGCCAGAAGCATAAAGGGCCACTAAACTCGATATCGAGGGGTTATCAACGTAATGATTTAATAATTTAAAATGCTAAGTTCCAACGGCGCTGTTGTCCACTATAAATATACATATACACACAAACAAATACATTACGTGTGCTGTTATAAACCAATTCTTCGACCACTCGTAATTGCATGCACGTTTATTGAAACATTATACAGAGCCCCATGGCCTTGATTCCAATCCTTCTGCGACTCGCTTTGTTTACACCGTGCGCAATTAAACGTCGCATATCGCTTACTAATTTATATGTCAACATTAAATCTTACACCCACGCATTGCATAAATGGGAACTTCGAAACGCATCACAAACTAACACAGCGGTTCCCAAAACGTGCGCCGCGTCAATTGTAGGGAAAGCTATAAAATATTCATTTTTGAATTGTCACAATCTAAATTTCAAACGACTTCATAGGCAAGGGTATTTATGGAAATCTAACAAACATCTGTATACTGTGCAAACCAATATTCGTTTGCCTAGTCGCACATAGCCTTTTAAACATCAAGGGTCGCTGTCAGGTTTTACATTTCCGTAGTACACTCCTATACGTATTCGTGTATGCCGATTTTTCGCTGCCTTAATCTGTGCTGCTTTAGTTGCGTTATGCCGTTAAGGTAGTTGTCGTATAAAGCAGCGCGTTGTGGACGAAATTCGCTGAATTTTTAATATATTATTCAAACTATAAATATCTAACTTATTTTAAAATTTAAACATTATTTACCGTTTAGTTTTGGTAAAAATCGCTCGTTATTTCCCCACAATTTTAATTCTTCAATTTTAATAGTTCTTATCATAGGCAATTTTTTTAAATATCGTTTTGTATTGTCTTCCTGATGCTTTTCGAAGCCTAATACAAAGGATTAATTGTACCTCAGTTTATTTTACTTTGATATACGATGCAAAATCGTATTAATTTTGTAAAAATTACAAACATTATACAGATCACGCAAATCTATTTTACCCTGTGAGTTTTTTGAATTACAGACAATTTCAAAATATAAACACCAACATTAAATGTGTAAATATATTCTTAAATATTGACTAGCAAAATAATGTCGACGCGAAGTATTTGCGAACCACTGATCTAACATATTTTTCCTCACAATTCTTATCTATTAAATCCCGTCCAAGTTTCATAATCACTTCAATTGAAGCAATCAAACACTAGACTTAACGCGAGGCACGCATGCGACACGCGGGGGGTCATAAAACTGTCGCGCTGTGAGCCGGTCGAGTAGTGCAGGCATGCAAACGATCCGCCAAAGCGGTTCAGTTACCCGATCAATTGCAAAGCGCCGCTGGCCGCATTGTGACGTCACGCGGTGACGCGCAACTGAAGCTCGCCTTATCGACTCGCGGTGCGCCCGGCCTCGATGCGGTGTTGCCGTGTGTTTATTTATTTATTATTGCGATCTACGGCCGCAGATAACTAACTACGCTCGTTATCGCTCGCGAATAAGCGATCGTTTATTACTGGAACATTGCGACTTGTACGTACATTATGCGCAGTCGAGAAATAAAAACAACTTTACTTCCGTCCATTTATGTATATAAGAAAATATCAAAAAAATCAATTCGTTCTTTCTTCCTAGTTTCAATAATTAATTTAATCGATTTTATTAGAAACATTTACAATATTCGTACGGTCTAGTGACACCACGCCCATTAAATGATTTCAATAACCAAATTATCTTAATATGTCTTGAAATTGACAATGGAATAATTATAAAATACGTTTAGTTGAAGTCCCTATTTATATCTTTATTTATATAGTCATATCTATATTTCAGACCATGATTTTGTGGTAATAAAAGAGACATGGACCTGGCGTTACAAAAACAAAATAATTATTATAAAAGCTCGTATTTTTAAGAACAGTTTAGCGATTTACAATCAGGAAAGATGAAAAAGCAAAATACAATTTGTAGCCATAATACAAAGGAAAAGATATCCTCATAAACTTGCTATATTTTTAATCTATTATGAATTATTTTAAAACTTTTTAAAAGCAATTAATAAATACCGATAGCCTTTTAAAATTTGTAGCAATTGCCTAAATTAATTTTAAAAAAACTTTACTGACATTTTAATGTCTTCTATTATTGACAAAATGAAAGTCTTTTTCGCTCTTGCGAGTATTACGTGGATTTTTTAACTATGCTTAAATTAACTAAAAATAAAATGTTAAGACATTTTCATTTATTCTGTTGTTAAAATGAATGCCTTTTCCGACCTTTCGAGTGTTACGTGGATTTTTAACTAGACTAAAATTAACTAAAAATAAAATAGTAACAGATATTTTTATTTATTCTGTTGTTAAAATGAATGCCTTTTCCGACCTTTCCAGTGTTACGTGGATTTTTAACTAGACTTAAATTAACTAAAAATAAAATAGTAACAGATATTTTTATTTATTCTGTTGTTAAAATGAATGCCTTTTCCGTCCTTTCGAGTGTTACGTGGATTTTTAACTAGACTTAAATTAACTAAAAATAAAATAGTAACAGATATTTTTATTTATTCTGTTGTTAAAATGAATGCCTTTTCCGACCTTTCGAGTGTTACGTGGATTTTTAACTAGACTTAAATTAACTAAAAATAAAATAGTAACAGATATTTTTATTTATTCTGTTGTTAAAATGAATGCCTTTTCCGTCCTTTCGAGTGTTGCGTGGATTTTTAACTAGACTTAAATTAACTAAAAATAAAATAGTAACAGATATTTTTATTTATTCTGTTGTTAAAATGAATGCCTTTTCCGACCTTTCGAGTGTTACGTGGATTTTTAACTAGACTTAAATTAACTAAAAATAAAATAGTAACAGATGTTTTTATTTATTCTGTTGTTAAAATGAATGCCTTTTCCGACCTTTCGAGTGTTACGTGGATTTTTAACTAGACTTAAATTAACTAAAAATAAAATGTTGAGAGACATTTTCATTTATTCTGTTGTTATTAAAATGAATGTCTTTTCCGATCTTTCGAGTATTACGTGGATTTTTAACTACCCTGTCAAGAATGCTAGTTTTTTGGGGTATACTTTGCATATTGTATATAGAGGACACAAGGTGAGACAATCTGCACTCCATTTCATCTTGCTGGTTCCGACAAACAAAAAAAGATTCTCATTTTTATTCTTACAATACTTGGGCCCAACACTACAAGTATGTGGCCTTTTGTCGGTTTCTCCTTTGATGTCATAACGGAAACGTAACTTCGATATAGCTTCCGAATACCTACTTTATTTTCTCCTTGAGAGCAAGATCATCTCCATATGATAGTATTTCGTACCGATACTTCTATGTATATAAATCCTACATCATTTTCAATCATCACCACTTTTCTATTTCAATAGGAAATTATCTAAAAAAAACTGTCTAAAATCTAAAAGGGAATAAACTATTAATTTAGTAATCTAGAAATACTATTAAGTTTGCCATTACAAACCATCAGTGCTGTATTTAAATACAACTTGTAATGTATGTATATTCCACAAATCGGCAAGTAATTTTCTGGTAAAACCGGGCCACGAGAGGGAGCACGCCGGCGCGGTCGAGCGCTGCCCCACCGCGCGCATAATCTCGCTAAAGCGGAGCGTAACGGCGCCGCGACCCGCGCGCACGCGTCGCCCGCGGCGCGTCGACCCGGCTAATCAGGTGATAATTGTTACGAGATTGTTTACGATATCATCACAACGCAACGCTCTCATTATACCCTCTCTCAGCTCATACATATTCAAACTCTTTACGACCGGCGTAATTGCTGCTGAATTTGTGCTTTTTAATTCTCGCCATTTTGACTTATTATATGTGTCGAGATTGCCGGCATGATTTTTTGCAGATTGTAACAACTGTACTAGATTAGCGCAAAAGAGTATATACCTTGTTCAATATGCCTGTACGATACCGTACAAATTTTAGTCTACGATCTGCCATAGTGAACACACGGACCTCGTTCGAATCAGGGATGCGAAACTCTGTGCCTCGTCGCGATTTTAAAATTAAAAAAGGGTAAATTTGGTAATACGAGATCCATTCTAACCTCATAATAATATTTTTCGATTTGCTTCACCCTTTTATTCTTTCACGTGTTACTTGTTCCGGGTTTAACGTAAATAAAAAAAATCAAATCTGCTACACAGTTAATATGTTTCCTGAAAAAATACTTTGACTTGTAACTATAAAAACAATATAATACTCAGCAGATTTGGTCGGCTCGTATACGTAGGAATCTTAACGTGTTTAGTTAGTTAATTTAAGCATAGTCCCTCTTATTCAACTAGTACAGTATATTAAGTTCTAACTATATTAAGTATAAGATGAGTGAGAATTAACTTTAAGACGGGATTGAATATATTTGGCGTTAATTTTGTAGCAATTCATTATTCACAATTAAATAAAACAAGAATGAGCAAATATATTTGCTAATAGCCCACCTGAAGATGTCGTAATACAACGAAACCTAGGTCGTGGTAAAGAACTTAAAGAAAGTAGAAATAATACTACATCACGTAGTTTAATTTAATTGTGCTTTAAGACGGGAGCTAAACACGGCGGAATTTCTGCACGTCGGACTGAATAAAACTAATATATTGTTCTGTCCATATCAGATGTTAGTAGTAAGACAGATTACTGTAAACAAGTGCAATAAATTATTTTATCGTCTGACAAAGGATCGACAAAAACAGAAAAAGATCACTCGTTACACGTCTGCTTGTGTGTGTGCCTGCTTCAGTTCCGACACGCTGCTAGTTGCCTGACTAGTGTATAAACATCGAACTCGTCACGCTATTGCAACATATGTATACACAATAATACCTACATAAAAGTATGTTGCACGTGTTCTTTCAGGGTCGGCTATATGTAACGTGGTTAATTTAATACTAATTTATATTTTAGATACGGACTAAAGCCATTTATTTTTAAACTTTGGCTGAAATATTTCAATAACGGCAACGCAGAGAAATAAAAAAAAGAATTTTATTATTTTGAAATAAAGATTATAATAAATAAAGTAAAGTTTTATAAAAACATAAAATAAACTTTAATGTTGCAAATACAAAGAAACAACTGTTATGTTTAACAGATTACAAACATTGCACCTTATTTCTGACTTCTAAATATTGAACACCATTAAGAACATTTTTCAGAAGCACGAATATATATGACTGACCAATGAATTTGACATGACATGTATGTCATATTTTTAGAAGCATTTGGAATACCATACAGGACGCATCTGTCAGACAGCAATAAGGCTAAATAACATATGTATAATCGTTTCGAAAAATTCGAAAGTGCCTTTTTTTGTTGCAGGTCAGGCCTTAGAAACTGAATGATCATTTTATTTACCATTTGTACCGCTGTAATGCGAATGTAAAAAAATCATAGACAAAACACTCTGTTTATAAATTGTCCTAATTAATTTTTTAAATTCTATTTTTGGTAACGTAATAGTAAATACATATGTATGTATCTACCACCAAAATATAGTAGATGTATAATCTGAGTAAAAGTAGCTTTCGTGTCACACGAAGTTTTATTTACATTTTAAATGAAACCGTAATAAAGCCGTAACCCTAACCGGCCAATCTCTATAAATCTGTTTTGCTACTAATACGAGAGAAGTTTCACCATATAAAGTAAGTTAAATTCAATATAAACAGTTGACTTAACATTATTAAAACTTGATCCACATTGTGATCGCAGGTTGTAAAGTTCAGACTTTGCCTTACCTACACTATTTTGTATGTAAACACTTCTTCCTGAACAAACTAATAACAAAGTTATCCTTGGACGTATTTCAGTTTAACACACATTAGGTATATTGTTGATAACGTCGCTTTGTTTTATCAATGAGAACTAGCGAGAAATAGACAATATATTTTTTTGAAACCGGCATAATCGTTATTCAAATCGAACGGAATAAACGATACGTTAGGTGCCGTGTGAAGTGTTAAGCGGAAATGAACCAGTGGCGTATTACTGACTGAAATAATCTCAAGAATAAAAATGTAACATTCATAATATACAATCAACCAAAATAGAAAAATGTTGTCAAAATTTGTGACATAATAACTACGACTCCTTGAGGTTAGGCAACTTATAAAAGAAGAGTGTGTTAGCGATAGTACGTAAAAGGAAGTGTCACGCAGTGTTTCCTTGTGGTCATCTATTCGAGAACCGACCGCGCTCGACTTTGCCAAGTTCGATGATAATGGAAGAATAACCACAATGGTTTGATGTTCGATATTTGAGATACCGCGAGTACAGTAGTTTCGCTTCCATAAAGTAAGCTAGTGATATCCAGAACAGGACAAATATAGCGATTATAAACCCTTATAGTTTCGCCATGTCCGTCTGTCTTTCGGTCTATACCAGAAATTTTTATTCGCAAAATATTAGTACTATAAAAGTGGTTGTGTACATGGTTATGTGTGTGTGTGTGTATAAGGCCTACATAATTATGAAATAAAATCTTTCAAAAAAGTTTTTAGGGAGGTACCCTAAAAACTTTTATTGATTCGATTTGTTTTTGTTTTATTCCTTCATGTGTTACTTGTTAAGAGTTTAACGTAAATTAAAAAAAACCAGATTCAGGTTTCCTGAAAAATTACTTTCACTTATAACTATAAGAACAATACACCACCCGTGGTTTTGGTCACCCGTATATCTAGGAATCTGGACGTGTTTTGCCTCCGTCTTATTCAACTAGTATAGTTGAAACGTAGTAAATTAAATATGGATTCAGTTATATTACGGTCAAAATGTACGAGATGAGTAAGAATTCACTTTAAGACGGGAGCTAAACACGGCGAAATTCCTGTATGTCAGACTGAATAAAACTAATATATTGTTCTGTCCATATCACTTGTTAATAGTACAAACTTATGAAACAAAATCTTTCAAAAAAGTTTTTTATGATACCTCCCGACACATAATGTGGGGGTGATTTCTCCGCATACCGCATTATGTAGAGTACCATTGAATAAGTTTTTCCAAAATACTGGCGGTATGTCATGAACACATTCGATACAGGGATGCGTTTACGAAATATAAAGCTTTAAAGTGATAATTTTTGTTATATTTACGTGTCCCTCCACGCCTTGCCTGTCTGCTATTTTTGTATATCTGAAAATTATTTCCAATACTAGTATATAATAAAGAAGTTAAAAGGAAAATTATAACAGCTAAGTAGACTCTACTAGTTGAAGAGTAACAATCGACCAACTAATGATAAATAGGGTCTATAAATAGTTCATAGAAACTCCATACAAGTGACTGAAATCAACTGTACAAAATAACTTTGTATTTTAATATGTTTATTTATTATGTCTGTGGGAGATAATACTAGGCAATATATCTGTATATTTACATGGTGATAAATAATTTAAATATGCATAATCTTTTTATGCCTGAGAAATAATTCACCTCGTTAGCGGGCAATATATTTACGTTGTGAAAAATTAATATTTGTATATAAGTAACTTAATATACGTATAGTTGACAGATTTTCTTTAATTAAGGCGGGGAAATGCATTTGCACGGCTGATCCCTGTTGTACATTTTTGTTCCTTCTAACATCCTCAGGGAGTAACAGAAGAATAAATAAATATTTTGAAAACAATATCCTAACGCAACTCTTTCTCCGCAGGCAATTAATAAAATAATGTGCAACGGAAAAATCGTAACTATAGTTAGCAAAACGTTTCTATGGTTTACTTATGTCACGAGAATAGTACTTCGACGGCGGACGGCGAATGCAAACGGAATAACGTTTATTTTTTTTCGCGTCAAGCTGGAGGCAATTTTCAAGCGGAAATGAAGCATCCACTGAGGCAATCGAAGGTAGACGGGCGTCCGTACGCAATACGCAAGCAACAATACACATTGTTTGCCCGACGCCATATCGCGGCGAGATACGATACGATTCGTCGGCGGGCGGCGCGACGCGCGGTGCGGCGCGGCGCACTTTCACTTTCGCGCGGGCATAACTGTAACCGTCCGGCGCGCATCTCGCGGGGCTCCGTTACGGCGAGCGGGGCGTCGTCGCTCGACCGCACCGCCGGCATTCCTATTGGCCAACGACGCTTGCGCTGTAAGTGTAGTACTGAGCGACCTTTTGTAGATTAACAAAATTGAATGAGATGCGCGGATCTCTCGCCGGCTTTATATTGTTAGATGATATAAGACAATGACGTGACAAACACACATATTTACATACACACTTTTAAGCCTATCTTTAAACGTCACTCATAAAATTGTGAGGAAAATCTCACGAGTATACAGATTATGTATACTCGTTTTTTTTTGTATATTCGATTGACATCTTTATATTAACGTTCATTATATCCAGATACGTGACGTCAGAACGGTGCTTTCAAAATGGACAAAGTTAGAAAAAACTAATTAATTACAATGCTGTTTTCATCGGGCGAATGACGAATATTGAGTGAAGCGGATCGCACGACGGAGTGCTTGCGCTTACAATAAACGCTAGAACGGACTCGTTTTATTTGCTTGCGTAATATTTACGCAACGCTTCACACTTATGTCGACGTAACAATAATTATAAACATGTCAAACGTTTCTAACAAAAATTGTACAAAAATTAATCTATCGAAGGGCACGGAATAAATGGCTGTATTTGAGGCGAGGCATAAAACGTCAATTAACAATTTACACACGCTATTATTGAAAATTCTTACATGTGCTTTTTTATTTAACTTATTCCTGTTTGACCATATTGACGTAAGCGACATTAAGATATTTATCATCAAGGTAATATGTTATCAATAATGATAAATTAAAAGTAATTTTCTTTCTTATTGAATGTTGCGATATTTACATACGAAATAATCTTTTAACATATTGTATGTCACATATGCGCCCAATTAGTAATTATTCTTAATAAACTGCATTTAAGATTTTCATATACCAAAAGGAAAAAAATGGACCTATTGTAGGGTCCCTCACCTTTCAAAGTAGTTTTTCTTGGTGAAATCACCAAGATTTTGACCTAGTAATGATCTTATTGGCCAGCATTTTTCGCAAAAGTAAGAACTTAAAAATTTTTCGGCTAGATTTGATGGTGGCAAGTTTGATATAAAAACATTTTGCTTTCTAACAATTAAAGGCAGAAGTATGATGAACGCAAACATTTCTTAATCAGTGAGTTTTCAAACAATATGGCGCTTAAGCAGTTACAACTTTTGATTATGAATTCCAAACCAATTTTTCCAAATTTTATGTAAGATGGTCCTAAAGATACTGCTCCTACCGTCCCTACTATATCTTAAGCTGTTAAAATTAAAATTATAGAACAGAAGATCACTAGAATTTTATTGAAAAAATATAATGATGATTCAAGACTTGAGATATTCACAATATTTTTTACGCCTGTAAAAGAAATAATAGATAATATATATGTTTATGATGTGAAAAATAACATTTAATATTTCTAAATAGTTTATTAAAACAGCGCATTAAAAGTACCCGGAGATACGCAGCGAAACAGTCTCTCCCTGTTATCCCAAACTTGTGTCAGATGAACAATTTTCGTTCGCGGCCGACTGCGCACCGGCGCGGTTCGCCCGTTGGAGCGAATCCAAGTGGCGCGCGCTCTCCGGAGGACCTTGACATTAGCGCGCGCCGCGCGCGCACGCATCACCACAGACGCTAATTGAGGGAGGACACTGCTAGGCCGCTCCGTTTAATGTCGCGCCTCGTGCGTAATTCACTCTGCGCTGACAATGTCCTTTCTATAGCGTAACCCCGTATTGCACGGGAACTACTTTTCACAAAAATACCCCTTAAATTAACCTACATGTAAATGCCATAGCAAATAATTTCTTAGGTCCCACTGAATTCGAAAGAAATGTCTCAAACTCGTTTACCTTGTAAATAATATTAAAATAAAAAACAAACAATTTGAATTATTTACCTAATTATACGCAACGCAAGACATAAAATTAAATAAAACAATATTACGATTAAAACGTTTAAACACATATTTCTACGTTTAAACACATCTACATATTTCCTGTCGGTGAATAAAAGCAGATAAGTATTAAAATTAAAATCTTTATTATGACAAAAACACTTATTATAAACTTAATTTCTTTTATATTGCAGAAAAAAAATAAACGTTTGTAAATTAAATTTAATGAGCGTAAATACCAAAAAATGACAATAACTTTATTGCCGCATGACGTCTACAAACATGTTACGTAAAATGAGTATCTAGGGTACTTCGAAAACATCCGGTTAGAAGCTAATGTACGAATGCAAGGAGATATAAATATACAAAGATTATTAACCATACTGTATATACAATTCCATAAAGATCGTCGTTAAATACAGCCTTGGCCAAAATATCAGGCACCCATCAAAAACACATCTGTTGAAGTTATATTTGAAAGAATGCGATTTACTTGTTTACAGCAAATGACAAGTAGAAATTGCCAAAGTTGTTTAATGTTTAAGGCGTTTGGTGTAGAACGTCCTAAAAGGTTTTGCTGAGTTTCGGGGTTCTTACATAAATAAAAAAGAAGGGAACGAAAAAGGATGCCCACAGAATAGGACGATACATTATTGACAAGGAAGTCGCTAAGAGATCTAAAAAATTTCTTCCGAAAGCTTTGCTGCTCGTCTATCAGAGCAAATTTAAAAGTTAGCAAGTGCTCGAACAGCTAGAAGTCTTGCCGAAGCGGGCCTTAAAGGATGTAATGCGAATGAGGATGTTGGCTCTAAGGCAATAAAATTGCCTTACCGAGGGCTTTAAATGTGGATATTGGCGGAAAGTAGCTGGCCAAATGTTCCGTGGTCCGTAGGTGGTGTGTGGTAGGTGTGGATATACGAAAAAAGTTCCAATTATTACACATTCTCCTTTAAAATGTCTATTTAAAACATGTTATGTGCTAACTATTGAAATATCTGTGGGTTTAGTTCCTTTGCCACTATGCAGAATTTCTAGTTTCTAAATCGAACGGTTTTAAAGATAAACGGGTGTGACAGATAGATGGATCTGTTGTGATCTGAGGTGATCTTACAAGGCTTCCGTTTTCCCTTTTGAGATATCGAAACCTAAAAACCGAAAGCGGTCAACGAAAATGTGTGTTTGCAAATTGTCTATTATCCAAAAAGTGTAAATTTACAACAACGTGAGATTTATAATGGAATTGACAAATTATCAAAATATTTCAACGTGTTTCGGGTAGTGAGAATGTAATTATGTAAAATATATATGAAATATATATTATGAGAACAGATCACGGAAAAGATCAACTTGGAGTTAAAGGAGTCAAATTATAGTGCCGTATGATAGTATTAACTATATTTATCTTATTACGGCCTTATCTTATTACAATAAGTTCTAATCTAATCTTAAACTTGAGATCGGCATTATTGTACATCTGTATGTTGTAAATAAATTATCACAATTTAAAATAACCATTTTTGTAAATTTACTTACATTTTATTTTCAACAAATATTACTATAAACAGGAAAAATGGTAAAAAGATATAATTTTGTCAAGTCCTACAGGTTTCCAAGACCCTTTTACTGTAATTCCTACTTAAAGTGGTACAAAACAAACGAAGGTTCAACAAACAAATATTTGGTTATTCGTCTATTTATCTTTTTTTTCTTTGTTATTATCGTAAATGACGCCCGATCACAATGGCCTTTCGAACGCCGGTCACTTTTTGAAGTAATCAACGGATACGGCGTGTCGCGATGACCCCAATTCACCGGTTCACTTGCAGTCGTGAAGTATTCGCTACGTCGGAGACAATTCGCTGGGCGGCACTCGTAACAATTTAAAAATAGTATTGAGGTCTATTAAAGACGCAACGAGGCGTGCGTTCGGTGCAAAATTTGGCCTGCCGCGACCAATGAAAATTATAAGGCATACTAAATGGATGAACCGCATTTAAAATGGTCGGTCTGAACCTTGAGACCTAACTGCTTTCAGCATGCCTTTTACGAGAAATTAATCTCTCTTCCGCATTTAAAATGGCCGGTCTGAACTTTGAGACCTAACTGCTTTCAGCATGCCTTTTATGAGAAATAAATCTTTCTTCCAAGCTTCAGAACTTTCAAATCAACTAGATCCCAATGCCAGAAACTTATCTTCAGGGTTTCTTTTAATCCTTAATTTGGTTGTCCTATTGTCTCTTATTTTCCCTAATTCTAAATCTTGTTCAAAACGTGTAATTATCTGTTATATACATTTTTATAACAGGACTTCAATTATATTAAGATTATTTTAAACTCCTAACCTAACTGATATTCCAATTAATAAGTTTTTGTGGCAAATTAAAAGACTTAATCAAGTGCTTCAAGAAATACATCTTGTTAAAACGGTAACTTAGTCTGCGAGCTTTTACCCGTAGTTTCTTAGTCTGCGAGCTTTTACCCGTAGTTTCGCTCACACACGATTACAGTTACAAACTTATTGGGAGAAATTAAAACATGCAGTATCCTCCAGAATATTTAAGAGAAACTAAATACTTAATTTTTACTTTCGTGATTTTATAATACAAATGACGATGATAACAAAACTATTTCCCATCAAATTAAGGATTAAAAGGAATGCTTCAATTGATCTTTTACTTTGCGTATGTGGCTTTTCATAAAATCAGGTCGATCCGTTACGACGTGGCTCCGTTATTCCGTTTGTGTACTTTTCAGTTTCGAAAATTTTAACCCCAAGAAATGAGACTTTTCGGGATAAAATGTAGTCTATATCATTTCCCAGCCTGCCAAATATCACGTCCATCCCTTGCTCCGTAGCAACGTGAAAGACGAACAAACAAATACACGTTCGTATTAATAATGTTAGTTAGGGTATATGTCTGTATAATCGAATTATCTACTGAATTAAAATATTTAAATTGTCACTAATATCTAGCATTTTAAACGTTAATAGCGATTTAAAAAAGTTCGACCGTAAAATCATATTGTTTAACGTTACTTTCTTAAATAAATGTAATCAAAGCGGGTTTCATTGCCACACTGGATCAGCGATCGGTAAAAATATGTACCTAGATATTTACCTTAACAAAGTCCTAAGTGACAATAACTGGCAACTTCCGAACAGGAAGTGATTCCACTTCCTGTTCGGAAGTTGCAACAAGTAAAATGAAGTTCCAAGAACACACAAATTGATATTCGCCCACTTTAAAACTGTACTGACTATACATCAGTACAGTATACTATACCAACCACAAAATTAACTTTAAATACAATTGTACATATGTTTTTAAAAATCATACATTATTTATTACCAACTATTGACAATTAATATACTACAGATAAATAAATGCAACGAACAAAAAAAAATATTTTCTTAATTACAAAAACAAGTCGGCACTCGGCTATATTTGCTATTTTCACGAAAACGTTAGCATAAATATTTATAGTGAACAGCTTATTCGAGTAACAATCAATTTGTTAATTTACCCAACGGCAATTATTTAACGAAACAAACGCCCGCAATGGTCCGCATTTGAGCGAAGAGAAAACGAAACCGATCCGTTTCCCGCCAATTGGAGATGTGAAAAAAGAAAATTAAAGAGATAAAAAAGAAGAAATCGCGCCGCCGAGCAGCAACTCGTCCGGCCGCCGAGTCTATAATAATAATTCATTCAAGACCAGCGCGGCGCGGGCAGTAGCCGCCGCGCGACCGTTAGCGCGTGCGCGCTCTGGCTGCGGTCGACCGACGGAGGGGCCCGCGCGCCACACGACTACTTTTTGTTTTGATCGAAATAATAAAGGCAACGTTCGAGAACGCTCAGACCGAGTGGGTTAACTCAACTCACTCGATCGGCAAAATTATCACCGCGCCCGCTAACTTCCTTCACAATCGATATGGGAACTGCGAGCCGACGTAAAAAATGTTTTCTGATACAATTACCCGTTTACGTCAAAACGTCATCAAAATTTCAAGTTTTATGTACAGTTTACAAATAGTTACATAGATTATAAACTCCAGATTACAAATAGTTGCATTAGATTATAGACGTCCTCATCTCAACAAGGGTTATTAGAGCTCCTACCAATAAAAATAATTGCAAATATTTATTTCTGATTACTTGAACTAACTCATGTTTACACATAACTTGAACACTGGTCGAATGAATGCTAATCTCAACATATTCTGGTATAGACATTGTAATGCTGACTGTAGTTAGTGGCCAGTCACTTTTTTGGATACATATATTTAAAGGATTTATGTCAGTAATTATTAAAAAGTAATGTCAGAAGTTAAAACTCCCGTTATTTTATTATAACCGCGCTTGATTTATAACTAGGAAATCATTCGTCGGTAAAGTGCTAAGAATGTATAGCTTATAACACAATACGGTCCGTTATCCAATATCCTTGACAACACCTTTGTATTTTTTTGCGAATTCACACATACACACCACCTTTGCAATTCCACAGCCACTCGCTTTCCTTACGACTTATCTTCATAGGGAGTGATCGATCCAATAGCAGAAAAATATAATTGAACATTTAAAAAAAATTAATAACGCATTTTTTTATATTTTCATATTCAGAATAACGAATTACACCTGTAATGAAAATTATAAACAAAAACGCCTTGCCAACACTGCAAAATTTCAGCTGATCTTATTTATAATATTAAATTCTGTGAAAGGGTTTTCCGACTGTTTTTTAAGCTTCATTTTCCTGGTATTATCATAATTTGATATGACGTATGAGTTGAAGTGGTTTTATAATAAAAAAAATTGGCACTTTTTTATTCGAACTTTGACAGTAATTATGTCGCAAGTCGGTTCGCTTTTTTCCATAAATTCACCATAAAAGTTTCACCATAAAACCATAAAAGAGCGAAAACAATACTGTGAAAATACATCGTAAAGATAAAAACAGTCTGTATTATTGTGTACAGAAAAAAATTTGAGAAACTTTGTAAAAAAAAATTGTATAAGGACTCGAATCATATATTTCATTCGAAACAAACCCACTTGCAAACTACAAATTATCCTCTCAAATCCTTATGCTATTCTACCCGTTGGTGTTAAGAGTTTAATATCGTATATTTGTCGTTCCTTGAACGTCTTGAGCAATAAAATTATTTTTTTTCTTGGAATTACAATAAATTTATATAAAAGCCCTATCACCTTAACCAATGACGACTGCTACCCCAGTTTTCATGCAAGCAAGAACTTGCACTGTACTCAAAATTAAAAAATAATTAATTAATACGTTCAACTAATAACTCGCTAATTAATTCAGTCTGGAAATATTAATGAATCAGAAATCCCAAAAACATACAATCGACAAACACATTTTTTATCGAAGATTAAAAAAATGCAGAATTTAATTATCATACTACGATTCACATCTGCAGAAATTTATCAATTAAACGCTTAAATATCGTTATATCGTAAAATACAAAGAAGCATGACACACTCGCTGCTTTATCATACGTATGTGAAGCGATAAATCGTAACGACATATCACGGCAATAACGAGAGTGACGTCACGGCTGCACTGAACGTGCAGGTGCACCGGCCCCCAATGTGTCGGGGCGGTCAGACGATCAACGTCGCAAGCTCCCACTAACTCGCCTGAGGCGCTCGTGGCGCGCCATCGAAACGGAAAGTGTGAAAACTTTCCGCAGCCTGCCGCCGCCGAGAATTAACATCGCGGCCACATGTCCAAACAAGCAACACGTGTGTTGGACGAGCGGAAATTGAGGACGTGCATCGAAGTATTATTTTGTTGTCTCCATTCGGAATAAAAAAGAAAACGTTCAACACCAAATCATCCTATAATAATTTTCCCATTGAAAAAGTAAACTATGAAATAGTCAACAATAACGTAGCGTTAAATTAAACAGTCCTGATACAAATTGATACATTAAGATGCCTGCACAAAGATGTGAAACGTATCTTACAACAATGAGGTAAACAAATTAATAATTTCACAGCATGCCTCGAAACTAGGAGTGGATAATCTTGATTCACATAATTGAAATGACTTACTAAATCTGAATCAATAAAAGAATCGATTCACCTTAACGACTCGGTGATTGTAATTCATCTAATTCTGAATCATATAACTCATGCATTACGTTCCATATATTTATTGAGTTGATTATAACTTATTTATTTTCTTTCGTAATTTATAGGGTTAGCACCGTTATCCAAATACACGCATGTACTTGTGTGATAACATAACATTTTTAGTATTACTAGGTTAAGTATTTTTCTCCCTCTCTGCGTGATTCTGTGTGAAATAGGAAGAGATGCACCTAATACGAAAAATAAATGCATACCAAAAAGTAAAGAATCAGTCACTGAATCAACGCAACATAAGTCAAATGAATCAATACAACTTCGAGTGAGTTAATAAGTTTAGTGAATCAGTATACTGTGTTGATTCTTTTGATTCCACTCACTTGTTACCCAAGCCTACCCAAAATAAGACAGAGTTCCTCCGTTTCGATACAAACGTAGCGCACATTAGATATTACAATAAACACTACGGCATTTTCATTCATCCTTAGATTGCCGGCTGAGAGCAATCGAATTGGTCCTGTAGTAGTGACAGTCGCATTTTTGTTACAATTATTACTTTCATTTTCTGTCTGCCGTCCAAGGTATTTTACTTCAAAAATGAGATAGATTAATATTTTTATTAATTGTATCTCCCAGAAAATCGTAACAAGTTACAATATATAGACATGCATAACAAAAAAAATTACGCGTGCAGCACCGTCCACGTGATAGAAGTGAAACTTCTTAAAGCATAATCTGAGAGATTTAGTTTGAGAAGGGGGGGGGGGAGCATCTCAAAATAAATACAACAATACAAAAGTTGCCAAAAAATATTCTGTTTATTCAATATTTACAGTATCATTGGTTGACACTTCTGTTGGTAATATTGATATTACTGGTTTATGATAACTAAAATATATAAGGTGAAAAAGTGTATATACTGTGTTCCGCATTTTGTTGTTGATTCGTTGGGTTTGTTATTTATGTACAGATCAAATTTTTCGCCGAAAAAGTTAGTAACAATCACAGAACAAACAAAATCTTATTCGATCGCTTTGTATCGTAGTGTTTATGTAGCTCTCTTTTGCTCCACTTCTATGGCTTCGAATATATAGCTCTCTTTCTCTCTACGTCACATCTTTCTTCTTTCTCATGTAACGAAATGTGACTAAACATGACGCGACCTTAAAATTTTACTCTCGATTCTCGCCTGCTTATCTATTACCCAATCGCCGCCTAAGAAGTATGTTGTATATATTTAACTTATAAACGATATCGTTAATTTCGCAGTTACTGGGAGGGATTGGTTTAAACGCAGTTTCAACAGTTCCCTTATTTAATTACATGAGATAACTTCGAGACATATTAAGTTCTTTCCTCTCGAATAATTTTCCATTCCACTCAAGTTATTTTTTCCTTTCTCGTCATTCTTGTCGACACGGAAACATCATCTCGACACGGTAACTCGTGGATTTTTATGCATTTATATTTCTAATCAAGAGAGAACCGACACATATCCCTCCTATTTCCCTCCCCCCTTCCACTCGTTACATAATTACGCAACATAGGCCGTTTACACCGCCAACGATGTAAACGTCATATCTGCTTAATATTGATAAGCCTAAAAACATAGCACCAGAAGAATCGCTGCGGGAATGTGACACCCGGCCATTGACGCATCTACGCAAACACCTCACGCACGGTAATTGTAAACAGCGCTGAACAATTACTCCACACGAACCGTTACATAAACAACCGCGAAACAAACTGCGCAGACTTCCATTGAAGACGCTCGCGGCCACGCGTACGAACGAGCGAGGTACGCTGCGGCTCGACGAACGCGCTCGCGTCTCCGTCACTTTCTAAACGCAGCGACGTACGGCGAGCCGATTAGAATTGGTGAGGCGAAGAATGCGTACTTTCGCTGCGGAACTACAGTCTGCTAAGTCGGACAAAAATAAATACTAAATAGACACGACTTTCTTAGATGATAATTACTCTATTTGACTCTTTGCACAGTACCAGGAATATTGCTACTAAACTAGATTCTATTTGATATGATTATTATATTTTATTTATTGTGTCCGAGCAGCGGCGTCACGATTGGAGTGGAGAATAATGACTTCCAAATTGTATTCGTGAGGAATATTTCTATCTTTGCTTATTATAAATTTAACGTTTAATGTTTGACCCAAAAAACAGGTGGAACTATTTCAATCTAATCGTTAATTGCGTATATAATACCAGAGAATGGATACTTTCATTATTGGCTTTGAAATCTGAAAGAAATTTAGTTCAAAATCTGCAATTTTAGAAGGCGAACTTTTAGGACGAAATCAAATTAATGTACGTAGTCGATTAACCGCTTACATCATCTACTATTCAATCTAGAATGACGAAATAAAAAATATTGCAAGTTTATTTGCAGATCTGTCATCTTTTTCTGAGCTTCAACTTGCGTAAGTGTTATTTTATTTAAATTTTCTTTTATTCGTTTATTTGTGCGTTTTAAGTTGGCTTTAAAACAAGTTTTAGTGTGGTATTCCTCAAAAATCGAATAATATTGTGCGTTTTAAGTTGGCTTTAAAACAAGTTTTAGTGTGGTATTCCTCAAAAATCGAATAATATTGTGCGTTTTAAGTTGGCTTTAAAACAAGTTTTAGTGTGGTATTCCTCAAAAATCGAATAATATTGTGCGTTTTAAGTTGGCTTTAAAACAAGTTTTAGTGTGGTATTCCTCAAAAATCTAATAATATTGTGCGTTTTAAGTTGGCTTTAAAACAAGTTTTAGTGTGGTATTCCTCAAAAATCGAATAATATTGTGCGTTTTAAGTTGGCTTTAAAACAAGTTTTAGTGTGGTATTCCTCAAAAATCGAATAATATTGTGCGTTTTAAGTTGACTTTAAAACAAGTTTTAGTGTGGTATTCCTCAAAAATCGAATAATGTTGTGCGTTTTAAGTTGGCTTTAAAACAAGTTTTAGTGTGGTATTCCTCAAAAATCGAATAATATTGTGCGTTTTAAGTTGGCTTTAAAACAAGTTTTAGTGTGGTATTCCTCAAAAATCTAATAATATTGTGCGTTTTAAGTTGGCTTTAAAACAAGTTTTAGTGTGGTATTCCTCAAAAATCGAATAATAAAGCTAGAACCTATTGTTTCTCTGAAAGACAACGTAATAGATATTAGGTTTATTACACGTATCATTTATTAGGGTTGTTCCGCAGACAGAATACAAGTACCAACGAAAAACTATGTACTAGATGTACCATTGATTAGACATTTTTCAAATGTTATTTTATAAAATAGAAACATTTTTAATTTTCTGATTTAAAAGGGGGAATTCTACCTACTTTTATAAAAAAAAAATACAACAATCTCACAAACTGTACGCATAAAATAGGTGATAGTTAATAAAACACGTCACGACACACCGGAATGGAACTTTCTATCATACGATCTCGCTCACTTTTTGAATCGCGTACCCAATAAGAGCAAACAGTATATAATTATGTTCGGTGGGTTATACCATGTTGTTACACTTTCCCAGTGATTCCAAAAATAATAGCTTTCCATCATTTTTAGCTCGTTGTGTATCTTTCAAGTACACCTATCACTTTTATTATGACCTAAATAAATAAACAACAATAGTGTCAGAACTCATTAAGAGTTTGAAACGGTTGACAGCCCTGATTTATCATTGATTTTTAAATATCTTTTGGCGGTATTCAGACAACCTGCGCTTGTTTTCTGTCTACGAGTGTTTACGGTGGGGACCATCATAGCATTTTGTTTCAATCGCTTATTTACAATTATTTACGGTAGGATTGTCAGGTGTCCGGGATTGTCCTGGAATTTGTGTCGTTGTCCAGTGTCCAGGAATGTAATAAGTTTGTCCCGGATATGTAAAAAATTGCGGTAATTCTTAAAAATTGTTTTTATTAGCATTTTTTGCGAACCTATATATTCCATCGCCGCATTGCAGTTTTACTCGCTTCATCAATGGAAAGACCGGAATCGAATGACTATGGATCTAGTCACGTTATTATTTCAAATTCGAGTAAACTGCGAAGTCTTCCAGAAATAAAATGATTAATATAATTAAACACGAACATAATAAATTAAATATTATTGTCATTGTTTGGCAATGAAAAAGAAAGAAACAAAGTTAGATTATTTATTGGAAGAGAAATAAATCTACAAATTTAGTTTGCCAAATGTTAGTATTAGCTATTAGTAATTTGAGTAAATGTGATTAATAGGATGACGTTTCCGTACTTTAGTGTATCTAATTGATATGGCGGACTTATTTCTAGAAGAGCTCTTACAGCCAACCAGAATTTAACGAGTCTAAAAAACTTTTTTCAAAAGTTTCCTTGATATTTTTTGCAATAGAAGACAACTTTTTATTTATTTTTATTGATCTGAATCTTTTGTTAGGTTCAAAAAACTATTTGTTGGGACAAACTAATTTTTTAGTAAAAAAAATTGTTACATGATATGTAAAATTTCATGTACATCAGAAAAGAAGATTTTTCTTTCAAACCCTTAAAAAACAATAAAACTATAGGTACTTTACCAAGTCTTTTATAAAATTACTCTTATCATATAGTTAAATTCGACCCTTTATTGCACTTTCTGTTCTATTCCTACGTCGCCCTTTAGAATCATATTAAAATACGAGCGTTGACAGTAGCTGTTAACATTCATTATACGTGGAGACTGCTTCATCTGGTAATCAACATCTCTCTGAGCATAAACTAATAAATTTATTATCAACAGCACCTTCGTTTCACATCGCAGTAATCTCAGTTTAGGTCACCCAAATTAGAAAACATCATATCCACACTGCACACCGCGGCGAAAACAAAAAGGATGCACTATAGCCGCAAAACGCTCCGCCAATGCTCGCATTCGCAGCAGCTGTACTTATCATACACGACATCCACCCGCGATGCACTCGTCTGTATGAAGTCTTCTAATGGTCGGATTCTTCTTAAAAATACAGATTACAATGATAATTTACAGTGACCCTAGAAGTTACGACTATCTTATTGGAAAATATTCAATTTATATTAATTACGACGAAACAAAAGTGAAGCATTGCAATTAAACATTCACATTTACATATATGTATTACTAGTGACTTAACGAATATAGATTTTTATCACATTCGCGAATACGAATGCGAATGTTCGGCATCGGGATTCGCAAATGCGAATGCCGCCTTTTTATTTCTGGCGTTGTTTGGCTATAACACGAGTATTCCGAGCGAACGAATGTTTAGGTCAACCGGTCTTTTTAAACACTCTGTAAAACAGACTGCAAAAAGAAAAGACATCGAAGTTTTCATTTTTGAAATTGTATTTTTCGCTGCTTCTATTTGATTATTAGCTGATAAAGATTTTATTTTTGTTTAATTAATAAAAGTTATATTTTAAAGAAAGCTGTCATTTATAAACTAAAACAAAAATTCAATTGTATCTACTAATACTGTTTGTTCTTATGATAAAAGCTCATTTTAAATATTTAATTAAGGTAAAGACACTAATGCTCGACAGTGAAATAAAGGAAGACACTTTCGTAAAAACCTTGTAATAAGAATATCGCCGTTAGTATTACTTCAAGAAAATTGTCATGGACACCTAACGCCATCTTTGATTCCAGAGCACAAACTAACAGTTAAAAATTAACGCGACTTTCAAAATGGCGTCAGTTGAAGTCAACAACATGAAGGAGGGAAGGAAGGCGAGCTCTGTGACTTCTTAACATTTTGGCTAAGGACTTTCAAATTTCATTTTTGTTATATTTCTATGATTATTTCTCCTTTTTGTTTTAATTATTATTATTATATTTAAATGAAAACTACTATAAAGATATTTTAAATGATCCTCGAAGAATTTTCAACAGCTTCAGTTTTTTTCCTAAATCCTAAAGGCAATAAGGTCTTCGCGGCCAAAGGAGAAAAATCCGCTTATCAACAAATAAACGCGGACGATAAAGAAAGTTTTATTGTTATTTTAGGCGGTAATGCGTCCGGTGATGTTTTACACCCTATGGTCATCTTTAAATATGAGAGGATACCAAGAGAGATAAGTTTATCAATTCCTGAAAAGGGGGTGTTGGATGCTCTGATAACGGCTGGATGACAAGAGACGTTTTATAAATACATAAGCAACATTTTTAAAAATAGTTATTATAGAAAATAGTTATTATATATAAACAGTAAATTTTGTTCGGAAACTGGCTATATTGGTCGTTCTTTTCCCTAATGCTACTCACTTACGGCAACCAATGGATGTTGCAGTTTTTCGAAGTCTAAAAAAAGAAAAAAGTGAGTTAGAAGAGGGAAAAAAAGAATTGCAGAAATGAACAAGAAGAAAGAACAGAGAGAAAAAACTCTAAAAGTAAAAAATTGCGCATAAACTAGATAAGAAAACACAAAAAATTGTGAAACAAAAGAAAAATAAAACTGATTATGATATTGAGACTACTATAGAAGTAGAATGGGTGAAGTCTGGAGATGTTTGGATGATTTATATAGCGACTGTGATGATGAAAATTATAATTTTGTGGTTATTGATACTAGAAATGTGCTGCGTTGAAACAAAAATAATTTTTAGACAAAATGATGAAGATATTAGCACTATAAATGAATATCAAATCATTAAAATATTTGAAGCACCAAAAATGATAAGATCTGGTGATAGAATTAAGTACAAATTTGATGTTCCGTTAAATGTCGATGGATATATACTCATATTGATTTAAGAAGTGTTTAATTTATGCTAAAGTTTATTAAGTTTATATATATTTTCATATTGTTTTAATATGAAAATATTTTATGAAAACATTGTTACGTTTTATTTCTAATTTCTAAACTGAAAAGATTTATATAATGTCCCATATTATAATATATAACAATTGTTTTCCTTTGTGTCTACCATTAGTCCAAATAGGTGTCCAACATTAGAGATTTCTTTTTTTGCCATGCAATCTAATGGATCCTAGGACTAAGTTTGAGAAAATAATAATTTAATTTAAAGTATCAAGTTATTTAAGTTTTTTTCTTATTAACAGTAAACTTTGAAATGTAACTGCTCTTATGAAAAAATAAACTTTTTTTCTTTCACAATAAACAATTTTTTTATGAAGAATAAAGTGGGTATTTTCCTTAGTGTCTTGCATTAGTGACTTTGCCTTAATGTTATTATTTTGCTGTTGTGGTGAATAATTTGTGGCAGTTTTATTTGTTTCAAAATAGAAAGGATTTAGTTTTTTAATTATTTTATAAATATTTATTTAAATAAAAGTTGTCTGTTTATTTTATAAAACAAAAAAATGGAGTTTTTTTACACGTGGACATACCACGCTCCTTTGCAATAACTAGATTTTGAAATTTGAGCTGTAGTTAGTTCTCAAATTTTTTTTATTTTAATGAACTCAACACGAAAATTTCTTTGCAATTACATTCTCAAAATATTCGCGTTATTTCTGCGAATGCGAATATTAAAAAAAAGATGTCAATATTCGCGAATCCGTAAATTAGTAAATGTTCGAAGTTGGTAGCTTTCAATCGCGCGGTATTATATTATATTTTGTTTGTATATATTAGGGCATTATATGGAAAAATGTTAAGAATAACTCGAAAATTTCTTAACATCTTTATTTTTAGAACGGAAATGTTTCAAGTTCAACTTGAAATTCTAGGAACATTTCTGTTCTCGATGTTAATCTTAACAGTGACACTAAAATATTATATATTTCACTTTAAATTTTTCTTTGGAACAATTGAGGACGGATCACAGTTTTAATGAAATAGATACTCGACGCGCCTACTCGAAAGTTACTGAAAGTTAAATGGTTTGAATAATTTCGAATCAACAATATTTAAAATAAAACTTAGTGAGTGGGTGATCAATAATAGGACAAATTTTAAAAAGCCCCCGTCGTATATTACATTTAAATATGGAAATATATAATTAAGACACGTATATTTAACGTGAAAACGTTTTAATAAAGGTTTTCATGCTAAGGTCCCGCCAGAGTTAGCGATGAAACACTTTTGTTGTCCAATTTTATATCTTTAAATCTGGTGATTCGAGAGTTGTAATGTAAAATGATGTATATATTATGAAAACAAACCACTGTACGCTGCCTGTTAGTGCGCTTACGCCATCACACTCTTACGCCATCGAGCGGGAGGGGAGTGGGGGTGATTGTTAGGGTGCCCGAAGTTCACTTTGCTCGACCAAAGAATTAGGCATAACTCCGCAACGGAGAGGGTTACACTTAGAGTTATTTGTACATCGTCATGTAGATATTGAGGCGATCTAAAAAGTAAGCTAAGCAGAAAAAAATAAGCTGTCGAATGAAAACTTGTGCCAGGTGAAAATTTTACAAAACTTTAAAAAAAAAATATCAATATGGCAAATCAAATATGGCGTTTTTGACATTTTTATGACTGAAACTTATTATTATAATAAATAATTTCAATAGTTTCGTAAAGTCGCATTAAAATAGGACAATCTACACAAATTTACGAACAAAGGACGTAAACAAACCAACATTCTTTCGTCCTGAATCCCTATCCCGCACCATTCCGTAACAGCTGAAAGTCGAACCGTAAGACCGCGCCTTAACATTCTCAATGAAGAGAAAGCGTTCGGCACAACGAAAAGCCTCCTTGGGCTCAGTCGCCGCGTCGAATCATGAAGTGCTATAGTTATTGTTATCTCGCCTGTCATTTGAGAAAAACTTATTATTGTCTTGTTCCACGGTTTTCATTTTAATCAACAACTTTTTAGAAAATATATTTTGTTTTGGAAAACTTTTAAAATTACTGGTATAGAGTACTGAACACGTGCTGTAATTTTACTTAAAATAACCTAATCAATCGTTCCAATTTATATAAATCTTTTACGGCTATATCTCTTACTTAGAGGGTAAGAAATACTCTGCTATAAATTATTTTTTTCTCTTTAGTCATTGTCCTTTCTTTATCTTGTTTAACTCTTCCGTTTAATTTATTTACGTTTTCCCTTATTTTGATACGTTTACATTTCGTTATAACTATTATAACAACGGTGCATTCAAATCTTCTTAGTAAAATGGATTAATCATATATATATATATATATATATATATATATATATATATATATATATATATATATATATATCGTATATTATATGGTAATAAAAATATTTTCGTCACTACATCTTGTCGTGTAACTTAAGTATCCATCAAACTATCCTGATTCAAATTCAGTAAAACCATTTATACTAAACGATTTCCGTACCGGCACCCGGCACAGAGCAGCGATCGATCCGGCCGGCGGCGAACGCGCGCCAACAGGTAGACGGCGCGCGGCCCGCCTAATCGGTCGCGATCGTTATTGTTCGCGGGGCGGGGGCGGAGATGCGCGCGATAAGGGCGCGCGGCCGCGATCGATGGCGCCGCGCCGCCCCCGCAAGGTCGCGCCCCCCGCGCCGCCCGCGCCCACAGCCCGATCGATCGCCGCGCGCTGCAACGAACGCCCGCCCGCCCGCCTCCGCCGCCCACTCGTCGCCCGCAATAAGGTAAACAAACGCACGCCGCCCGCTTCCCGATCGCTCGACTCTTAATGAGGCGCGACTGTCGATACGTGATGCCAATGCGGTTCAATCGTCACTGACGTTCAGAATCGAGAGCCGAATGTATCGTAGACTTACGTAACATGTATTTACGTACTCGCTCCATATAGTTATAACTATAGAATAATTGTATTTTTCTATTCAAAATATAATGCAAATTTAAAAATCACTCGCATCCGTGTTGACCATTTTCATTTCGATAGGAAAATAATAAAACAATTTACATAGGTGCAATAAATCCTTTATAATTCAATTATACCTCAAAGTGACTATAATCATTCACAATCTACTGAGTTAAAGTATCATAAAGTCATTACATTTTTATCGCATGCGTTGTACCTTTGTAAACAAGCGCTTATAGCTTTAAGTACACAAGTAAGTATATTTACATACTTGCAACAGATGTTAGTATATTTGCAGCTGTAAAAGGACAAATAGTACATGTTTGCTCATTTACAGCCGCAAATTTACTAATATCTCGAGTAGTAGCACATATAACGTTTTACATTGAGAAAAAATTACAATTTACGAATAGGTTTCTACCATTTTACTTTAAGAAAATTGAATGACTTTCGATATAAAATAGTAATTGAATTTGATTTAAAAATTATATTTTTCACAAAAAAGACTCAGTGTAATCAATGAGCAATGCGAATATAACGCATATAACACAACAAATAGAATTTTATTTAACAAAAACAAAACAGGTTTTTTTTTCTTTGTGTCCCATTCTGCTCGCATAAAGCGATAAATAGACGACTAATCATGTGGTGGATGCCAATTTACTAACTTCATTGTAATTCAATAACCCCAATCAAACAATTCATTTAACCACCCTATTACGCTCAATAATTCTTAAAACTATATTTCCTTACACGCACAATATGGAGATATTCAGAATTCAAAATGACCGTGTAACGTGCCATAAACGATCGACATTTCTATTGGTTCCCGCGAGCGGAGCGCGCCTGTCTCACGTGGGCGGGCGCGCGGGGCGGCGCGCGGGAGTCACGCGGACGGCACTCGCTCCCGCCCTGAAGCGACGGACCGCAAACGTCCTCGTGCTAGGAAGGCGTGAGAAATGCATTTCGTGTGTCGCCGCAGTTTATTTGTTCAAGTATACTATTATTACTATCATTTGGGGTTAAGTATGATTTTGTCTTAGTTACGTTAATATAATTATGTTAACTACACTCATAATTTATTTTATTCATACACGTTTATAAAATATTGACGGTTGTCGTTTTTTTGTGTTTTATAAAAGGGATAAAACACTTTTTTTTCTTTTTCATTTTTTGCAACACTAACAAGGGCGCTTAACTTTCCTGTTTACTTATAATAATAATGACGTATGCCTGAATACAGAATAAGTAATAGTCACTTTTTATATAAAAATGAACCAATTTGGTGACAATCATTGTTATCAGTTAATATATTAGTACATAAGGAACTATCGCTTCGATAATATGGTTCTTGAACTTCAGTTATTTAGGTCAGAAATAGTGTTGTCAAATCTAATATAAAAAAAATTGGGATTGGTTGCCATAAAAATTGTTACAAAAGACGAAAAACTGGGAAATAAAACAACGTAGTTCTCAATTATAAAAGTGTTTCGATTACTATTTTTAACAATGAGTAATTTTATTTTTTTCTACTTAATACGCGTTTTTTCAATTAAGAACTAGTATAAGTTAAGAGGAATTTTTTTTAGTTATTATTTTTTTTACGATACAGTTGTTATTAATATTACTTAGGATCATTAGTATTATTATTTATTTTTTTAAATTTTATTATTTATGATTGATTTTATTATCTATTTTAATGTAATTTGAACTATGAATGTTTCGTAAGGTTTGTGAAATAAAAAGACTAAATAAATAAAATACAAATAATTGTGACAAAAAATAAAATAAGTGGAACAATTGCGTAAAAAGATGTTTCAAATTCAACAGCACCAAAAGCACTTTTCAAATTGATATTTTCACTAAATTAATCGTAAAAGGACTTTATAAAATAAGTAACTTGTTTTTATGGGTATTTTTTTATAAAAATAGAAAGTCAGAGAAAAATCCACTTTTGCTATGATCCACTTCACCACGTCAATAACGGGACCCCGCTTTGAATGTACTATAAATATACTACACTTGTATACAATTATTGAGAGCCATTTGACAGTTTGCTTTACAACGGTAAAAAGTAAGATTTATAAAATGTATTGGTTTCTATCCTGCCTTCGCTAAAAATCAATACTTCTTCATATGTTCCACGAGTTTCATCAATAAATTATACGAATGGTCACATGTTTATCTTCCGGTGATATTTTTTTTATTGTTGAAGTTTTATAATTTTCTATACTTTCAGACTTAAGGCCCTGCAAGGTCTAAAAACATAAAAGCAGATATTTTCAATCTTTAATTTAAAAAGGCCGCAAATTTGGCGTTCTAACACTAGAGGTAAGCTGAGTAAGGATATAACTATTTTCGGCTTTTCACTTCAGTATATACTTACGAAAAACGTATTTCAAAATAAAGAAAAAGGATGTTTTAGGGCAAAATGATAGCGAATCACGCACCATATCGATGTCTACCGGTGTTATATCTGTTTAAACAAATATACATATGTGTATATGTACAAAAGTATGTGTGTACGTATTCTTCGTGGCTTTCAAAGTTTGTCAAAAATTATGAGTATAAATTAGAATGTTTAATTCCATACTGTTTAGTGGCACGTATAAAATAATATATTTCCTGTTTTAGAAACAGTTTCTGAGGTTAAAAATTAAAAACGCCTATTGAAGTTGAGCCGGATAAATTTCAAACTTTTCATCTTGATATATAGACAGTACCTATCGTTTTTAGTTAATACCGAAAAAGCTGTTTCGAGGATCTAACCAATAGACGGAATTTTAAAAAATGAAAGTAGTACCTTTTAGAAAAAGAAAGTAGTGTATTAGCGAGTTAGCAGTCAAAAAAAAAACAAAGAAGCCATGTATGAGTAGGCAAATTTGTTTGGAGCTGTCGTCTTGCTATCGTTGCTATGGTTACGTTGTTTGAAAGTTCATATTTGTATGTTAAATTTTGGTTCTAAGTTATTTTGGTAAGACTGTTTTCTCAGTATTTGCTTGTAACCCGAGATATAGTTACTCCAATAGAATAATTCTTATTTCAAGGAGTAATATATATTTATTTGAGGATCCCGACACGCCACGAAATAACATAACAATGTGAAAAACAATATTAAGTGACCAAAAATTTTTTTTTGTTAAACCTTATATTTTTCACTTTGATACGAGCGTTCCTGTGATATATATGACTCCTTTATTGGAACATTTAATTTCGATAAAAGTTGGTTTTCAGCCAGATCTATTTTATATATATATATATATATATATATATATATATATATATATATATATATATATATATATAGTTATTCTCCAGATATTTGAATTTAGACAATATTTTATTTAACTAAACATTAATACAATAATATGTGACTCAGCTTGTGTATATCCGGACTTTGAGAGTAACTGATGTATAAATAGTCTTCTTAAATAAAGACTCCAATATAGATTACGTATTGTCCATTTACTAACGGCCCTCTCAGCTCAACAAGGCAATAGGAAAGAAACGACTGAGCGCACAAAGCACAACATACGCCCAACAATGTCATTTCCACTTGCTGGCCATTACCGCCCGATGCCACTCTCCGCGGGATGCAATAACGATATCGCACGACCTTGTTCGCGCTCCCCAGCTAGTTATGAGAGTTGGCTATTGAGACACGCTAACTGGGGTTAAACTCGATACGGGTGGCTATTTGCTCGTTTCATTCCATCACTTGTTTTGAGGCAGTCCTTCCAACGATCACGATACGAAGTAAATTATCCTCAAATACACAGAAATAACAAGCAAATTAGGCTAATTTAACGATAATCTTAATGTTTTGTTTTGTGAGGTCGGCTGCATTGATTTAATTGTGTTTTTCCACAAAAATATAGATGCATTTTTACATCAAATTTCAATTTCTTTATTCTATTCAATGTACTTGTTTTGTATTGAGTTGGTCAATAAATAATGACTCACTTTGGACTATTTCAAATGATTGAAATATTGTGATTTATAAAAACTGTTAGTCGATCATAGAGCTACCAAAAATGATATATTACTTGTTGCCATCTATCGAACAATAATAAGACGCCGTGCTCCCAGAACTCAGAGGACTAGCCTTCAAAAATTGGTAAAAGTTTTTTTAGGATTATCGAAAACGGGGAAACGCCGTTAGCGCTAAAAGGTTCTTGACGGCTCGGAACAGGTGATAATCAGAAGACGCAAAGTCTGGAAAGTATCAGTAAGTGGAGAAGAGCTTGGTAGGGCTCTTATTCCACATAAGAGCCCTATCAAGCTCTTTCAATAGTTGAAGGATGGGGGAAGCGATGTGCGGACGAGCGTTGTCGTGTAGCACCCGGACATTCTGATTATTCTTTCTCTGATTATTCGTTGGTTGTTGCTATTCGAATAGCAACAACCAACTTGAAAAACTGGCCGATGTAGACGTTTGCAGCAGCAAAAAACCTTTGTCCATGGCCCCTTTTACCTTTGTCCATGGCATTAATTGCGCCGATGGCTCTTTTCCTCGCAACAACCATCAGACGCCTCGCGTTTGGTTTTTGTATAAAATACAGCGGTTTATTCGTAGAAGGATTCAGAAACAACTCAGAACCGGAAGAGCTGATGATCAAGTAGAAAATCAGGTCGGAATAAATCACGTGGTTCCGTAATTTTGCCATCACTCGCCGACAGACAGGCAGGCGGCACATGAGTCTTCTATATCATCATAATCTGTTAAAAAGTTTACAGAACCTGTTCGAAGAATGCGTTACCGGTTTTGGCGGGTTTCTTGCCTGCCGATCTCGCGATCATGGAACGTGCAGCTAATTTTCCCTTGGCACGAGGTAAAAGTTTTGACAAGAGTCTGTTGCACTTTGACTTTTAGGAGAACCTTTTATTTCGAAAGAGGCGCTTATTGGAAATTGTGTTATCGGTAGTTCAGATGGATCTCCCCTGATTTTAGGAATAAGACCATAAGATTATTCTTCCCCTATTTGTTTAAGCGGTTGAAGACCTGTTTCACTAGTGAATATTTTATTTCCACCTGACGGAGGCATGACGCCTTTTGAACAAGCGTACATCACTCTGCGTTACAATATATCCCGATTTCTAGATACAGAACGTGAATTTGCAATTTCGAGATACAGAATGTGAATCACCACTACAGTGACTACTACTATGCACGCAGAGTTTCATTGACAACATGCGTCAACATAGCGAAGTAGAAAGAGACGTCCTCCGCATGAGCCAATCTTTTGAGTTATTTAGAGCGTTTGCTAAATACATTCTATAAATAATGGAGATGCTGAATGGTTCTTTGAGTAGGGACAGTTTTGAGCCCTGTTGAGTAGAAGCGCTTAATGGTAGACACGGATAATATAGGAGAATTTCAAAGATAATTGCATATTTGTGCAGCACGAGGCCGATCGTTACAGGTCCTTCGAGACAACCCGGGTGGCGGCTTGGGAATATTCTCATAAGTGCAGCCGAATGCCTACGCTAACTCACATGATGTATCAACTGCCTGCAGCTGTATTTCGACAAATAGAAAGTCGTCAGCTCGTTTGGAAAACTTTAGCCTCGTCTTATAAGCTCTACTTCCCCTTATCCTCCGGAAACAAAATGACAGAACCACAGGCTAACTTTTTATTGGAGAGGAGGTGTGTGCCTTCTCCGAGTGTTTTATGTTGGTCTCTGTATCGTGCTGCTGCCGCATTGTGATATTTCACCAAATCGTACATGTGAGACCTTTTATATTTCCAGGATGAAAGAATAAAGATTACCAAATACTAAGAAACAAAAAGAGGTTTTTATAATAAGTGAGTAATGACTCATTAGTCAACTTAGTAAGTTTATTATAATTTTGAACTTATTTACGTTTCCCGTATTAAAATTAGTTAATCACCTCGTTTCTTAGTATATGACACCGGATTTGTTAACAAATTGTACGGTAATTATAGTCTTTTTATTCCAATTATCAAAAATAACTATGTGTAAGTAAATATAATACGCTTTTTATAGCCTAAATATTATGTGGACTAATCACGTAAATGAACTCAATAACGTTTTTAAATTGTCTCCTTACAATTTGCAAGTCATAATAATTATGAATAGTTTTGTTCCCATCGCGTTCGTAACCGCAAGCATCTCTTTATTCCGCCCATATTGCTTTTGGTCTTGATCCGCTAAAAGTGGCACACTGTGAATACTGGGTACTTTGATTTTAATATGTTGTTAATTAACTTCACATCTTTTCGTTATTTCTTGTAAAATAATTCGATTCTCCAATGTATAGTACCGTAGTCGACTAGAAAAAATAATACATCATATCATAACGTATATGCTTAACACAAATAGTTGTTTTTATTTTTATAAGCCTTTTGTTTTTCGTAAACTAAATGGATCTTCTGAAGTTTTTATTATTTAGATGTAGTGAAATAAAAAAGGAGTATATATAGTACATTGCAAACACAATAGATAGCGGCGCGCCGCTAGTACTAGCGGCACCGCTCCACGTGCGCGCGGCGCGTGACGTCATGCGGCGCGCGCTCTACGTCACGGTGCGCGCGCACGCACACACACTCGCGACAATTAGCGGGGCCGCCTCCGCTCATTGACGCCGCTTTTAGATCGCTCGCCGGCAGCCCACCGAGCGCCGAGCCGCGTGCCGTCTCGCTCGCCGCCGATCGATCGCTCCGACAACGCAACGCGCTCCTCCGCCGTTACCGGTACGACGATCGCAAACACAGCGAAAAGTGAACGTTTCTTATTATAAAACTAACTACTAATTTTATTTCCTTTTTTTAAGGTACGAACGTATCGTCAAATTAAGGTGTAGCACCGCCTTTAACACTAGGTTCAAATCTTGATTGCTTCTTATAAAAATATGCTTAAGTAAGTACTTCCTGCATATCACAAACAAAATTGCTACAATTATGTTTCTGAAAATAAATTTAGTAGGTTTCTTTTTAAATAACGTTAAAAAAAACCGTTGTATACAAATCGCGACTTATATTATGTTAAAAGTTCTGATTGCAAACATTTGACAGAAAATTGTACAAAACAAATTGAATTCCGACTGTATTTCATTAACCGTTATTTAATTTGATTTAAATAGGTTATTCATGTAGATGACCTGTATACATATACATATGTGATTCATATTACTTGTATATACCGTTGAATTGTCAATGGCTAGGGTCGAACTTAAAAAAAACTTATGTACAATTTATTTTAACACTTTTAAGATTTTGTCATTAATTATGTATTTAGGGGAGGGATGAATAAGCTATATGATTCTGAGAATCGAAAAATGGTTGATTAGATTTTAGTATGTTTACGTGTGTAGTATGCAGACGTGTGCAAACACCATATATACAAATAAACTTAATATATTCAAGTATAAAAAATACGGTTACACCGCGACGCACAACACAAATAGATTACCGAACTGCGACGAACAATTCCCGATAGTGGCGGTGCGCGTCCCGACGCATGCAAGCAATTCCCGCCGAGTTTAATCACCGTTCGACATTTGTACTAATTATAGCCGACATGTAGACCGTGACTAACACACACAAACGTAAGTTTATATTTAGAACCAAATTGATACACTCCAGCGCTGGGGTGCTGCTACAAGTTCGCCTAGATACTCGCGCGAGATTGCCCGCGATGAACAAACACTCGAGGCCTAGGTAGAGATGAGTGACACACTATCGTACTCGCAATCAGAACTTTCCGAGAACTTAGTGTAGGTAAAGATATTTGCTAAATTTCTACTCTTGACAAGACTGATGTAGGACAAAAGTTGGCTCGGAGACAAGTTTTATGAGAGCGCACATAACGCTTCTGTTAAAATTTTGGAACTATTTTAGATAATTAGATTATTCACCAATACGCCTTTAACAATAGTAGTGAATATCAAACTATGTGTGAATAAGTTCGCCCCCTCATGACGGAGCATTCTTGTTTTTCGCCCTTGTCTGTTTTTAAAAGTCGTCTGAAATTACATTAACTATAATTCCAATTACTCATTCTTATCCCTTCCCAATTACTAACGTGTCACTATTTTGCTTTTGTTTTAATTAATTTTAAATTTATAATGTATTTTCACGTTTATAACCATGCCCATTTATTATAATATATTTTGTTTTGTGTCATTAATCAGCGTTTACTAATAATAATTCAAAGTCTACCACAGTACTTGTCTTTTCATTCATTAATTTACAAACAACCAAAATGAATAAATTATGATTGGCTGTAAGAATTTGCTCTTGTAGCAATAAGTCCGCCACCGTATACTTAATTTTCTAAGCCTGCAGTAAAGTATAAATGAATAAATATAATTTTCCGTGATATTAATATAAAACCCAGATTAATATTATTCAATAGGATAATTCCTGTTGCTCGTAGGGCAGCAGACGTACTATGCCCAGATTTAAATTGACAAACGACACAAAAATAAATAGATTAAAACATGGTGTGGCAATATCTACAGAAAAAAACACTATTTCAAAAAAAGAATTCGACTAATTCATTTAATTCCGAGGTTACTTCTTACACATAAAGAAACAAAATATTTTCTTTGTGATATTAGTATAAATCTTAGGAATAATCGACTTAAAAATATATTCCATGAATATTTACATCAAGAATAACTCCAATTGAGCGTTTCTTTATACATATATTCATTACATTTTACAATATTCATAACAATTCAAATACCGCGAGTTTTGTAATCCAATAATAGCCGTTTTCTATTTTAGCTTGAAATAACCAACCGATCACTATTCGTCTAAATTATGAAATAGTTTATGGTCGAGTGACACATGCGCGTACAGAGGCTTTATAGTAACACATCAACAATACTGTACTAATATTACCTCTGTACGTTCTTATTTCCCCCGTATCTATCGACACAAACTACTCTGTATTGACATACTCTAGACGGACAAACACACACATATCATGTTATCCTAACAATGTATTTGTTTTTTCTATTTGTTATCTTACTATTATCATTCTTAATTTTTTTCACCTTTTGTTTGTTTATAGTCTTTGTTACTTGCATTATTATAAACAAAAACAACTGCTGAACTCAACACTTGCGCTAAACATTTCGTATGTTTTACCAATTTTTGACTAAATGCATAACTACTATAAAATTGTAATGGATGTGCATCTGTATATTAAAGATACTTATGTAAAAGTATTTGGAACCTGTTACTTAAAGGTCTGTGAAAACAAAAGATATTTTTCAAAATTTCTGCACGTCTGTGTGTTTCTCTCTTTGTTCCACTGTTTTACAGCTAAAGATTCAACATAAAAACTTACGTTTGTATCGTAATAAAAAGAGTTTGATATTAAAATTCGAATTAAACATTAACTTTGATTCAATAGAATTTTTGGAATAAGTGACGAATCAAATTAATCCACTAACTAAAACTTAATTTACGGAGTAGTAAATATTAATTAAAAAAATTATAATATAGGTCACAATTAAATGAAACTACGTGACGTAGTATTATTTCTAATTTCTTTAATTTCTTTAGCACGACCTAGGTTTCGTTGTATTACATCTTCAGGTGAGCTATTAGCAAAGATCTTTGAGGTGGTAAAGAAATTAAAGAAAGTAGAAATAATACTACATCACGTAGTTTAATTTAATTGTGAATAATGAATTTCTACAAAATTAATGCCAAATATATTCAATATAATATAGGTATTATAGAATTGTTGAATCGAACGAGTCACATGCAGCAATTGTGCATAAATGTTAAATACTATTCGTTTAGACAAAAAATTTTAACTTAATTTTAATTTAGTTTCTTCCATCTAATTAAGTTTAAATTTCGTTTACAATAGTAAACTGGATTACAATTTAAAACATATAAGATGACCCCAATAATCCAAGAAGAATCCCGCCGTTGTTTAATTGTTAGGCATGAATCCTAAAAACGATATGAAATTTTATGACTTCGATCAAAACTTCAGATTTAAAAAAAATATTTTATGCTATGTTATTACAATGATAACATGGCTGACTACAGCAGCGTAAACCATATTGACTACAGACAGCGTGACTGCGTTCAATAATAGAAGTGACATAACTCGATAAAACATAATTTGGACAAATCGTGAAAGAGTTACTTTATATTTACGGTTACCGTTAAATAGTTAACTAAATGAATTTTCTGCAAATAATTAATTTTATTATCACTCTGCTTAAATTATTATAGTTTACTTTGTTGCTGGCAATCATGATCGTAATTATTACTAAGCGTGCAAAATCACCTCAATATTCGAAGAAATCAGAGTTGAAACTTCCGCAATTAATGAGCAAGGTCCTTTAAGTGTAAAAATAAAATTAATCTTAAACTGTCATCCTCTGCATCCAAATATAGCATACGTATCTCATATGACGCCGATGCGGTAGTGATGACAGCGCCAAAATACTCTTCCACACATTCATGGCATGTATAATACCGTTAAGGTCGCTACTTCTTGGGACAATTCTTTTATATATCCGCTTTTTTGCTATCTTCTAAGCATATACACGATGCGCCACTTGCCAAGTCAACTATTGTATCGATAGCAGGAAGACCTTACTATTTCAGTGGTACATTTGCAGCGCTGAAAATATTTTTAAGACGAGATGCGTAATGATCACACGACACCTGTTTGTTTAAACATACTAAGTTCGAAACTGTGCAACGAAGTGATATATAAATATATGTAAACCGTCGCTTGCGGTAATATTATAAAGCAGGTCCGCGGTGCGGCACGGCGGGTGTGCGTCCGCGACACCTGCCCACGGTTCGCCTCGGCACACGAATATAGCGCGCATCGCGTCACACGCGTAATGATCTTCGCTAATTAAATGTTAAAGCGTGTTAAAGTAAACCAAATTGGCAAATTATATTCGCAAAGCTTTATATAAAGCATACGCTATAACATAAGTGCGACTAACTTAAATTAACAATGCTGCAAGTTTGAGATATATGCAGATACACGTGGTCAAATTTTCAGCAACATTCACAATTCAATATATTATAATTAATTACAACTGATTTGGTAAATTTCTATTTATTATCCATAATTATTTTTTTTCTCTTCTCCAGAATTAAAAAATATACTATTTTCAAATTATTTGCCTTATAAATAAAAAAACAACACTAGTAACACGAAACATCCGAAATCATCGATCTGTTCTTTAATATCATTAGATTTACATTTCGATGTTTCCAGTAAAAACGTATATCAAATAATTTTGCTTAGCTAACATAAACTGTTCATAGTTAGGAAAGAAATTAATTCGAAATACGTTATACGTTAACACGAAAGAGTACCTATAAACGTAAAATTCAGTATTGAAATATTTATTAAGTTAATATTTGTAGAGAATTTTCATAGCAATGTGGTCAAATGAATATAACTAAAACGCAATAATTTCTAGCCGAAAATTGACAGTGAAAATAATGGTTAAAAGTTATGAATTTTTATTATGATTCTTTACATCATTATATTTTTTATTATAAGTAAATAAGCGAAGGAAAATATAAATTAGTAGACATTTAAATTCAATTTCGAACGGAACCTTTTGAAAAAGAAAAGAGATTTTATATATATGTTACTACTCTTGTCAATTCGTTTCTTTTACAAATACATATTTCAAAATTTTAGCCGGAAACAGCTTTTTATTCCGAAGCGCTTTTCTAAGAAAGATTTCCCTCCGAGTACATAGTAATTTACAGATATCGAGTGAATATCAGGTTCTTCATGCTCCACCAAGTCTTCTCCAATGGCACTTTAGAAAACCGTGCCATCAAAGAACAAAGTAACATTATGCGAAAGCTCGGTGACGAAAAATAAAACCTGTCCGCAATTAAGAAAATTTCACTTTTAAGATTAGCGACGCCTCGCGTGGGAACGGATTAAAAATAGGCACGTGTTGAGTGTATCAAAGGCGGGGGTACACTGAATTGGCACAACACATACGCTAAGAGATATAGACTTTGTTTTTCTGCCTGCTTAACCATACTCCGTGTGCTGACGTATGTTTATCTATAGAAGATAATGATGTCGCAATACAGTGGTTTTGATATAAAAATAGCTACCTTTTATACTTCATAACCTTTATTGCAGATCATTTTCTAATGAATTTTAAATTCACATCTCAATATTTGACATATACCAAAATTACAGTGATAATTTACTTATTTCCGATTCACAATTTTTAGATGAACACAAAAAAATGAGTATCTGTAATTCACGTACAGAGGTCGTGTCTCCCTCGTTGCAACCACCTACCTATATTGCAATAGACGCAAAAAGAAATTGGTTGATGATGAATGTGGTATACCAATAGGAAGTATTCTCTAGTCTCTGTCTGTCTTATTAAAATCGAATAATACTTTACATCTAATGACACGGATGTGTTAATTCGAGAAAAATCTAACATGGATGAATGCTTGTAAGTACGAAATGATGATTATTGAAAAGAATGAATACGATGTGTGAAATAAAAGTAGACAATGCAGTTGTGGAACATGTGGATGAATTTGTTTGTATTGGATTATTAAGACATGGAAAACAAAAAATGACGGGAAACGATTAGTACATACCAATGATAAAATAAATAACATTCTTATGAAAGTATTGCAGATAAAAAACATATCAAACAATGCTAGATTAACTGTGCATAGTTGTGATTTCAAATGTACATATATACTATATCACCTGGAATCTAAACGACTCAACCCATTCAGCCATTCACCGTCGATAATAAAGAGTACGTCATTTGATTTGATGCAGAGATGCATTATTGGCGAGTAAACACTTTTAATTACATTTTGTATAAAATAAAGATTGTATACGGTCTCCTTATAACGAAACGATATAAGTTTTCGACCGCATCTCAGTTCAGTGTTGCTCATCGGTAAGTTATTCTGAGGTGTACATTAGAGATCTTGAATCGATCTATCAAATTATCGCAAAAAATTATGAACCGATGCTGCAATGGTTTGCATTGCTTTTACTCGGCGACTGTGCAGCGTGTAACACACGCATCAATTTTTGTATCGGCATACGACTCCCCATACTGCGTTATAAGACGTTGTCACATCAAAACGACCACGATACAAACCGCAAGTCGCACCCAGTACGACCGCGTGTTACCACACAACGAGATGACACACTGCCGCTACTGCCCGAATAAATATTTGCATAAAAGCAACAACAATGCGCCATAAAACGCGGCGGTGAGGTAGGGCTACAGCCAAAGGCGCGCACGCGGCGACAGACTACACATGCGAGGCGAACACATCTGCGGCTCTGACATTGGTCGCACGGGTCATCGACACGCCCGCGTCGCCGACCGCTCGCCGCCCGTCCCTCCGTCACATCTTTATCGACTGCCGAAATCGCGCGCGAACTCACTCGCTTCCCGCCGAAGACAGTACAGTTGCATAGCTGAATGCACATTGCACGTACGGTGAAACGGGTTCTTACAATTTATATGACGTCGCGACTTAACGCATAAGCTCTAAAACGAATAGAAAACTTATGAACCGAATCAATAGTATTAAATTAATTTAACTGTAGACAGAAATAACTTTCAAAAAGAGAAAGGTCAAGAATTATTTTTCATTAAAATAAAATATATGATAACACCTTACTCCGCTTTACATGGGAAGAAAATAATTTCATTGTTTATTATTGCTATGTCTTCCAAGACTATAAAACAATTTATACATAAAGTACACTTTAATTCCTTAAAAAATATACTGCACCAAAGCGCATAACCCTCCATAAAATGTCAGTACAATTTATGTTAACGTTTAATTTTTTAAAAATTACTTTATTAAATATCTCTGAAAGGGCTGGGACTTCCGCCAAAATAGACCTTTTTAGTAGAGCACAAAATTATCGACAAGTTTATATATAACATTCTTTTCTCTAAATTCGATACTTTTGCGCATCAAAACTTTTTTAAGTTTATTTCCAATTCGAAAATCTAATCCGAGTAATCGAAAACAAAATTAATTTTGCAACACGAGTTGTTGTTGATTGAAATGCGTATGAGTTCCTGAGAATTATAAAAATAAAAATTCGAAAGGACAATATTATTCACGTTCGCCGCATTACGTATGCTAAACAAAACAAATTCTAAAAAAAACGCAACCAAAAAATAAGAAGTATATGTCATATTGTAATTCAGTCTTGTTCCACATAGCACCAGATCCACGTTGAATTTAGTTTCGTTTTGATAATTAATTCTACGGGAGTGAGCCGAGAATAAAATCTTAAGGTAATACCCGCGGATGAGATAACTACTACCTATGGATGATGGCACTTATCACATTCGTTTTCATGTCTTCCTCTTCGGTAGATTATCAGTTAGTGAAATAAAACTCTATCGACATCTAATGGAATAAGAAAACGCCTATCTACCTATGGTTGAATTTATTAGGTGATGAGATCTAAATATACAAATTCAGAATCAGTAGTAGATGGACAGCCACTGTTTATGTATGTCATCTAAAACGGCCATAGCTTTTTAAAAAGTGATAAGAGCTGAACTGAGTGATTTAGAGTTTTAGGGCGAAACTGCCTACTATATCCCCATCAGAAGAGCAAAAACGTGGTGTGCATATTATTAATGACATCTAGATTCGCCGCTATAGTTTTCCTATAACCCTTACGTGAGCTTCTAAACCCCTATCTTTTTGTAATTTTAGGTTGGGAGATTTGGAAAAAATGGGGCAAACACATTTTTTTGCATATTTTTGGTATATTTCTGAATATATTCTATCTAAAATTATGAAAAAAAATAATAGTTTTGTATCCATTATTATTACCCGTATTCAACGATAACCCATACTATATAACTAAAAAATCGAGTATTTAATTGCCCCCCCCCCCTAAAATTCCCATATGAATATTTTTGAGTGTTATCTATCGAAATATATGCGGGTTAATATGCTTTGTTATTGTGTCAAAATTCAAGTTTCTATACGTCAGGCGGTATCTGAGAAAAACGCCTGTGATAGACACGACAGATATCAAGGATTCCGTTTTTCCGTTCGAGATAAAGAAACATAATACACTTAAATTTCTGATTTCATTAAAATATTTTAATTGGTGATTGTGCAAATACATTGCACAATTTCCAAGAAGAGCTTTTAATGTACGATCACGATCGCGATTTCAGTAGCACTAAGCTACAGTTACTTGTTGAAACGTGTTGTCCATACGTTTCAATTAGTCACTATAGTACACACAAACGTATCCAAACATTACTTCATACATAAACACTTCACGTAATGATAATAAAATCAGTTCACTAAATCTAAATCAATAGGTAATCGAGGCAACGTTCGGGGCATAACGGTCGAAGCAAAGTCCGAGCGATGCGGAAGCCAGATCGTGAGTCAAAACCCCATCGGCGGGCACGCGCTCTTACTGCCGTTAGTTTTAACGCCGCCGCTATGCAAATGAGCCGCGGCGCAGGTCGTAAATAGGATGCCGTCCTAGAGGCCACGTCGGCGCCCTGGCACGCTCAGCGGAACCGGTCTAGCGACATGGTAAACTATTTAAGATTAACCTTATCAGACGTAGTATCCGGCCAGGCTAGAGTTGTGTGGTTCATAAAATTTGGCTACTAAAATTGTTTACACAATGGTAACTAACTACACATGATATGTCGAGTCGAAGACAAAGAAGTCTATTTTTTGTTCATTGAAAAAATAATTGTTCAACGTTAAATATTTAAGAAAAAAAAGAAGCTGGACTTTACATATTTTAATGTTGCGCTAATAATAAAACAGGATTAAGAACAGATAGGATCACATAGGTCAAGATAATTATGATCTACTAGCTCTGTTTTCAAATAATTTCCAACAGAAATTCATATAATTAAATACGAAAATAACTTAGCTGTCAAACCATAAACTGCCCAAATGACCAAGGGCAACTTAATCGATTCTTTTATAAGCGTGTTTTTTGTTTAACCGCGAAAGCCAATAATAATCTTACAATAAGGCGCAAATCCATACCCGATATAGAATTTCTATCAATATTTAATATCCGTTCAATAAATAGCTTACCGCATTAAACCACCACATCACTACTACTACAGAGCTCGGTATCAGCGCCGTGCATCGACCCGGGCGCCACCGATCACGAACTTAAGATCGGCCGAGCCGCAAAGCTAACACAGTGTTAAACAATTAACTAGTTTAATTGCCACATTAAAGCGTATAAAAATATTTCCGCCCGTCACGATTACAAACTTAACACCTCCCGCCCTCAATCGACGCGCGCCCACTATAACGTTATTATACAATGTGTTAGTTAATGTAGTCGAGTGTAATCTCGAAAAGGGATTATTATGTAGGTTACACTGACTGATCCCACGTGACACGTAACATTTTACGATATTCGCGACGCGAAAATATTAACGTACGTAGAAAATTAGGGTACTAATTCAATTTAGCTAAATACAAATTAACGAGTGTTATCTAGTAAAATAAGGTTGGTATTTAACCTGATCCCTCACATAAGTCGACTAATTTAGCAATTGACGGGAGACAGTTCTTTGTAAATTTTAACGTGAATGTGATGCCATGCTTTAAGGATACATATGTACATAATTTAGAATCTCGCACAGCGATTTTAACGATAATTTAACTGATAAATTTATAGTTTTAATATTAATTTTGTTATTTTTTAAATAAGATATTAATATTTTTATGCGTAACGTCTAAACATTATTCATAAAATTATAACACAATAGCTATTGTAACATTTTAACAGGCTTACACATTTATGTACATTGCGCGTGTAATGTGAGCTAACGATGAATCAGTAGTGTTTGTAAAAAAAACCAACAATCATTAAATTACAGTAGATGGCCATCCATAAGATTTGAATTGACATATTTTGTTGTGGCAACTAGTCCGCTTAAGGAATGTTTGTGATATATATCACTAAAAACACCATCTAAAAAGCTTATCCCTTCAATGCAATTTTATAAACGTCTTCAAAGATACTTTCGTGTCGATAATTTTTGATTAACCTTTTTGGAAATCGCTGTATTATCATAAGAAAATGTATTAAGCGTTCTTAAACAGAATATCTTAAATATTCTTAAATAGAATAATCCTATAAATATTCACTGCATATCGGATCACGATGATAAAAACGTAGATTTTATCGTGATATCAATTAGGTAATATTCTTTCGATTACCCAAATATGAACTCAGGGGTGTGGTACTATTATCGAGTCGACATCAACCATCGACATAAATGGAACCCAGCAGCACTGCGGTTGCCATGGGAATGATTTGATTAGTAGACGTCGCGCAACTGGACGTATTCAGGCGAGGCCTAATCGCGGCCGTGCATCGGCTCGCGTCGCGGTTCAATGACAGGGCACGAGGGTCACAACTCGACTAGAAAATGTCGATAACTCAAATCAATCACACGTGGAGAAGTTTAATTTGTGCCACGCAATTTTTACGACGACTGTACGCTCCTAACATTGCAATATACACATTGTCAGATCCTGGAACTGTGTCTTTGAAGTATAAAGAGCGTGTTGAAATATGCGAAAGCTCCGTCTATATAACTTTACAATAAAGCTATATTTAATATCCATCAATTATTTGGGCATTCACATTAATCGTTATCAACATTCCAACACTGTCATCGCAATGATTTGCCAAAATTATCATTCCACTACACCAAAAGCACTCTTATCTTCCATGATTTGTCGATACTTTGTTTTCTGCTGCTTACGACACGAACTACTATGACGCGACGCGTCATAGCATGCCGAGCAGTACAATGACACCTGATTAACAATGTTTCCACTCGATTCAGAAGTATACATCGCAGACAGGACAATACTAAATACATAGTGGCGAGTAATAAATAATTAACGGCGACAGTATGGTACCTTAATTGTAGTAATTGATGATTATTAAGTGGCCACGTTAATAAGTATCGCACAACAAGTATGCGATATCTCGCCACACAATCGCGCCGTATATATTTAACTCGTACATGTAGACGCGTGGCCAGTGGCCCGTGACGAAGAACGCGCATCCACAACCCGACCGTAGGTAATTAAGTCTCTTATTTTGGGAAATAACCAAAGCTTCTTAATTTCGCACATTTACTATATAATGGTACTTTTGTAGGTGTCTTTTTTATTAGTAGGTGCCTCGCAACGGCCAAATTCAAAAGCCGATACGGCGTTTTGTTCGGTTCGTTGACGTATGCGGTGGGCTAAAAAATGAATTAGAATACAACCGATGTGTGCAAATAAATGTACACGCGAACGAAGAAGGTCATTGATAAACGTTACTCAATTAAGCACGTGTCATTATTTAGAATACTGACAGCGACTTTTTGGTCCTAGTTCGAATGCTTTTTTATTTACTTTATAAAGTAGGTCTTTTTTTCTACTACACACATCATTAGAATAGCATTATTTGACGACAATAATGACAATTGTCGTCAATTAATGCTATTCTTACTTATTTTACAATCTAAACTAGACACACGTCTTAAATATGAAATAATAGATTTTTTTTTATTTTATCTAAATTAGACTTATTTTCTATGATAGTCGTTCCTGTGTCGGAAATTTTGGAAGTTCAAAAAGAGCTTAAAAGAAATTAAATTAAAGTAGTGTTTAGATGGTAGCGAAAATTTGACTGTAAAGACCAGCAGTAGGCGCGACTTACTTTTTAAGCTTGCAAAGATTTAATACATTCATACTGTATAAAAACCACTTACCTAACTCAACATTAAACACAAATATTTCGAACAAATTTAAGCCAGCATTAAAGCCCAATAAGAAAATAAGGGCGATGTCTAAAATGAAACAAAATATACTAGGCAAATATGAATACAAAAAATTATTATAACCCTTTACTCTTTCCACAAAGTTACAGAACGCGCCCTAAAACTTTACTAAACTGGCATGCAGATATTTGTATGAGAACGCTGTATGCGAAAAACCAACAAAACTACAATTTACAATTTGGCCAAATTGCAACGAAAAAGTAATTATCCATCATTTACAAACGCGACTGTTTTGTTCATAAGACTACTTATTACGTTCTTTCTACAATTTCTAAACCATTTAAGATCCAATATAAAAATTATGTACGAATTGTACAAGCGCTCCGAGTATCCACGGGCGGCGGTGTATCTATCGAAACTACGTCCGTACGCAATGCGTGGTGTCACGCAACGGCCGTAGGCGTAATGACTCGGCGGTGCGACCGCCGTGACGCACGCCCCATTATCGTCCCATTGTAAACATGAATGTGTTCATTATTGAATATCTGTGGGAAAGCGACGCTATCGAACGAATCGCGATCGCCCGCATTCGTTCGCTACTGAACTGCGGCGCGATAAGCTTCGTTGTTTTACACGCGCTTTCAGTAACCGCAAAATCTATTTGCGGCCGCGTTGCGGTCTCTACATATCATTGCCTCGATGTGTAGATACATTCAATTGACTTATTGTGTTTAAGTGGGCATAAAAACTATTTTAGAAAAATCATACCTTAATCTATACAATATAACATCTATACAATTGAAAACAATAGAAATGAATGTATTAAACAATATATTTAATAATAATACATTTTGCTGTGGACTTGTTGGCGACGGCGCGAAGGCAAATTTTCAATTGCTGTGAGTGCATTGTGTGATCATTTTACACGAACCACTTTTGACACCTTTCCAACTCAAGTTCTATTTTATGCCTAGGTTACGTTATGTATGCAAGGGGATAATAAACCGCATAAAGCATTTATATGATGCTTTTATAGTTCCTGAGGTATAATAATGTTTGTTTCAGAAATAGGTTTTATTTGATTTTAAAACTTGCAGAGTTCAAGTATAAATTTATGTTAAGCGCTTAAAAATTCTTATGTATACGTTTGAAATTTAGTTTAATTCCATATAAAGAAACTATTTGGAACTTCATAGATATTTTTCTAATTTCAACTCTCTTTCTGCGATGGTACAGCGCTAATGTAATACGAATAAGATAAATATTTATTTACAGTAAGACATTTGTATCTACAGTAATGACATGTCCAAATAATATAAGCTATGGTTAAAATCAAAACGTTTACCCATCACCAAAATATATTTGTTACTAAAGCTATCTTATCGTACGTAAACAATTTGTCCCAATGATTTCTATAGGGCCGAATATCCTCACTACTTTCACTCAGAATGAGAAAAATGTAGTGTTTATCACATAACACGAACGACAGAGACTTTTCAGTTGACGCTAGATGAATATAAAACGGACATAGTGAAGGAATTAAAATATTTTGCTTCCAAGTTGACCGACAGAATTGAGCGCGATTTTGGGATAAGTAGGTGAGAGATCTCACTTTACCTCTGTGAAGTTTTGAAAACCATCATTCAAATTCTGTGAAAATACCGACAGATGCAGATTATAAGACTATTAAACTTCGTATGGTTTAGAGATACGTGTGCTCCAAAATACCGACAAGAAGATTCTTAACAAGTTTTAAGGGAACCAGCACCAGAATAGAAATCCGTTGAGGTCCAATTAGGTTGTATATGTATTGATCAATCAATTTGGCGTCTTCAGAAAAAAGCAGTGAAGGCTGTCATAGTTGAGACGAGATACCTAAAGAAAATGGCAGGAAATTGACGCTACGAGAAAACATACAAACGTAAACTAGAGGGTAAAGAAAATGTTGAAAAGTCACATAAGAGACGACACAATAATATATTAGACAATCGTGCATCCGAAGGTTAAATAATAAAAACGTTGGAGGAGTTGCTAAAAAAACTTGCGGAGAAATCAAGTCAGGTCAGGTGTAATCAAGAAAATATTTTAATTTGACTCTATGGCTGCATGAAGACCGATATTGTGGCATATTACCAATCAAAAAAATCATTAACGACATAATAATGATAATAAACCCAACCACCTTTCACTTTTTGTACGTCAGACGACAAAAGTTTTGTAGGTTACCATTTTCGCAGTTAAAACTTTCTATTGATCCGCTAAGTTTAAAATATTTTTTTTATTGTGCGTCTGTCTATACATCCTTTAATTACTTACCAAAAGCAAGCCAATGCACTTTACGTACTATAGGATCGTTCGACATATTTTATATGTATATAAAAATAATTGAAGATCACCAATCTTGTAAGCTTTTGAGAATTTTAAAGATCAGCTTCTCAATAGTTATCGAGGCCCAGTCCTTCATATTTCTCACGCGACCTTTGCCTACAATTCGCTACACTACGCGTTTGCTAAACAAATAAGTCCCTCGCAGCGACACGATCACGCTGTGACAACGGTTTACGAGGGGAAGGACCGCGAACTGCGTGCCACGAGAGCGGGATCCCTCTAATCTCCGCTCTGCTTACGTTATTTATACCACCGTTGACTAAAGTATACCCGCCCGTAATTCATTGCCTGATTGTTTACGATTTGAATGCTACGGAAAAATATGTGAGTGTAACGCTAATTTCAATTGATTATTTAATATTTTCAATATAAACGTCATTAACGAAGACGCAATCAGAAAACCGGTTAGAATAACGTCACATCACTGATTACTGTTCTTCGTAGATACGTATCTACAAATTCACAATATAGTCGCACAGAAGAAGAATCTTTGTAGTTTAATTAATTGAAAAATATTTTAAATATAAACGTCCTTAACGAAAACGCAATAAGAAAGCTGATTATAAGAATGTTACATCATTGTTTACTGTTCTTCCTAGATACGTATCTAGAAATTCACAATATAGTCGCGCAGAAGAATTTTTGTAGTTTAAATTAATTGAATAATATTTTAAACATAAACGTCGTTAACGAAGACGCAATCAGAAAACTGGTTAGAAGAACGTCACATCACTGATTACTGTTCTTCGTAGATACGTATCTACAAATTCACAATATAGTCGCGCAGAAGAAGAATCTTTGTAGTTTAATTAACTGAATAATATTTTAAACATAAACGTAGTTAACGAAAACGCAATAAGAAAGCTGATTATAAGAATGTTACATCATTGTTTACTGTTCTTCGTAGATACGTATCTACAAATTCACAATATAGTCGCGCAGAAGAAGAATCTTTGTAGTTTAATTAACTGAATAATATTTTAAACATAAACGTAGTTAACGAAAACGCAATAAGAAAGCTGATTATAAGAATGTTACATCATTGTTTACTGTTCTTCGTAGATACGTATCTACAAATTCACAATATAGTCGCGCAGAAGAAGAATCTTTGTAGTTTAATTAACTGAATAATATTTTAAACATAAACGTAGTTAACGAAAACGCAATAAGAAAGCTGATTATAAGAATGTTACATCATTGTTTACTGTTCTTCGTAGATACGTATCTACAAATTCACAATATAGTCGCGCAGAAGAAGAATCTTTGTAGTCTAGTATGCGTTCTTAACAAAAGTATGATAATTCGTGTGTGCAAAGTAAATTCTTGAAAATGCGAAACGCTATATTGAAACTGTGCCGATAGCAAAATAAAACATGAATCATCAATTGTGATAGCCAAATAAATTCATTAGCGACTGAACAACTTCTGCTGTATATTTAAAATAGAAATGACATATACAAACAAAAATGGTTTATTGTTAGCTATGAATTAGTACTCAGATTAATATTGACATTACCGTCGAGTTTACCAATCGTAAAATTGGAATTGGAGTATTTATAAAATTGGAATATGATTACATTACAAGTTTATAATCCACCCAGTACATACAACTCTGTCCGATTATTAAGTTTTATTATAATTAAAGTATCGTTAAAAAGGGTAAAATGTAAATATATGTAGTCCAAATTTCCTATCGACACTGTTCAGTAAAATAATGATTCCCATCAATCGAAGACACCAACGAAATTCAATATCGTATTACCCATTACTATTCAATTAGCAAGCGCGCCTTAGAAAATCGTTCACAACTAAAATTAGGCAACGCCAGAAACCGGTTCAAACAATATAACTCACTTAGTTCGACTTAAATATGCCGCTCCGCAAACCCGGCAAACTAACGACGGTCTGGAAACCGACACGCGCCGCGCTGGAGGGCGGCGGCGGCGGGGCGCGAGACCCTCGAGCGGTCGCAAATTGCGAATCACCGGTGCCGTCGCCAACATCCCCTTGCCCCACCCTTAATCGACTTATGTGCGCGACTGGGTTAGCGTCATTTACCCTTCAACTTGCTAACCGGTCGGCAGCTATGCTTATGATGAGATTTTGATACGATTAATTTACTAATGGAACGAGTATTGATTTATTATATAAATAATAGCAAAGAGGACTCTACCTTATTTATGCTACGACCCTTATGTAAACACTTAACACCCGCGCACAGTGTTATGTGGGAGTATTCTGACCTTTGTGAGGAGTTCAAAAAACAGGCAAAATATGGCATACGTCGTATCATTTTCGAAAACGAGAAATCACTCCTTTTACGTATGACTTACGTAATAAAATTCCTTAGGACAGGTTTTCTTAATTTTTTTTTCACGTTTTACTCGTTACTGTAAAAAATCTTTAAAGCCATAGTATTTATGAAAATGTACAAGTGAGAACCAAATTAAAATGGACATCTCGAGACAGCTTCAACTATTTTGCAATATTAAATCTGACAAGATCTCATCGGACCAGTACTGACCAAGGCAACCGGGTAACAATATTTCCTGTAGTGACCGCGAACGGTAAAACTGACAACACGTTATCTACATCTCAATCTAGCTATGTCGTCTTGTTAAATATTTGAACATGACCTTACGTTGACGAACTCAATAATATGAATTATTCACACGCAAACACATAATTTGTAAAACATTTTCATCGATATTAGGTTTTCAGTTTTAGCATGCAATATTACTGTGCGTGCAAATGCAAATAATTAATATATAAGTGATATACTGCAAATAAATAATGTATAATTAATTATTTGCTTTACTTTATGTATCGATTATTAATAAAGAATGTCTACATTGGATCTCAAGTAGCATAATAAATAGATGGAACTTTTGAAGTTTTCCTTTTCGGAAAAAAACCTCACTTTTCCTTTTTATCAGGGGTATTCAAGAAGAGGCAATGCTTTTAAAGTCATCATTTGGCAATGTTAATGAATAAAAATGTTATTCATAAGTTTCTTTATTTGTATATAAAATATTCAGGTAAAAAAAATAATTTAATTCAAACCAAGTATTTCCCTTTGAATTGACGTTTCCATTATTCGAAATTAGATTTACATTGTCAACGTTGAATAATGTGTATACCTTTTCGATATATTGTGGAATACTAATAGACGTTACATCAAACAGTCAGTACAACTGTACAAACAGACCGAGCACAAGGACGCCACCGCGCATTAGGACCACGGCGCCGCGTCGCAACATCATTAGGGTGTGCGCCCTCACCCCACTGACATAGCTATGACGGCCTAATCGCGCCTGCGGCTAACGTCCCAATCAGCGGACGTTCCGTTTGCATGATCTTGTACGTGTACAGTGGTGTTCATATTATTTAATTGTATATATAGATATATGTACATAAAGAGCGGTAACGTTTAAAAAATAGGTTCCATTATAATAATGAAATGATAGATTTGAAATACGCACGTTACTACCAACATTGCGAAATAAGTGGCATCCAGCACCGTACACTATAGTTTACGGTCATTTAAAAATACTTATACTCCAGTTCTATATTTACTAATATTTCATTATTGGCAGCCATCCTATATTTAATAATCTTACTCTTTATCAAACGTATTTATGACACAAATACGAGATTAAGCTTCACAAAAGCAGTGATCACAAAGCGAATGAATAGTTATATTGTACAAATATACCACCTGAGGATAAACAAGTAAATTAAGAATTTTGTATGTTATTGAATTTACATTTGGATAGGAATCCTACGTAGCGAAAATGTCAAGAATATAGAAAGTAGTTAGTAGTAGGCGGTAGTAGTTAGTAGGCGGTTCAATATTGCGTAGGGCAACGTGCTTTGTGGTAGAGACGAGCTGTTCGACTTTGTACGTGGCAACAATTTACTGCGACTACATTTTGTTTAATTATTTTCATTACATATTAATTATTTACGATTAATTTATTATAGTGAATTCTCGTGTACAATTCTTTCATACTTTTACTTTGATGTAGCTTTAATGGTTAACTCAAAACTCTTTTATGGTCCAATTGGGTATTTGACTAATTTTTTTAATAATCTTAAAAATTTATCCAGTTATAAAAGTTTAATTTTAATCTTTAGATAAGGACGGCAATACTGTGTTGTGAGGCATTTTTAATATTGTACATTATATTCTACAAGAGGAAAAGAGACAGGGGTATACCCAACTCTATCCGTATCTTCAAATTTAGAAGCCTATAACTGGCTTATTTTTCAATCAATATTTGTATTTTTTTCACGACTGGTTTTTAATTAACTTATATTTCACAATATTGTAGGAAAAATATCAAAATTTAGAATGAGTCAACTACCGTATTTTGCAAGAGAAAACAGATCATAACATCCAATCCCCAATAACTAGCAATATAGACATCATGTTGCTAATATCCCGCCTGACATTTCTTTGCTAATATCCTACCTGAAGATGTTGTATCGAAACCAACGAAACCTAGGTCGTGGTAAAGAACTTAAAGAAAGTAGAAATAATACTACATCACGTAGTTTCATTTCATTGTGAATATAGACATCATTAAACTTATTTTGTAGATGTGTTAATTGTTTAAAAAATTAACGGTATTTCTCTATCTCTATCTGAACACTACCAAATACGCAATAATGAAAACTTCCCGTCAATCGAATGAGTAATTTTTGCGTCAGACCGTAAAAACAAACAAAACTTTTGTTAAATGTAATTACGCTACTTATTCAGTATTATTATGTTTGCCCCTTCAAATTATATTATTTTGATTGTCAAATTTATTTAATAAAAACTCGCGGGGACACCGTCCGGAAAAGTGGAAAATGGGAAATTTTAATAACTATGACTGTTCCTTCCATTATAATAAAATATTCTAATTTGGTCCTGGAAATTTACTTATTTTATCTATTCATTTTTACTATTTAATATTCTCCCACAGCGTTGGGTAAAGCGAAGCACCACATACCTTTTTACATGAATTACAACATAATTAAAGTGTAATCTACTATGATTCGAAGAGTGATTTAATAGTCGATATACGTGCAATTCTAAGGTTATATTATAACTTAATCCTAGGGTATGTCCCAGAACTTAATGTTATTTGTTGACATTTCAGGGGTCTCAAATAAATGTACTTTAATATGAATATATGTTTATGTGAAAATGCCAATTACTCTGAAATGGCTACATAAACTGGAATAACATCGCGTAATTCTGTTCAACATATTTCGTTAAGACAATCCACAGATAATTTATTTGGTCCAAAATATGTATACTATGACATACTTATGATTAAGCATAAAAATGTAATGGATCTATTTAATATATACAGGTTAATTTTAGTGCTTTAATAATATAATGTAAGTTAATGTAAAGTCAGACTAGGTAGTCAAAGACAATAGTACGTAAATACATAAAGCCCACGATATGATGTACGATATTTCAAATATACCTTTCCCTCTCCATATCTTATATTTGCTAATAATGAGTGGCACTTTTCAATAATTAAATTAAAAATATTTACTGAACTAATTTAACAAGCAATCATAGCAATAAACCGTAACAGAAAACAAAATCTCTCAAATACAAAATATCACCAAAGCAACGACAATAATACGACATCCATTTTTTTATACTACTTTTTGTGCTGAATTTACCAGTGACTTCGAATACGTAACTGTTATAGTAAGTCAAATTTGTTTCAAGAAAATTTTCGAACATTCGTGTCCTGTCATTTATTGCAAAAGGAATATTTTCGCCTTATACATTATTTGTTTCGAATACGTAACTGTTATATTATTTTTATATTATTATTTTTATATAAATCAATGTATATTCTAATGCAAAAATAATAAATACTGATTTAATGTATAATTTTCGTAACTCTACCCAGAACACCAAAAAGAATAATTCTTGGAAACACGTTTGTTTCACGTACACTCACATGTTGTTCGCATATTGTTTTGTTGTACTTATATACATGAAAAGTAAAAACATAGTGGCACTTTCTTGTTGTCAATGTAATAAACATTACAAATAAACTGGCATTTAAAGGTGATTAACACTAAACTAATCTTTAATTTGATATTTTATTACGATATAATTTTAATGAAATTTTAACCATACCACTACGGTATAATTAACATCCCCACTGCAGCTTGCGTTTACGACGGTCACGTGTATCTGACAAAGGCATTTCAACAGGGTCAACTTTCCCCCAATCGCAAACAGCATTCGGCATTTCAAATAAACACTCTCGATTGAAATCTCATTGAGAGGTGGAGGCACCACGCGGATCAGCAGTCAGCGAGAGCGAGTAAGGGTTAAACGGCTGTATCGACCCCTCACTGCTTTCATTAGCTGGGATATTCATTACACCCAAGCGTCCGCCAGCGGCGCCTCTGACCGAACCAGTCTCAGTTTATTTCATTAAGCACTGTTATCGCTACTCTAATGCTGCTCCACCGATTGACGAGTTGCATAGGCGGGACAGATGAGATATCATCTTACGTCAGTAAGTCAGACCTAAATAAATATGATAAAACATTTGTCGCTTTACATTTTCAAACTAACCTAAATTATATATCCATCGAGTTTTCATTAGAATCGTAGCAGAATTTATTCTAAAACAACAAAAGAGAAACAGTATTTTTTTATAAGAGAAACGGATTTTTTTGACTTGACGGAATGTCAGCCAGAACTCTAGCAGCATATTGAAAACAATATTAAATAATTATATTAAAGAAATATATGTACATAATTTATAAGTCTCCGCGAAAAGTACTATCCGAAACCAGCACTCTTTGATTGGAATCGAATCTTTGCTTCTTTGATGTGGGTTTTTATACCACTACGCTATAGTAACTACTGATATTGGCGCAAATTACAAATTCAATTCAAGCTTTTAGATAACATAATCGCGTTACGTTTGCCTCAAATCATGGTTACATAAATTTATTTTTGTATTTGTTATTCTTTAAAGAGAATATACTCTATCTTTGCGACAGTATATTTTATTGTTCAAGATCTAAACGTCACCAGCCGCAGTAATGTTTTACCACCCAATGAAATTTTGTACATGGAAAGACATTCATAGCACGAGAAATTAGAAAGCACCTCCAAAACATGTGGGAACATAGAGACATATCACTAGACAATAGTAATATAGCAGGCTAGCGTAACGAAATCTCTTTGTTTTTCTAATGATGTTTTTATTATAAATATATGAATAGACAGAACGTAAAACGTAAACCTTAATTATAAAATATTATCAAAGAACGGGTCATTTCCTGGGCGCTTTGGATTACATGGGATCTAGCTGTATAACCGACGAATTTAACCTAAACAACATTTCTAGGCGCGCGGAATGGAACACACTAGCGGATAAGGTGTCGCAATTCAAAATCGATTAGGGGCGGCGCGCGACGACCGGCGGTGGCGGCGTTCCGATCGATCCACCGCGCTGGGCGGCGACGCTCGTTTGCATGCCGCAACGCCGCCGCCCACGCACGGACTACCAGGCTGACGCCACACAGAACCGATCGCGACTCGATGCAGTTTTCAGGCGATTCTATAATAGTGCGAAGCAAGAAAACAATATCTTCTCACTCTACGTCAGGTTTTTAACTTTCTTCGCTAAAATTTTAACTAAAAGCAGAATTTTGATTTTTTTCTATAGTAAAAATGATTCCTGTTAGTTTTTCGTACATTTAATCACATCTGTTAATAATTCAAAAAAGAATATCAAGAAATTAAAAACTGCTTTTTTAAACACATTTTTTTAAAATGTAGATAAAAACGGGATTAAATAAATCGCCAAAGGTTAACAACATCTTTATCAACATATAACTTTATAAAATAACCCTCATTAATTTGTACGACGAGCCCAAGTGATGGCAACGTAAAAAAGGAATTAAAAACCATTTTAAGGGTTATTAAGTTTTTTTTAAATTCATTGTGGCACTGTCAACCATTCACACTTCTTTGATGATCTTAGATAGTTGTAATGTATACAACGTATCTAGCTATACCATGAATAACAGGAACTTTCATCGTGGTCTTCTCTCTCAATATTCAGGTGCACCTCGATTCTTTATTGTAGGGAGTTAGAAAGAAAGAGGTAGATTCGTTTCACGTTTGACATATGAACCGTAATCAAGCCATAATATGTTCGAACCGCCTCATTCACCAAAAGTCCTATTTCGTACCATAAACGTTGAGAGGACCTAGTCACGCTCCATCAATGGCACTCGTCGCAAAAAGCGGGTAGCCGCGCGGGGCGACAAAAACTCGACAGCGGCCGCGGTACGTCGCGTAAAGGGAGCAAGGTCGAGGCGTGTCGTCCCGCGCGCCACTTATACACGCGCGCGTAGCCGATGCCACTTCCGCTGCCGAGCGGCTTCGATTCGATACTTGAAAGCAGGTATAACACTACCGTTATATCTATAACTTCATTATCCGCTGCTTAAGAAGCAGCTGGACAAGAGTCATTTAACTAAATCTGAAATTCAACTGCAACGTAACACTAAGCTAAATATGTTATATCCGTCTTTACATAGTTGGGTAATTGTATAAAAACTTCTATAAATCTAATATGTATGGAACTTAGTGACTCTACACAGTTATAGCTCAAAAACCTCAATAAAAAATTGAAATAGAAAAAAAATATGATAAAAAATACATAAAAAAAATTAAAATGTAGATCAAATTAAGTAGGTGATAATTTTTCTTTCTATTTCAACAAGGTAAAACAAACTGACGATATGACATTCCGGTTCAATTTGACAGTTTCCCCCGCCTTTTATATCCAAAACTGCTCGCTCATAAATTCATACAAACGTAGCCAAAATAAAAATGCCAGAAAACAGGCAAGAGCCAGATAATAGCGAAAATACCATAACAGACTTAGTAACTATCAAAATGTTTGAGTTTCGAATTTCGATTTAACAACGAAAAGTGTTTGATAATTATCCGATATTGCATTATATTTATAATATTTAGTAGGGTCTTCACAGATCCCTCCTTATATATAATATAACTTCCGTATAAGCTTTGGTCCTTTTTCTTTACAATTATAATGAAAGTACTCACAACCGTTTCCGCTACTACTCAGCAGATACAATAAGCGGTTGTAAATATCATCGTTAATTTTATTTTATTAGACCGCATAATATATCCGGCGTAACCGGTTGAATATAGCTGCTTTAATTTCTATTTATGTCTTCTTTTATAGTGGCCTATGCAAACATATAATCAATTACTAACAGTAGTAATTAGCTCGTGATACATTCCAATATAAAAAAGTATTAAAAAATGTTTATGTATTTTTAAATGATGGCAAAAAATAAATTTAGACCCAATGTTGTGCCGCTAAGTTATTGCATAACCGCAAAGGAGATTTGAGACATCAACAGATCTCAAAAGAAATCAAAAGTTCTAAAGTCGCGTTCATAATGATGTTTTTCCATACGCCTGTATCTACTATTAAGAGTGTTCAAAGCTTCTCTGCTTTTATAATCTGCTTAACAGGCCTACAGTTTTGAAGAACTCGGACCGTCCGGTACATGGCGAGCTGGTTCATTCAAGGCGAATGTGAACAACAGGATTCTTTGAACGTTCTTTTAAACTGTAAAACATGTCAACACTTGAATTACGATCGAGAAGTGACAAAAGTCTACCATAATTTTTATGTGAACAGAAATAATTAAGTGTAACTATGTAATCCGACTAAACGATACCTCTCCCTCTTTAGTCGTATCACATTATCATAAAAAAATTAACACTTATTTAATCACATTCAACTGATTATTAACTTGAGAAAAAAGCGTATTTAATAGCAACGATAAACAACTTTACAACATAACGTTGTCAAACTTTGTCATCAAATTCTATTTTTTTACACAAATTGAAGGCGCGTTTTCCCCCGAACTCCATAAATATAAATAAGCCCACTTACTGTTTAACATTGTCATTTTATTTATTCTACCCATAACGACTCAATACCACCGGTGACCTTCACAAAATCAACACGAGAAAGGACACGTTACACCGCAAACAAGACTCAATGAGGGCACCCAAATTCAAACATCATCACCGCCGAAGCTTGGCCGGTACCGATTCGCCCTCCCCCGCAATAATACTAAACAAATAACTTTCTTTCGCTCTGGCGTTGCTTGGACGAGCGTAAAAGGGCCAAATAAAAACGTCCATTACCACGGGCGCACACGCGGGCACGCCGCGCCCATCAGGGTTGTCACGTCTTCCATTTTTTCTCGAAAATAAATAAATAATCGAATTTGCCATAATTTATTGTAATTTGTTAGTGACTTTTCCGCAAAAATGGATTAAATTAATTCCTTCAAATTTAAACGTCGTTAAAAATACTTAAGTTTCACGTGTTTTTGCGTGATTCATAACATATTGCAACGTCTTCATTTAAGAACGGTTATTTTTATTTTGTGACCCGACTACTTAGTAATAATACGGGTTTTTTAACTTTAAAATACCTGTATACCTGTATCTAATTTCATCATCATTTCAATTTCTGCAAGACTTATTAATATAATGTAAAGAAGAGTTTTATAGTTCCCTGAGCAATTAACTGCAAATAATATAGTAGTTTTCATGTATGTTCTTAACAGTTGTAGTTCAAACGCAATTGTCAAAACTCTCCAGCGATTGACCGAACAAATGCGAACACTCAAAAACACTGCCACGCCCAGGACAGTTTTGCAATTAAATTAAAAAATTTTTATATTAAACAACAAATATTTAATCCTTCATAATATTGCTTATTTCACCCCAACATCAATAGCAACCCTACTCGCCGCGTAAATGTTTTACGCGCATTCAAGTGGCGCAATAAAAGTGCTTTCCTCCTCATAAAGCAAAATAGTTAGTACGTAATTAAGTAAGTCCCCTTACTCCATTATTTGGTCAAGATACGTGTGCTCAATAATAAAAACGAAACGACTGGTCTAGCGGATAAAGACCATATGTAATTGAAAACTAACATAACATTGTGGCTTTGGATGTCCAGCTAAAATTTAAATGACTATGTAAGATTAGGTTAATAACAATTACATTACTACTGAAATATACAGTTCATTACTATACGTTTTTTGTCAGTCACTTAAGACCCTATAACCAATTTATTTCATAAGAACTAACGGAAAGGGTGTTTAACTGAACTAAATGAAATCCTGATTGTTTCTAGTAGTATAGCAGATTGATAGGAACGACGCGCAATTTTCCATCTGTTTGGTACATATCAAACAAAATGATAACCTCTTTGAAGATAACTACGACTTCTACAAATACTTTTTTCGAGGAACCTACAATCATAATTGAATCTAACTGTGCTAGAAACTGGAATCAAGTAGATAGTAGGTAGGTTTAAATTTATCATGAAAAAGCTCTAAAGAATAACCACTTCTGAAATATTGACCGAAACTTACAAAGTGTTAAAGAAAGAAACAAACAATATTATTGAAACGATATAATTAGCCATACAAATAAAATATCATTCAAAAATTGGATGAATTAAAACAATGAACAATTACAGTAGGTGGCGATCAAAAAATGTATCGTACAAAAAAGGTTGTCAAAGGAAATATTACAATCGTTAGTATGTGATTATTATCGAATTAGCGATTCTACGCCTTGGGTAAAATATTCTTGTACGTTCCTGGTAATTTACAGAGTGGTAACGAAGGTTAATTCAAATATAACTAACTGCTAACGTCATAAAGTCGAAAGGATTACAGACGTAAATAAATATATTTCCAAATTAATATTTTAAGCGTTAGTGTCGGGGCCATTTAAAATAACAAACAAACAACATTAGTGAGCTTTTCCGATTCTAGTGGAAAAGTATAATACGGAAGTGTTGTTGCAATAGTCCTAACTTGAAATAAATTATACCATCTTTAGAAGCACATTACGCTTACTAATCGAAAAGTTAACAAAAACTAAAGTAGGAAATTCGTACACTATTCCAACACGTGAAATAATATTCTATAAGCGGGTCATAACGAGTCTTAAATGCAAGTTGAATGTTCCCAATTATGGGAAAGTTCTATATTGTTCTTATATATAAGGCAACATCCCGATATGGTAAATGCACGTGCGAGTTGCGTTACCTCGTGAACTTTATGGACGAACACTTATTGACATTCAGATTCATGTCATTAATATTGCATCACTCAACCAGTTCTTTTAGGTGACAATTAACAATAATATCCTGTAAATGTCGTTATATAAATTCCTGAACACTTTTGGCTGTCGGCAAAGGCCGATTCGAGAGCAACCTATTTCTTTGTACATGATTAGAAACAGTATATATACTAGCGAGGACAAAGTGAAATCTACGCGGTGTTTCAGGTTCTGTTGTATAAAATATGATCATTAAAACACATCAACAGGGGGCAACTAGTACATCGAATTTTGCCAATTAACTTTCCGATGGGCTTATGCGCGTATTATGATTTTTTTTCTCGTTCATCTCCGTTTTGATACGTAGTACGTAGGCCGTATTGAAAATTCAAGTTCGAGTCTGAAGTTGATAAGTTCTTAGATTAAAAACTAACCGGCTTTTGAGTTTCGTTACCTGCTTATAACATTTTGTCCATTTCGAAAATCTCAAATAGAATAAGTAAGGTTATTGTTCTATTATACGGAGTATAGTTGCTAATATATAGATGGTTCCACGATATTAAATGACTGACTAAAATCTATATTTACAGAATGTACATATTCCTATATACCTTCAATCATAGGTTCTGCTGATGTAAGTATTAAAAAATGGCAAATTTATCGCCAACGATTTTTTGAAGAAAACAAAAACAGTGCTTATATGACAAGAGCTATGAAACTAATGCCTTAGAAATATTTACTTCAATATCGCTCAAAAGATGTTGTCAAATTATGAAATGGAGAAAGGAAACCGTTCTCTAGTTGTTAACCCACAGATATCTTTACCTTTTTGAACGCTAGAATGACATCGAACATAACCCGAGAGCTTCAAACTACTTCTTCCATCAGTATAAAATTGCAAATAAAAGAACTACTACTGGACCTGCCACTTTTAATGCAGTACTTTTTCGTACATACTCGAGTACGAATTGCAGTTTCACAAATATTAAATCTTGATAAGAAGTTGGATCAAAACCTCGTTACCTTATTGTTAGAATATTTCAACATATGAATGCCTTCAAAATTGACGCACCCAATATATCTTCGGCCTCATTAAATATTATCCTCAGAGATTCTAAGCTTTGTATACTGGCCCTACTTATTCCCTAACATACCTCTACCTCTTATAAAAAATTATTTACAGTCCAAGCAGCAAAACTTTGGAATCAGTTAGATTTTGATATGAGGAAAATATTTTCTGCAAATATTTTCATGGATCGAGTGAAAGTCTTACCTCTTCAATATGTGTAATCTAATTTTTGGTCTTTTTTAAGTATACTGTTTTACGGCGTCAAACAAGTGATTTTTTCAAAATTTATTGCCATGGCGACAAATCCATTATATGCACTTTGCATTAAATGTGTCTAATAAATAAATAAAAGTAAATAAACAATTGATTTATAAAGTGTTTCACGTTGTGAATTAACTCGATCATAACTAAATATATGTGATATGAAAACAGGAAATGAAAATCGGTATTATAAATAGTAATATGAATATTCGTTGTTCAAAATTATGATCAATCTGATCCTTAGGACAATCGAGATTGATAAGTTCTTAGATTAAAAACTAACCTGTTTCTGACAAAACTAGAATAACTATCCCCTGGGATCGCGCGTCTAGGTTCATGTCAATAACCCTGGTTGTGAAGTCATTCTATAAGCCGTACATGACAAACGTGGTTTCGAGGAAACTTCTACGCAATACTACTAGTAGAGTGCGTAGCTTTTACGTAGAGGGCGGGACGAGGGGCGCCACGCCCGTGCCGTAGGTCGCGACGGCCGCCCACGCGCCTCTACACTACGCGCTGTCGTCACGGGAACGGGGCCGAACAATGCCTACTATTAGCTCCTTTCATTCAAACTAGCACCGTGAAGCGGCGAGGTCATACTGCCAGTATTTCAGGTTTCGACAGGTAATGTACTTTTTGTTCTCATTTACATTCGATAGCCGACCATAGTCCGCACTCTTATTCCGTTTTACGTTATTGTGCGCTACGGGAGTTATTCTAATGGGAATTAGTAAGAAATACAGTCAATAAATAAACATCGGTTTGAAATGACCATAAATTATAAAGAGAGAATTAAATAGTTGTTTTTCAGTAACGTCAAACGTAAAGCGAATGCTTTTTGAATAATTAGTCATCGGGGTCCAATTTACGTTAATTCCATAAATATTTTATTGGTATTCCAAGTTATCGTAGCTGTAATCTGACATGGTGTCATCATTACGATCATAATTTACAAAAAGCCTATTACCATAAACGAAACATTATATTTTTATACACTTACTTGCTTCTCAAAATTGTATGTACCGTTCTTATTCCAGTTAGCCAATTTAAGATTGAAATCGCAATGTCGCGATAAGTTTATAAACTTTCAATATTCCATGACATTAAAACCGATGAGGTTATCGAACCCGTAATACCATAAATGCCATATACTTTTTTTACCTAAACTTAAAAAAATTGTCAGGCACGATTACAACTCGCATACATTTAGGCATTTCCGTATACATTTAGACAAGTTTCATATACATTTAGGCATTTATAAACATTTAATGGTACACAATATTTCTATTCAACTATTTAGAAAAATTTAATTTTTTAGAACGTAAATTTACCTACTACAAAAAAGTAATATACCTGCTTCAAAGGCGCGAATTTAAAAAAAATATAATTCAATTAGAAATCATTGACTTTTGTATTCTCTTCTTACTTGTGCTATAAAACCTCCTATAACGCCGATTTTTAAGATCGTAGTTCGACCGGATGTACGCTATAGCGTTTTGATGATGGTATAAATAACAACAAAAAAAAACGGCCAAACGTTTTTGTTGTTTGAATCAAAAAACTTTTTTCAGCAATATAGATCATACGATATTAATTCTAACTTGATATCTCAAGCAATTTCTGAGAAAAGTGGCTTTGACAGACTGTGTCCGCCATAACGTGATCCTAAGGGTTCCGCTTTTTTATATTGAGTAATGGAGGCTTAAAAACTGGTAGACACGATGCTATTTAAAAAAAAATCGTCAATCAGTTTGAAACCCATCAAACAGAAATAAGAAAACAATGTATTGTTTGTTCTTTATATCTAAAACTAAACCTCCATTAATTCAAAAGCTTATAATATTAAAGATACAGGAATTCTGGCAATTTGCAAATACCTAGATTATTCCAAACGCATTTCTTAATGCCAAGAATGATTTAAACTTTGCGCCGAAAGTGAAATAATCCACCCTCAACAACCGTTCATTTGGACAAACTTAATATTGTTGTGCCCCGTCGAAACCCGTAATGAAAGCACTTAGTACCCCCACGCGCATTCCACGAAACAAATTTACAATTACAATACGCTAACGATACAGATTCAAGGCAGCCCGAAACCCGACCGCGGCCCGTAAAAGACGAGCCCGGCAGACACGCGGCAGCGGCGGCGGCAGCAGGGCGGGTGGCAGCTTCATTACATTCATTAGCGCTTATCTCGGGCGGGCGGCGGCGCTAACCGGAAGGGGGCGAGTGTGCGATACCGCCCCCGGCCCGCACATCCAGCCCGACGATAACTCGCGCAGACGCCTCGCGTTTATGGAAGAGTGTCTGCTCTGTATCGGCGGCGTGAAAATATTATATTTTTACGAGCCGCGCCCTGCGTTTGCGCGCCGCGATATTTCATGATTAAGTCAACTATCTGAGGAGAATAGATATATTTAATGAAATATCATTACACGATTGTATTGAAATAGAGTCCCTTCAACCAAAAATGTTTTGGTTGGAGGGACTCTATGTTATATAAATGAAATTCTTTAGGAACTACTGAATTAAAGTAAAATAAGCAAATTGTATAGCTGAATTTAAAAGTAAAAAACTGTTCTTGAAGTCGGATTCATTGGAAATAAGTTTGGAAAGCACATGCATAACAAATAAGCGTTTTTTCTTTAGATACTATGTTGCAATATATGTCCATATGTGATCACACTATTGGTAATACAATTCAATTTTAGTTAATTGTAACTTCAAAAAAATTAACATAATTTGATACAACCATTAACATACAAGGCTAAGCTGCATAAACAGTATCAAAATTAATATCACGTAAATCTGGTGGAAATAAACCGTTGTACATTTTTCTCCACATTAATTGAGTCAAATTTCTTAAAAAAAATCAAACCTGAAAACTATAATTCCAATTAAAAAAATTACTTTCGATAAATTAATGTACATCATGCTACACATATTAAAATAAATATGTTTCGATGGTTGGATTAAAAACAAAACCCTATTCATAACATAAAGTTGAAAAAAATATTTTCAGTCATTTCAATATCTCTGCGACTTAACATAACCATGTACTTGAATTCAGCCTTCGACTACTGTCAATTAAAATAAAAAAAACTTGTCATTATGCGATTTGATTACAGTAACATTTATGCAATACCGAAAGGAGAAAAAAATACTAATTTATGCAAAAAAAAATGTGAAACTACGCTAAAGCACGGTTCTAACGCCGCGGAGAGGTCATACTGGCAAGCTCATTGCACTGGTTATCAATGTTGCAAAAACAACAGTGATTTTTCCTACAAAGAAACAACTTGCAACTGTATAGATATATTTTTTTATAAATCAACGCCCGGCGGCGGATGCGTTGCAATCTCGGATAGCTCTCATACAACGCTTATGTCATCTCTATTATTGTCGTTTATACGTTATCGTAAATATTTATAGTTTAAAACAAAGGCAATTTTTCAGCAAAAACAACGGCGATTTTTCCTACAAAGAAACAACTTGCAACTGTATAGATTTAATTTTTTATAAATCAACGCCCAGCGGCGGATACTTTGCAATCTCAGATAGCTCTCGTACAACCTCTAACTATAACAATGTCATCTCTATTATTGTCGTTTATACGTTATCGTAAATATTTATAGTTTAAAACAAAGGCAATTTTTCAGCAAAAACAACGGCGATTTTTCCTGCAAAGAAACAACTTGCAACTGTATAGATTTAATTTTTCATAAATCAACGCCCGGCGGCGGATACTTTGCAATCTCGGATAGCTCTCGTACAACGCTTATGTCATCTCTATTATTGTCGTTTATACGTTATCGTAAATATTTATAGTTTAACATACATCAAAACGGATTTAAACATCTTTGAAATTATTAATTTGTTATTATATTTCTATAGCGTATGTGTGAAATTTTGAAAAGAATTAGCCATAATCAAGCCATACTTATTACCGATATAAAATTCGAGGGATTCTGCTTGTAATATTCAAATTGCACACCATTTTAATTAGCAATTATTAGCGAAATGAAAGGGAAAGATTTAGTTATAGAAAACATTTTATTGTCCATTATGTCAGTCAAGTCTGCATATTTATTGTTTACTAAAGAATTGTGACATCAGTTTCCACGAAACAATCAAGTTAGGGTATGAGTTGTGAATTACGCTTAGACTATGAACACCATGTCGATATCGAAGAAAACATAGAATTCGTAAATGAATTATTAATTTTATACTTCTAAAAATATACGGAGTCTTAATAAGTCTAGCAGCGTTAAGTATGTTTGACATAGCACGTTGATGATATTTACGTTATTATTCTCAATAGATACGTTATATTCACATAACACGAATAAAAAATATGATCACAAGTAGCGCCGCGCGCTCTATGGGTAAAAGGGAGAGACATTCAACGAAATCACATATTTAAAAGAGATAGTCGTTTGAAATTGATGAAAATTATCTTAAATTTTAGGACCACTTTTAAAGAGGTGATGTCATGTTTATTCTTATAACGTTGGTTGATGTGTTATATCAAGATTTAAATTTAAAGAGTCACAGCCTATTCATATTTTTTCGTTTCTCGCTGCAGTACATTAATACTATTATATAAAACTTTCTTTAATTGCCTAATTGATTTCCCATTTTCACCGCTATCTTATGAAATGAAAATACCCATACAAAAATAATCCAATTTGTAAACCATAGATATGTACACATCTTATAACATGTTCGAAACTAAATTGAACGGTTTTACAAGCCGTATGACCTTAAAGCAATTCGGAGATCATGAACGACAATTCGTCAAGTGGAACTTAATACATTTAAATATCGTAAACAACCACTCGGCATACAATACGCCGATATGTTTATCCCCACATGGTCTAATTCTCTAACATCTACAATGTGAGCAACGTACTCCGAATATGGCTGTATGTAAATATATGACACTGATGCTTAATCTAAACTGAGAAAAAAATAATTGCAGAATAACGCAGCGTATTGTGTTGGGTTACACCTAACGGCATATTGAATTATGTACGAAATCTAACGTTTCGCGTGTCACGATTAGAATACTCCCGCGACCCATCTGTCGCTATACGCGTCTAACTAACCACGCAAAACACGTTACATACAAGTTTTGGAAAAAATTCAAAATATAAGTTAATTAAAAACCAGCCTTGAAAAAAATTCAAAAACTGATTGAAAAAGTCGTTCTTAACGAAAATCATCCAGCCGCCTCTAAAACGCCTCTGTTATTTATTTTCAAATATTTTTCGTATTTTACGCAAAACGTCATACTATTTGTCTTTTAGAACGCAATAAATATTTTGTTTAGTCGTACAATGACTAAATAAAATATTAATTTGTGGTTTTGCGAATTCCGGTATTATTCAGTGCAATGCTTCCGGCATCTTCCTGTCATCAAAACTTACTCGTCCAATGACGTTTATCGAGTAATTTTACGAACAAACCTCACAGAAAATCCCAGTGGTCGCAAAATAGTTAATTTAGAGTTATTCATACACCACGTAAGACATTTGGTTTGGTTAAATAAACGTTTCCTGCTTATGTGAAGTAAACATTTTATTGAAACTCTGTAAGACTATCAATCCAGTTTTTCACCTTTGCCACGCTAATCTTAAGAACGTATACGCGCGTTTCAAATAAGAAAATCCCAATGCTGTGTAGCGAAATAAGAATGTATAGAAAATAAAATCCAAAAATATATCATTATTTACGGGATATTTAGAAGAAATGAGTAGGAGTAAAGTAGCGAATCAAATAGTGACATATGCATAATGGCTCCAATCGATATTTTGGCCAGTAGGCGGTAACAAGAATGTAGTGTTGACAGAACAAGCGATAAATAGGACATAGTTATATTTAAAATAAAATTCGCTATGATTTAACCTGCGACCTCAAATTGACGATACAAAGCAAATATATTAATAATCCCTTCGCGACTGCGTGAGATGAGACGTTAAATACGAGATAACCGTAGGTGTACACGAGTCATACGACATAATCAATTTTATTAGGCCCCGCCCGAGTCACGCGACCGGCTCTAGCGACTACGGCGAGTCGAGTTTTACTTTCGAAAGTATTCCGTTTCAAATAATATTAAAACCTGTTATAAAGAACCGCCCAAGTGGAAATTAACATATCGGTCGGTATACGTAATTAACATACTGCACACTACGAGGTACCGCATACGTATACGTAGATACAGAAGACTTGCATACGAGCTTGTTAGCTCCTCAACTACCGGCTTTGCGGCACGCGCCGAATTCTCTCACACGGTAACACGCTTGTTTACACGACTCGGATAATTTTATTCGACACAATGAAATGCAACATTTGAAGAAGTTTAGGTATTTCTCCAGTTCGAAGGGAATAATAAAATCATTAATTACAATATGAAGCGATATTAAAATAAAACCAAATGCATATTACATTAGCGTACCGGGGGCTCGATACTTATTTATAATAATAAAATTATATTTTTATTAGAAAAAATATTAAATGAAACAAAACACAATTGTGTCATAAATTAAGTATCATAAATTAACTTATATTAATATTTTGTATTTTAGAATACTTTTGCATTGTTCTAACCACGAAGCTTTCTAAGGAAATCCAAAGCTACTTATGGCTTTTTCTGTTTAATTTCAAATCCTCTCTAAGCTGCCTTCATGGTACTCATAAATTATTATCGATGGCGTCTCCAATAAAAACTTTCGTGCACTGATCAGACGATCGATATAATCGATGATTAATAAAAGATATGTGACATTTTATCGATTTTATACGTCAATTTATTATAAAATAATTTCCACTCTCAACGTTTAGTTAAAATTCATACCATTTTGTATATCATTTTCTTCCATAGAAGAACCAAATTGACTAGCAAAATACTAACAGTATTTGTCTAATATTGTTCATACCATTTTGAAAAAATGGTATGAACAATATTAGATAAATACTTCGAGATTCGTATAGGAAATTAAAGCCAACTGTTAATAATTTAAAAAAAACAAAAGAGCTATTGTATAGCGGCCTAGATTTAAATAGAGATTAGGTGTATACTTAAACATGTATAAATTCTACCAACTCCCAAAATATGTAATTAACACCAAGCAACAAATCTTTTATATTTTGAAGGACAACGTCTCAAAATGACACTATCAAATAAAAACAAACTAAATAATGGTAAGCACGTTTTGAAGTATCCAACGATAGAATAACGATCTGCGAGACGTTATGCGCTCGTAACTCGGTATACATTATTTCACACACTGCGTTCGTGTACTAATATTAGACTGCGGTCCCCGAACGGTCCGTGCGTTGGCGTTGCTTAAAACCAGGAGCAGTGCTACCGCAGCGTCTCGGCTTATTTTTCTGCTCAATGTACGGACTCTATAATTGCGATCATGGATTGAATGCCTGAATGGTTCATGCTCTATTTGTAACTTGGATAGTGTGTACTTTGTTGATAATATTTTGTTTGTTTGGTGTCTGCTATGTTTTTCGTTTTCTTCGCTCGCGTTATTATTAGTTGCCTGTTCTTTTGTAATCTCGATTGTTTGTTCAACAAATTGACATCTAACTATAAGTTTGCCAATCCTTTGCTATTTTGCACATAAATAAAATGAAATAGCTTTAATATTATAAAAATTATTTATTTTACGCTACTGCTCAATTATTAACTATGAAACTTATGACACAGAACGAAGTCGATTATTCTAGTAATAGTTATTTTGATTACTGTTACGATGTAGACTTCATTATTAGCAGCTATGAATATGCGCCTTGCTATTATATTTAACTTAAAATATTTTCTTCACTTCGAGTCATAGAAAGTTGTCATAGAAAACTTGTACCTTTTTAATTGCTATTCATTTTTATTTCATAACCGTTTTTTTGCCCGACTACGGTAGAGGAAGGGTTGTGAATTTCACAGCCTATGTATGTACTCGTATGTAAGTAAGTTTGTTTCCTCGTACACTAAACTCTACTGAAGCGATTTCAACAAATGTTTCGTCTTAATCCAGAGAGTGTCCTAAAGTATATAACGTTACAGGAAATTCAGTTGTTATATATGTATGAATGTACGTATGAGGTTCCACCGTATAGACTAAAATACTATAGCGATTTCAACAGATGAGGTGTTCTTAGATTCGTCTCGATCCAGAGTGTCCTAAGGTATACAACTTTACAAGAAATTAAGTGCTCTGAAATCGTTCATACATTTTCCACTCTTAGAAAAATCAATGATTATAAAATTCAAATAAAATGACTGAATTATTTGGCAAAAAAAATTGACAATGTAATAATAAATAAGTAGATATAGAGCATAGCGGCAAAATAAACTTACTCATATGCATACATTTGCTATGTACAATTTGACCATGCGACCACGGCTATACCTAAGTCATCACCGTACCCATATAGAAGAATTGAATTGAGCGCATTATCTTTTTGAGAACAACTTCATTAATTTTTTGCAGATTTCTTTAAATTTTGAAAAAAAATTGGGCTATTATTGAGTGGACCATTATTGAGAGGAATATTTTCTTGTCTCCTTATTTTCCGTAGTTGGGTCTAAGTTTTTTAACTTTTATTTTTATCTCCTTTATATATTACCCATTTTCTTCCAATTGTTTTCTTAAAAAACTTTTTAGTTATTAATTTGCACCAAAGTACAACTACTTCTATTAGTTTGTGATGATTAACCGTGAATTATTACGTGCAGCAATAAGTTCGTCCATCTTAGAAGTAGATAAAACTTGTAATAAATAGAAAACTAAGTATTTTTACCCTAAATAAGTCTCAATGCCTACTTTTCAGGGCTCCTGTAACTCGGAAGAGAAAAAATAAAGATTTTATAGGATAATTCATGCATCCGTATGTATTGTATGTCAGTCTGTCGGTCGTTTTTTTTTTTCAGAAACCGTTTGACGTGGAAAATTTAAACTTGGCATAATAATACCTAAATAAGTTTCAATGCCTACTTTTCAGGTTTCCTGTAACTCGGAAGGGAAAAAATAGAGATTTTATAGGATAATCCATGCATCCGTATGTATGTCAGTCTGTCGGTAATTTTTTTTCAGTAACCGTTTGACGTGAAAAATTTAAATTTGGCATAATAATACCTAAATAAGTTTCAATGCCTACTGTTCAGGGCTCTGTAACTCGGAAGGGAAAAAATAGAGATTTTATAGGATAATTCATGCATCCGTATGTATGTCAGTCTGTCGGTCGTTTTTTTTTTTAGAAACCGTTTGACGTGGAAAATTTAAATTTGGCATAATAATACCTAAATAAGTTTCAATGCCTACTTTTCAGGGCTCTGTAACTCGGAAGGGAAAAAATAGAGATTTTATAGGATAATTCATGCATCCGTATGTATGTCAGTCTGTCGGCCGTTTTTTTTTTCAGAAACCGTTTGACGTGGAAAATTTAAATTTGGCATAATAATACCTAAATAAGTTTCAATGCCTATTTTTCAGGGCTCCTATAACTCGGAAGGGAAAAAATAGAGATTTTATAGGATAATTCATGCATCCGTATGTATGTCAGTCTGTCAGTCGTTTCTTTTTTTGCAGAAACCGTTTGACGTGGAAAATTTAAATTTGGCATAATAATAGAGTTTATTGGGCTTGAACATTTCGTGATAATAAAAATTGTAAAAATACTTCCACCGAACTAAAATTTAGAAAGGTTAGCTGTTAAGATTACAAAACTTTTCAGAATTTTACGTCAGTTTAAAAACTTCGTGTATTTAGTTCTAAAGATACACTGCTTAAAATGTTAATAAAAACATGCCTGTGAATAAAAACATGCCTGTTAAAATTATGAAAAACAGGTTTAGTAGAAATTTACCGGAAAGCTATAGCGTTGAGTTTATATATCATAGCCTTCGAGAAATTTATCATGTTTTTATGACTGTGAAAGATATACTAGGCAATATGTGTACACTGATAAAAAATAACATTAACATTTATATAAATAATAGAAATACAAGTTTCTAGAATTTTTTTAAATGTGATACAATGTACCTATGTGCATACTTTGTGTGTATTCTACCTGTACTTAACAGGTTATATTTATTATCATATGCATATGGAAATAATATGTGGGCGACGCAAAAAATAAGAATCGTTTTAAATAGCAAAAATATGTTTTTTATCTCAAAGGGCCTTAATATAATTGTCCCATAGGCACAATTCTTTTAAACCATATTCTATTATTAAATCTAATTAATTTCGTCATATGAAAAAAAAAACATTTTAAAAATTTCCATTCCCAATACACCTCTGACCCGATAAATCCCCGCCTTATTCAAAACCAAGGGCGTGTATTACTTTTATGTATTTCCATCTATCTTGCACCTTCCTTTTCCGCATAATGCTCGCTCAGCGCACACGGATCGCTCTCGACGGAGCCGGCCATACGGCACCCCGCGCCGGACGCAAGATCAAGGAAAGCGAACGCCGTCGAGTCATCGGACAAGTTCTCGCCAATGCCGCGGCCTCCTTATCTCGTGCGACGCACGCTGCGCTGCGACATAAATATTCAGGCGGGGCGTCGCGTCGCGCCGCGGCGGAGGTCGGCCGCGCGCCGCCCCACCTCGATAAACACAGATGCCGGTCATAGAGCCGCGGTGGATATCGTGCTAGCGTAGTGTGACGTAGCGACGGATTAACATGAAGACGAAACGTCAGACGCGTAATGAATAAAAGAAAAACACAAAGAGCTGCCGTTATGCTATTCTCTTCGTAGAAGAACTTCCCAAAGTTTGTTGTAATTTTTTTCTCAATTGTTACAAATAATATCCTTTATCAAGAGGTTATTAAGAAGAAGAATGTATGTCATGGAATGGAGTATATCAAATACAAAATAATATATATGTTGCAAAAAGATATTAGTGACAGGAGAAAACCTAAAATAACGTTAAATATGTGGCTGAAGAACTCTTTATGAAATATTTAATTTTATTCCGAAATCAAACCAAAATTACAAAAAAAATATTAATATGACATTTTAATAACATCACAAAAAATTCAATTTTCTTTTATTGTTTGCCGTAAATATATTGGCATTAGCGTTATTGTTGCGCTACTGATGAGATCACGATTCATTTTTTCATTCAATTTAAATCAGACTTACGATAATTTCTCATCAGTTTATACTATATTTTGAAATTTATAATTAGGAATAAAGTTTTAAGATAAAATTAAATGAGTTATTAAAAAAAATATATTTTTATAACAAAAATATAGGTTTCGTAATTCTACTACTGAAAGTGTCACATGATGTGATTATTTATATTAACTCTGCAATTATATGCTTAAATTCTGATATCTCAGATCGGTCAACGAAACCAAAAAATAGCCTATAAACAATAACACCAAGTATTGTCATTGATAGCCGAGAATTTCCTTCTAACATCTGTATAAATTATTTACCGCAGCCATCTGTTATTTCTTTTACTAGAATTATAAATATTAATTAATGCATCAGATCAGATCAGATTAATGCATCGAAACGTTCTAAATGTCTTCTTTAGCTTCAAAGAAAAATTATACAAATTTTCACACCTCCCTAATTTGTGCATCCGCCACATATTTGGTCTCAGAAAGTATTGACTATATTTCCGTGAGTGTAGAAAGAACCGACAATATTTCCGCGAGCGTAGAAAGAACCGACTATATTTTCGTGAGTATAGAAAGTACCGACCATTTCACTGTGGACGGTGATTCATAATCGATGCGATCTTCATATTCTTTCGCTACATTATAATAGTTTATAAATGCTCTTTAATATTTCCTAAAACCCACACCTCATTTTCAAGTTTACAACGTTATCTGCCCATGGACTGGATAAAAGCTACGAGCGCGTTTGTTTGCTTTTCTTTTGTCTTATTAAATAACCGATGTTGCTCGGCTTTATGGGACCAGAAATTGAGTGTGAAAATTGTGAGGGAAATCAGTTGACGATTGTAGGAGGCTATGAAGAATATACGCATATCAAAGAGATGGGAAAGAATTAAGAAAACTTTTTTAATTATTCCAAATTTGTTTGATTTGCGCGTAATATTTTTAAGAAGGTGCAATAAATAAATTGATGATGAATATATTGGTTTCATTTATAAATCTCAGTCGTTACTCTATTAAACTATTACTTTACATAAAAATAAACACGATCAAACGATAATGCTTAATTTAGAAATCACAATCGTTGCCCCACAGATAGATATAACACGTACCGCGAAATGTAATCTGCTTCAAAATAGCCTTGCTTAGGAAAATAAACCGTAAGCGATCCGGTCGCATATGCAAAAAAAATGGCTAATTTACAAACGTAACCTCTAGAAAACGGCAAAAAGTGAAAGCTACAACCCAGACACCAAACCAATCTATCAACACCACCCGTAACCGACCCGGCTAGCTGTTAGCAAAATTCAGTCGAGCCGTTCCTATTGACAATGAGCAGCGGCCACACACACCGGGGAGCGAGCTCGCGCGACCCGGCGCTGCTCGCCGCGTAATTGGTGGAGCGCCGCGTGAATGTGGGGCAAGGTTGGACGCGAGCGGCGAACGCGCAGACTTTCTCCGTACACATTCTTAAAGCACGCGCCGCGCTGGCGGCTTTTGCCCGTGATTACATTATAAATATAGTTCCATGTACGATATTCCACTCATCTTGAACTTTCCGGAAATTAAAAACTTATCATGAAAATCCCTAATACAGAAAAAATCAACTTCATCAATACTTTCTATTCAAAATGTTGGATTCATTATCCATAGATAACAATTCTGGGGCTAGGTGGTTTAACATCTCCGCTTTTATTGCATTTTTTACATTCGAGTTTGTAAACTAAAACACACATAAACTGGCAAAACAAATTTTACGGTTTTTTAAAAGCCATCTTGAACTTTTTTGATAGATGAAATTTGCATGCATTATCTGATACGGTTAAAAATCACCCATTATATTTTTGATCTTAGCAATTTTAAATATTTGTATTACAATTTGTATTTGGCTATAAACAGTAGCGTAGCGAATTGGCACACACTCTTACGCCATTGGTCACTGAAATGAAAACTTTTGCCACAGGCCCTCGACAGTAATTAAAACAATCGCCTACGTTAAAGTTTACTTCAATTCTTTACGAGTTTCATCTAACAAATATCACAAACTACAGAATGTGGCACTATCGTCAAAAATACAATCATAAGGGCGGCCGTTGAAGAAAATGTGCCAAGAAGGCTTTTATGACATAACGATGTGCTATTGCGACTAGTAAAATCAATATAAAGAGCCTACATCACTTAATTTCAATCACTTAACACTGGCATACTGTCGTTGGACAGCAAACGCAGTATGGAATCTTACAACGTCGTAACGTAACACGGTCACTCACTTAGTGCGCATATATTTATCCGTTACTATGAAAAACTTTTTTATCTGAACAATAGTTCCAGGACTACAACTTTTTTGGAGTCTGTTAAATTCGTTTTTATTTAATTATTTAGCTACTTTAATGTATCCAATTGATACATATGACGGACTTATTGCTATGAGAGCAATATCTTATTAAGCCAACCGTAACACCCGTCCAACCCCGCTCGACGAAAGGCCGAGAATCGAACTCGGGTCTCCGCGGTGCGCCGCGTCGTCACAGGTCGTATGCCTTGTGATAAACTTAACACACCACGGCGACGATATACACACACTCTTTTCTTAGACTATTTAAAGGCTACAATCATTTTAGTTGCAAATATAACGTTGCGCCATTCAATAGTAAATTAGCTATGGTTAAATAGAACCTAGCTTACCATCCATCAGACTAACATTAAACTAGAAAGCACATTATTAATACAGTATTACACAATAATTGATGTTTAGATAGCCATATGTGCTTCATTGATAGATCCGTGTGAACAAAGTCTCGATCTATCTACAGATGTCATCAAACTATCTCACGCTACTAGAATCGACGCCATGATGACTTGCTACATAGCCGCACTCGTTGCAATTCATCGTACTTATTGTTAAGTGGCTTTATCTCACTCTTTTCTTTCACTGATATCTTCCCCTTGAAAACGATATATTATTTTTATAAACCAATTATAAAATCTCCGTAAACAGTTATTGTTGTGTTCTAGACTTCCGTAAATAATTGCAGCAACAACGAAGGCCACCCACGAATATATCTTAAAATATCCATCGCGCAATCGATATATTGCGACTATTGCAAACACAGTGCCTCATTTTCATATAAGTAATATTCTTTTTAAGAATTTTATACAAAAAAAATCAGAATATTCAATCTTTGGAGGCAAGACTGGCGACTGACGTAGAGAACGCGCCTGGTGTTGTGACACGTTATGGACACATAAATGTAAACGTAATGGAAATATGCGCACATTATGTACCTATGTTTGTTTACAGTCACGTTACCTTCACTCGCGTCGCCATAAACGACAATAGTGACAAGATTCCGGTATGCCGCGTATAGGGTTGCCACCCACTACCAGCTGTAATATATATTACTTTTTAAAAATACTTCGTTTTCATGACTTATTTAATTTGTACTTCAGCTCCTATTTGTTGCATTATTTCGCCTTTATATGACAACCTTTACTTTTTTTATATTTTGGCACACTGAGTACAAGGGCGAGATCATACTGGGTTCCTCACAGATATTTTTTTTGTAATCAGGATCTCTTTCAACATAATAATAACTGTTAGAAGAAAGAAAACTCATAGAGAGCAAAATCTCGTATCTAGATAAAATTGAGGTCATCGATCACTTACGGGCAATTGTGTAACACCGTGTAATCATAAGGTGCCATAAAGTCACCGGCCACATTGCCTAATTAGTGATGAAAATGACCGAAGTGACTGAATCTGAGTGACCGGCGTTTTCAGTCATATTGGCCAGGAACAGGTCATTAACGGTCACTTACAGTCATTTTAGTTTTCGGTTATTATTTATAACCTTGGTTAATTTTTGATATTCTTATAAAGAAAATAAGACTTTTCATATTTTTCTACATGGTACACCATCGACAAAATTGTTATATCAAGTGAAATGATGTAAGAAGAAAAAAAAGAATGAAAAAACGTTTTTGTATACATGAAATAGGTATTGATTAAAATGCAATTGGATCATTTTGCATGTCGAATTCGAAATCTGAATCATTTGACACTTGTTCCATATTTACAAATTCTAAACAAAGATTCACTGCTTTTATCAAAAAGACGAAGATTTTATCTTACAAATTTGAGCTTCTCTACTCTCTGTTTTTGAAGATGATTACGACCGGAAGTATGTGTTATTGAAGAAACTTTCAATTCCGTTTGCTTGATGCCGGCAAGGATGGAATACTAAGAAATTGAATAGCGATCGGTTTCACAGTCTGAGATGGAGCAAACGTTTGCCACCAAATTCTCGGCTTCAGTAAAGTAATAGGGGCACATATAGTTTTCGACTCTCCATAATCTTCTGACGCTTTCGTTTGAAACTCGACAAAATTGTCGAAAGTTTCGTAATACATGGCATTTTTATAATTACGAAAATATATACACGTGCGCTTCGGTAAGCCGTATGAGAACACTAAGCAAGAAATGTACTTGTGAATCTTGTACGTGGCTTGCGGCAGACGCCGGGAGAGGGGAGAGGGAGAATAGCGAATGAGCGAACGCAAGATGGTGTACCTATAGTGATCATAGCGAACAAACACAAGAGAAATCATAAGAAAAAATATTATAGTTTAGACAAGTTTTTATATTAGCTATATGACTGAAAGTTACCGAAACTCACCAGTCATTTTCGGTTAATTATTGTCTTTGCCAGTTCGTTTCGGTCATTTTACATCTCTACGCCTAACACCGTAAGATCACTGATGCATTCACGCACATGAGAGAACATCTATTTCATCCGTGTGTTTCACTGTTATTACGTATTTCATCGACCGGGGCCGTGTTGCGTGACCTCGTCATCGATACTCTCGGATGAAATTTATGATAAAGGATATTACAGTTTTAAATTTCAACTTGCGAAGTTTCAAAGACATGGGGATAATGTTAATCCACGCATCCTGTTATGTAGTTAAAAAGTAGAAGATTTAAGAGAAAAATAAGTCGTTGTCATTGAAATGATAATAAAAACACATATTCCTTGCGTCCAGATGTATGGTCTTCAATAAGCACTGCATCCAAACATGCACAGCAGACAAAACATACAGAGGAAACTTAAAATCAACAAACTAACACTTTTCCAGCGCAAATTAAAGCAAAATGGAGACATTTTTACAACGCTATTAATTCCATACTAATTTTTTTTTTTGGTTTTTCTTTAATGTCTTCATTGCAACAAGGGAAAAAGAAAAGTTTTGATGGAACTAAGTAATAATCTCAACTGGTTCTCTACATATCAAAAGGTGAAAAGTGTTATTATCTGAATATTTAAGTTGAGCTAAATATAATATTTGTATATCAGTCATACGTACGAAAGCCCAAAATAGTTTTGATAGACGACAACTAAATGACCTTCAATCGGTGACATGAAATACTCTAATCAATAATGAAGAGTAGAATAACAACTTCGGCGATGTAAACGGATATAACTGATCAGTGTTATAAAAGTCTCTGGAAACCAAATTTTGCTAATCGAAAATTAAGAGCTTTGTAAAAAAATACCGTTACGACGTGTCTACTATACACAATGCTTACCTATTACAAAATTAAATTTACATATCGGAAAATTCAAATTAATTAATTTTCTTACTATGAGATTGAAGTATTCATTCAGATTTGAATTACATTATCGATCAAATCATATTAATAATTGTTTGTTAACGGAAATCGCTGTAGGTCACCTTTGACATGCCAACAACATTGAATAATCGGTAAAAAAACCTGACTTAGGAGTTTAGATTGGAAATACAGAATATAAAAAAACACGCAGTTCATAAATGTTTATTATATTGGAAAGCAAGAATCGATCGTGGAAAACCAAATCGAGTGAAAAACATTACTTTAAAGCTTAATAGAGTGGCGTAAATTCACTGATAACCATAGAATGTTGCTGAAATAAAAATGGTTGATTTTTCTTGTTTTTTATTTACTTTGAATTTCGCCAAATTGCGCGAATTAAAAAACATTAAGTTCGAATTTTATTTTGAGCGAATTTTAACCGGAGCTCGGACAGAAACACATTCTTCATTTTCTTGACAATTTCAAATATATTTAAATTAATAAAACTAGTACTTACTTGTATGAAAACGAATAATTCAGTCATAAATTATATTATTATAAGCATTTCAAGTCGAATTATGCGAGAAGATTATAGAAAGTATATCATTATTACTTCTGTCATACTCGTACATCTATTATACATATTCCAGAAAGACAGTTCTATTCTTAGAGCACCGTAAATACCGTTTCAAACTCGGAAAGTGTAACCACAATGTTTAGAGACCTAATATTCTACTACTTTTGTGTTGTTTTCACTACAGTGTAAGTTGTATTTTATTTTTCATCCATTCGTAACACATTATATCGGGAACATTATGACCATTACCGCCGATTATAAGAATTTCGCTATCGTTGTGACTAGATGAAATATATTAATTACATTTCAAACAACTATTCATTGCACATGCGTGTTAAGTTTTTTTGTTCTTTTTCGACTTATAGCTAAATCAATTTAACAAATTGGGTATGATTCGATTGATGTCAAAACGTTAACGAAAAAGATAAGTGAATCTAAAGTAAGCAAAAATAAATTTAGTATAATTAAGAAAAATTCAAAACAGGCTGGGTTAATAAATGTAAAGACAATAAAATTATATATTTCAAAATACACATCTGGCTACGGGAAAATTAAAAATAGAAAATAATAAGCGAGAAAAAACATTAGAAAGCTCGCCTAACGGCTAAGTGTCTTGTGTCTCTGCTAAGCGGCATAATTTGTACTTGCTAATTTTATCACAAAATTCTCAATTTAGCAGCTTTAACTTGACTTAATTCTATTTAATAACAACTTGCAAACTAAGAATATAAACACATAATATTAAAACAATTGTAATAAAACCATAATTTTTTTTTGTTTACTTATTTATTTCTACATTATTAACTTAAAAAAATCTTTGCCCTTTACTTAAAAATAAGCAACGTATAATTTTTTTCTTAATTATTATTTTTGTTGAGATTTGGTGACACTGTCTGTCTTGACAGATATCAAACTGTCGAGTCTAAAAGATAAAAGTACAGTCCTTGCGGGATGGTGAAATGTTCTTCACGTATATACCATACGTGCAAAAAAGACGAAGACGGGAAAGGTGGATAGTTCATTTTTTAAGTATCTGTGAACACACCTGTAATATATTGGGTGATTGACTAGTGAAGCGCATTTACATAAGCAATATCTTGATGGGGAAAGCCTTTGCGAGATGTAAGATCTATTTATAGCGAGGTGTGTACAATTTAGTACCGACTCAAAACAGCCAAGCAGCCTTTGAAGGCGCCGCATCCATAATAATCCCTTAACTTAAAAGGGCAAAAGAGGAGAGCGATAAACACGTTATTAATTTCCTTATGCGCAGTCTCCATATAATAAACGCAGCAGGCGACACGTAAACATGACAATGGCGTCACGTAATTCAAAACGCGTATTTTTACAACGACGACATGCCCCGGCGCCGAATGCCGCGTTCGCTCGCTAAGCGACATTGAATGCGACCTACATTTTATGAGATACAATTTGACGTATCAGCAAACCCGATGTGCCCACAGAATGTTTAAATTCTTTCAAATTGCCCCACGCTGTACCCGACGCGCGCTAATATCATTTTAATGAGCCGTATATTCGTATACAAAAGTATGTGTTAAACGAGCACTGTTTTACGCCGACCTGAGGCATATTTGTATGTTTCATTGCAGTTAACATTCTCATCTTAGAAATCTTCCATTCAGGAAAACATATTGACTATTTTTGCAATTAAGTGCCATATCTGTTCCAAAAATAATTTAAGAGTACAGAATACGGATCATTATCAGCTATGGAAAAAATAATTTATACTGTCAAATTTCTATGAGATATTTGGTCCTATCTGCCGTTTCGATTTTTTACAAATTGCAATTAATTTTCAGTTAAAAGTTTCAGGAGATCATCAAATCGTTTTCTGTTGTATCGTGTAGGTATGTAGGGAAAAGTAGGTAAGAATTTTTTAATATCATTTGTTCTGACTAGCATATTTTAGTGTGACTTTGTTAAGAAGGTGACGTCATTAAAGAATGTTAATATTACATGAAAGAAAATTAAAAAACAATCATTACCTAATTATTCGGTTTATATCAACTTAACTGGTATGTACATGCAACGTACTTTCCAGTCCAAAATCAAAAATATAATGTGTCAAAATGAATAAAATTAATCGGGGAAAGGCTACTATTGAACATGGCGACCATATCATTAAAGACATCGAAATAATTTATCCAAAAATTAAATTCTCCACATTAAACATTTTAAACCGATAGTACATATGTAGGTATTTGTAACAAATAACAAACCGTAATCACTTGTTTATTGAAAATCCTTATAAAGGTAATTCACTGCTTTTCTAGTGCTTGTGATAACAATAATATCACAAAGCGTCTGGTCTGCGTAAATATTTAAAGAATATATGCAAAGATACCATCCAAAATATAGTCTAGTTGGTAACTTGGAACATCCACCACTAATAGCGCGACTTTAAGATGATGTAGAGAGAAACGAGGCATGATAAACCGATTTTACTATATTCCGAAATTTACCTGTGTGCAACACAACACTTTAATTACAAAGTATATTATTTTAATAATTGTGCAAATTCAATGTATATTTGAAATTAACTCTCTTTAATAGTTGATAAATTCAGAAATATAATTAAACTTCTATCGTCCGGTCCATTACGTACCAATTGCGCAAAGATTTGTTTTCAATCGAGTTTCTGTCGATTAAATATAAATATATCCGCCGAGAACAATAAATCTTGCAAGTTGGGCAAACGCTAAGCGTCTCGCTTCATCGAGTTACAAATGACGTACAGCGTAATAGTTATTCGCGCGGAAAATAAAGGATGCCTAAATTAAGTGGTGTTCTCATTATTTCTGTACTATTGATCATTAGACGATGTCAAGCGCGGGAAGATTATTAAGGCTCACAAGCTATAATTTGTACCTCTGGAAGTGGGCCATTTCTAGAAAACGTGCCCGTCAATTTCCATAATTTTCTACAATTTATTTATCGGGGACTGTCATTTTGACATTTCGACTGCTTAATGATTAAACTATATAGGGGCCGCACTAGATGCTGACAGTGCCGTATGGTAACAAAATAATGAAATTTTGTTTACGCTGGTTCTTATTTTTTCGTGTGAAGTTCTCTTAGCGTACATATCGCATTCGATCAAAATTATTTATAAGTTTTGAATATGGTGTCGTATAAAAGCATTTTAATGATTCATAAAAGCAAGGCGTGTTTAATTTTCAAATATCGAATCTCATATCACTCGTAACACAATCTCTTTACATTCAATGGCGTTTATTATTTTCTGTCGAAAAAAATATTTCGCTGATATTAAATAATATGTAATGAAAATTTCTTATTGTCGTTTTTTCTTGTACGACCCTATTAAATATGGACACAGTTAGGCAAATTAAATGTCTGCGTTTGACATTTTAATCGTTTGACAGTTTAAAGCGGAGGTTCTCAAACTTATTTCGTCTACCACTTTGAGTATCAATCATTTTCTAGAACACCCCAGAATTTTTAACTTTACCACTCCTAAAATTCACTTCAATATAAATTGCAATTGCTAGACTATTTCAGCACCCCACAATTTTCTCTGGCTCTTTTACCGCTCCCCTGAAGGCCTCAAGTACTCACAATGGGGAGCTATCGCCCACTTTAACGAAGACTGGTTTAAACGATAGTCAATTGGTAGTTTCTCAAATTAATTTCTTAAAATTAAACCCATTTCCCTTTTTGAAGATGACAATTGAGAAAAAATTGATTATTTTAGAATATTCGATTCCACTCAGACCAAATATAATAAGCGATTCGCTCTACTGTCAAACTAGCGCGCAAGCGGTGTCCAGTTCATTGAGGAAGTTACGTTTCGACATTTCACAGCGGCGCTGGCTTCTAGGCGATATGGACGCCGGTGATTGAAACAAATGACACACGACAGCATTGTTTGACGGTAAGGCGAAATAAAGCGAGACGGATGATAAAATAATGTAACGCGAGCAAGTCGTCGGCATCGGTAATACGAAACTCGTTGTATCAACACGGATGGGCGACGCGTGCGAGAGGCTGCCATGCTAGGGTTGTCAGATGCACCGCAAACATTTTAAATTTTCCACCACTACAACACCGTGTTGTTTAAAACCCTCGTGAAGTTAGGCGAAGATAATAGTGTAGAGTAGATAGTGTAGATACTTCGATTCGCTTTGTGCAACCTCGCCGTTTCGACTCGGGCAACTTCCTATCGCTGTCGGTTTTTTGCGTTCTTGTGTCTTGCGGACTTCGCGGGGTTAGCGTACGGGAGACTCACGGCGACTGAGCTCCTCGTTAGGTTGCAGAAGTGTGTAGTCACGTAGTTCAGAATGCGATCAACTTCGACGAGCACTTTCTCGAGGTAACTTCGCAAGTAGTGTAGGGAGCGTATAAAACATTGAATTTTTTTAATCAATTCATACCTTCGCATCAGCGATCATAGGAGCGCCACTTTGCACGATCGATCTTTATTACTCTTAAAATAGATTTCATTTTCCCCACATTCCACTGTGATATAGTAAAAGTGAAAATTACATAAACAGACACATAATGTCAAAGTTAAGTTTTCACTCTATATTAAGTTTTTACTCTATAATTAGCGTTCAAAATAATAAATATTGAATAAAATTTATATTATGTAATGAAACTCTTATGTACTTAGATACAAAAATATATTATTTCTCACGTTCTATACTAAAAAACCAGTTAATTACGAGTACTTCTATTACGAGGATTGCCGTACACATTTCGATCGTGACAATTTTTACCGTTTTCTTGTAATCTTCTAATCAGATTTTACCAATCCTGTTTTTTATGACTTTTGGTTCAGTAGTTCGGCAATAAAGTGTAAATGCTCTAAACTCGGATATTTGTTTGAGTATCTTTCAATATGCAATTTCAAATTTTGAAATAGTTGAAGTATTCCTCATAATGATACCTCAAATGATTCATAAAAATTTAACAAAAATTGTTTTTGATTACTTTACTCCCTCTTTAATTCTTATATAAACATTTTAAAAAGGTCAACCAATGCAAAATTTACGGTTAATATGATGTATTACTAGGCCAAATTTGAAATTTGTTGAATCTTCTTGCAGTTACTGAGAAAAAGTGAAATTTGAAAAAATCATAAAACTCGTTCGTCTTACTAAAATAGAATTTCAATGCTCCTCTCTAAAAAGGCCACTTTAAATTCTTTGAATCAAAATCTTTATTGCGTTACAAAAAAGATCTCGCACTGCAACAAACTGTTTTCTTTCTATTTTACCCTTTGAAATAATCCTTGACAGTATTACTCGTAACGATGTTTGTTTATGCGTCTATGTGTGTGCGTTAACACATCTGACAGCCCTACATCATAATGACGCAGCTTTAATCATCGCATTGCGCGGATTAGCACGAGTTAGCGGATAGTGGAGGTCAAACCAATCCAGAAGTAAAACACACGTTGGATACTACACATACAAAGGTTCCGTTCGGACGGAACAAAAAGGGTTATATTTATATAAATATGTGCGTATGGGTTTATGCGTGTGCGTGCATTAACACATCTGACCATCCTAGGTTATAATGACGTCACTTTAATAATCACTCTGCACGGATTAGTCAGAGTTAGCGGATAGTGGAGATCAAATCAATCTATACGTAACACACATCGAAACTACATGTATAAATGTGCCGTTCGTACGTACTAACACACACACACACACGCAAGCATGCCCTCACGCACGCACGCAAATATTAAAGGTAATATTATCGTTAGCTCGTTCCAACACATGCTTAGAACTACATAGAGAGAAGATTGTAGAATTGATTTAAACAAATAATATAATCTATCTCTGTGATAAGACTTATTATCTTTTACTCATCTATTTATCATTCGACACGCGTTACTTTCAACTCAATTGTTATACGCACTTCTCTATGACTCTATCAAGTTTACGTTTTGCCTCACCTTTCGATAATCACTTAATCTTAATTTTTAATACACGGGCATTTCGATAAATAAAGTCATAACAAGATAGTTTTCTTCGATCGGTACCACAATATTTGAAATGAGCTTGTTATATGGCATGTCGACATTATACGGAGTAAATGAATGAAAAGCATCTTTAGATGTAGTTTTTGACAGAAATTATTTTTGATCACATAAAAAAATTATTTTTCATCACATAAAAAAATCGCTTATTTAGTCGTTTCACGTGTACTTTTTTTCAAGTCGACCTCGTCTTGTAGCTCTCGAAGTCATAAACCAATTTAAATATTTTTTTTTTATTTGGAAATGAAATGGTTAACAGTTTATTTGAAACCACTTCATTGCTAATCGTGAATGAAATCTTAATCAAACTACGTTCATGGTGCCTTTAGGTGTACTTTCAATTTTCATCGAGGTTTTTAAATAAAAGACCATTATTCAAGTTTGGAAACAATTAACAATATTGATAGCATAATATGAATTAGTTTTGATGAATTATCATTTACTTATGCTGTACTATATTTTAAATTGTGATATCCGCAGCGTATTGGCTACTCGCAAGAAGACTATTTATGCTCGTTAATCGGTACTTAAAAAACTACTCAAACGTGGTACAAAAAAAAGAGATAACTCACATGAATCGATAAGCTCGCGCGGTATTAGCGAGTTGATGTCGGGCTCCTCACCGTACCAGAATATCCATAGCTCCTTAGCGGCGCGCAGCGAGAGCGGCGGCGGCTGGGGCGGAGGCGCCGGCGTCGTGTCGAACACGTCGTGCGTCGGCTGCGGCGGCGGCGCGGCCGGCACGCGCCGCCACACGCACAGAATATCGCTCGCGAGGCAGCGTGCGTAGCTGCTGATGACGGGATCCTCGAGCGGACCGCCGCCGGGGCCCACGCGACCGCCTTCGCCCCACACGAACTTACGCCATTTTATACCACACAACTCCGTCTGGAAAAAAGACATTTTTTTAGAAAAAAAAGATGAAAGTAGAAATAAAATATTCTGATAAGGGTGTTTGCTAATATATGTATTGGTAAATTTCGAAATTCCGCAGATACATCCACGATACAGACATGGTTGGATTAGATTTAGAATTTATAAAAATAAACCGGCTAAATGTACGTTGGATCTACGAAATTAGAGTTTCATACCAGCTTATAAACTTATGTGAATATGTTAACAGTCTATACGTGTTCTAGTAAATGGTTCCAGAGCAAAGTATGTCATTTTTTTGTTTTTCGTATTTCACAAAGAAATTGTTTTATATAATGGTGATAATTGTCGCTCAAAAAAGTTTATGTAAAAGTATAAATCATATGTAAAAGTATAATCATTATGTAAAAGTATAATCACACCGTGACTAATTAATTTGACTCGCTACAGATGTTAAACTATTTCCAGATCGAGTGGTCGAGCCAAATTCGTTTTTGACGCAAAGATTTATGAGTAATTTAATATTTTTAAAATTGTTTAATTTTAAAAAGTACTACACAAACAAATTAAAACCACTTTAAGTTAAACTATGTAAAAAAACTTGTAAAACCAATGTACCATACAGCAAAAATAAATCAAAAAACAACCACTAGACTCATAAAAATGTTATCTCAAAGATCCCAAATTGAAAAGACATTCCTTCTGCACACAGCCAGGTGCGGTGAAATACTCTCCTTGCTAATTCCTACCGCGACCGAGTCACAAGTTAATGTCAAAATCATAAGAGGGCGAGCTTTCCTCGTATAATACATATCACGGCTTGTCAAACGGTGCGCGCGTCCCGCGAATGCGGTCATTTACATTAATATGCTGATATTTGTCGACGGGCAGCTTATTATGACATTTAGAGTTCTTTAACTATCAGTGCTGTCACCGATGATATATTGCGTTCGCTACTATTTGTCAACTGTTTGTGTACATTAGCGACACGCTGCGTTATTTTTGTCGAACGTACTGGGACACGTTTTACCTATAATTAGTTCACACCTGAGCGCTTAATCGGGATGAAAGCCAGTAGACCATTAGAAAATTATAAAAAGGTAAAATGTTAGAAGATAGATTGTTTAAGCATTAACGTTTGTACCTACCACAAATCGTCACGCAAGTTCTACTTTCATGGTCACACACTAATATTTATTTCGATTGGTTAAATATAATTTTGTAATTATATTATACTATTCGTTATGGGACAGAGCGAAAATAAAAGACATAAAGCGCTCGGATACCTATATAAGATTAAAAAAACTCCAAAAAAATAATGAAATAACGAACTCAAGAAATTTAATATTATAAATTAATTGTGATAAAAATCAATATAAGCGTAATTGTATCTAATACGAGAAACAGATGATGTTTTTAAACTGCATACCAAACAACTAATGGATCGATTTCAAATGTTAAAAATAAATCATTACGACCTTATGCCATTACTAAAAAAACATTTATTTCCAGATAAAGTTATCGGTACTATTATCTACTCAATTCCTAAAACCTACAACAGCTTCCAAATTTAACGTTTACCGCAACAATTCACGTGCTTCAACTTATAACAATTTCGTCGGTCATCCCCTGATGATTCCCGACGGCCGATTGTCAACAAACGGCACCGGCTTGCATAACGGCGGTGCGCGCTACTGCAGCGCTCGAAATATCCGCTGCGCGCGCCCTTGAACCGGCCGCCCGCGACCGTCGACCCCGCGTCCAACCCGACAACACCTCGCCGCCGCTTAGCTACCTGCCGCCGGCACCTTGCCCACCGCACTATCACGATTGTCGCATGCCAACGTCGGATCAAACTGAACTCTACGATGCCGAGTTCATCTTCTCGAACTATTCCTATTCTTTTATTTACATTCGAAAACCAGTAGTGGTCGAGACGAGACATTTTTTCATATCGCACATTATACCTTTCATGGTAATTTCATAATTGATATTTGACGTTCACGTCAATATAATACAGCTGTATACATTTGATATAAACTATATTATAGAGAAAATGATGTAATCTTGATTATCACGGTAGAAATTGAAATCAACGCAAAAAGAAACGTTAATACGTAACACTATCAATCGCTTTTTTCAATTTAAGGATATTACACACTCGTCCTAAATTATCATGTTTAAAATTTTAATATCATTATGTTTTTTGTTAACATTTTTTTAACCATTGAATAAGTCGTAGAAATATCTTCTTCCTCTACGTGTCTATTAAACTGTCAATTAAAATTATCTTAATAGAGAAAAATAAACTGATTTATAAATCCGTACAATGTGCAATTTGCATATTAAATCTTTATCGGCTTATAGTGAAGATTTGCACTTAAATAAACATAGTTAAAATAAAAAAAAAACATTTAAGTGCGTTATTTATTATTAGCAAACTTTAGTGTTTTTTTAATAAAAGACGTCATACCATTACAAGACCTGCTCAACATTCTTGGAAACATTTTGCGAAACGAATTCTTGTATTAACTTAAAATTAGAATTACTAATTTATAATAAAATTCTGTAAATGATTTTTATGCAACCAATACTGACAATTATTTTTAAAAAAATACAATTAATGTTTCGTGCCTAATGCCTGATTCATTTAATAAAATATCTTAATAAACGGGTTTTGTCGTACCAAACGCTTCATATATAAAAATGGGTGGAAACCACACAAATGCATTCTCGTTTCGTAGATTACCCCGAAAATGTAAAATTTCTTTCATCGATGTAAATTTTCTTTCATCGAAACGAGACATAATAATCATATTTCCTACTTGTGAAATTGTATTGGATTCCCTTATTTAATGTTTCGTATTATTTTTAAAGACAAAATAAAAATGTAAATTTGTAGAATGTAAGATTTTTTTAAATAACTTTTGTATACGCAATTAAATGAAACTACGTGATGTAGTATTATTTCTACTATCTTTACCACGACCTAGGTTTTTGAATTTCTACAAAATTAACGCCAAATATATTCAATATTCAACTTTTGTATAATTTTTGAATGTCAATTAAGAATGAAGCCAGCACTTTTAAAAGCAAATTTTCTCATTTCTAATCTAAACAATTTCGATTTCCTAAGAAGAAACACGCAACTATCTCTGTGTTAAACTTAAGTAGGTTTCTCGAATCCACTTTAATACCCTTTGTTCCTTTACGTTTGTTTTAATAAATATATTCGTTTTATTAAAATCTAAATTTTGATGCAAGTTTCCAATTCCTTCAGTGCCTGTGTAAAAACGTACGGAAGCTCCTCGTAATACACCTGCAGGTATTTATGGTAGTTACTTGACATATAAAGCTCTTATTAAGTTATCAATATGAATTTATCATTAAATATCTAATAGTAAATAAAAGTTTCCTTGCGTTATTATTCGAGTTTCCTTAGTACTGCCCAAACATATACATCATTAAATATGTCCATTAAAATCCTGTACTTGGCAGATGCATAAAACAACAGCACCGTTTGTTTTAATTTGACTTGGAAAAATACTATCTATGTCTTTAAAATGCAATCATTTAAACACAATTGCGAACATAGCCGAGGTCACTAGTTCTCCGAATCGAAAACATACTGCCAAGGAACGTCGCGAGAGACTATTCCGAGAAAAAGTTTTCACGGAACAAAGTTTCCAACGAAGCAATCAATTGCCTTACCTACAAATTATGTCAACACGGTTAGGAGCGTTTTAGCCGCACGCGCGGATACACACACATACATGAGGTCACATTATAATAACGGCGGCGGCCAGAGTGAATGGGGCAAGTACGGTCTTGACCTTGCACGAGCTGCGCTCCGCTAGGCGGCCGGCTGGCGGCGCGGCCGTGCGTGCCGTATCTGCCGATTACGAGGATTGTGCCCATCTATTGTTCCGCCGCGCACACACGGCGCGGGCGGCCTCCCACTGTAATCTTGTATCTCCGTGCGCGCCGTGTAAACAAAGCGCGAGCAAACACATCACGCTTCGTCCAGATAACGAAAGTGTTATCTCGTATGCGTTCTTCTTTTCCACGTTATCTATGGATTGATAGAGATATGGATTTAAGCGGAGAAGATTTAAATCTTCTTAGTTTCGAGTGACGAACATTATTGATTAATGTAAGCAATTGAATCGAGGTAGCGTACCGTTTATGCCGATTTTGAAACAAAGGTTCAAAATGAAAACAAATTCCAGAAAAAATAAATGTGTAAAATTTAATGTTACTACATGTGTCACAAAAGAAATGACTTATAAAAATGAGATAAAGAATATAGATAATATAACAAAAACATATAGTTATTTTTTGTCTGCCTTTAGATTTTATATAACGATGTATACATTTAGGATTAACATTGACAGATTTATATTATATACACATAGAAGTGACCTGCAATTTGTTTCATTTTTTGGAATTGTTCACTGTTCAGATCGCTGGCCGACACAAGTACTGCAGTAAATTCCAAAATATGAAATCGGATGTACACGTAAGCGAAACTACGTACATAAGTTAGTAACGCAATATATATGCAACCTATAGGTATGTTAACTTATAACCATATAAGTATACAAAAATTATTAAAATTATTAAAAATTATTATTCAAATATAAAATTTAGCCGTAGATCTATGCTATGATAAATTTATTTTCAAATATGGTTTAATATTCATACATAGATTCACACTAACAATATTCTCGAAGCCTTAGAAATGTAGAATTTTAAATAGAATCATACATCAACCTTACATCTTTAAAATTAAATTTATCTTTGGAATACATCCTTTAATATATTACAGCACCAAATTAAGAACATTTCGCTCATTATAAATTTAATCCAATTTAACAATTTCTAAATATTATAAATACGTTAACAATGTACGATGTGATTGGCGTATAGACGTATACCGCTTTATATTCCGTCTCGTGATACACGTATGTGTATACGATATAAATGAATATACATATATAGTACGTTAATTTATGCCATATAATATATTCCCAGTATTTCACTACACAATTGTTCAAGACATAAGTACGACAGCACAACGAAACTTCCATTGACTTGGAAGGTTCGTTGCTCTTAACCGTGTTCATTTAGCGGTGTTTATTTGGCCCGTAAATAACAATCATGATCCATAAATAGCAATCATGAGTCTTTATCATGTGATACAGACAAAGATATTTGTTTAGTAGTCATTAAAATAATCTGTAAATAAATCAGCTTCGGCAAATACATCAAAAATCTAACGATATGCTATGTTTCGATGTTGGAAATTTCCGAAACTAAATAACTTTCTAATCTTATAATCAGTTTAATTCTAACTATTGATAGGTTTTACCTGCGTACGAAATATATTAGTCCAAGTCCTGACAGCAAACTAATTCCATTTATTATTTTCGGGGCCTCATTTTGTCCATACCGCGATATTCAAAGATAGCTCTTATCTAACATTCAAAGATGCACAATTTTGACTCGGCCCTCTTCCGATATGTCGTTTTTCGAAATTTTCTTTAAAATATTCGTCGCTAAGGACGACACCAACCGATTCGAGAGGTCATCCTCTACGACAATGCCAGGCCCCAATGTCGTAGAAGAGGATGACTCTCTAACGGTCTCCAAACTGCAGAAAATGCACTGGACTCAACTTGATCACCCCCCTTACAGCCTGGACCTATCCGCCCTGCGGCCGCCATTCCGTTTGTTTGCTCTAGAGGGGCAAAGATTTAAAGACGACGAGGGCGTGGAAGAATTCGTGCGCAATTGGCTCCTGACGCAATCAGCTTCATTCTATGATGCTGAGATAAAAAAACCTTCCTTCTCGCTGGGAAACATTTATTTCTAAGCGGGAAACTATGTGGAAAAACAAATTATATTTGCCTTTTGTTTTTCAATGAAAAAATTTTTTAAAATAATTAAATTCCCTTTATATTTAATTCACCCTCATACAAAGATATTATATACAAATCAGAGATCGTTTAATCAGATATTTTGTATTAAAGATTGCAAATATTTTTTTGTCGATTGAATTATTTAGATTAGAGACAAGACGCAAATCAACAATTTGCAAATATAAATATAGAAGGATCTTTGAAAGGTATTTTACAAAAGATAAAAGAAAGTTGTTTCAACACATCATAAATAAGGTTGTATTTCCAATTTAATTTTCAGTCAGTTTTACGTTATTTAACTAACTGAAATGCTGCTTAAAAAGGCCCTCAGGTATATAAACAAAAATCACACTTGACTGGTGTTTGTATGATGAAAATTGTTATTGATGAGATTGACATTAACGTTTCTTTACTCCTCCACTGTTTAATTTACATAATTGCTATAACATCATTTAAATTGCCCTAGAAGACCATTTTCAGCCACAGACAGCAAGCAAGGACAAGAGTAACATTCATTACGAGTGAGCGCCTCCTCTCCGCCCCAGCACTATGGTTATTGCGTAGAATAAACAAAGCAAAATGCCAAATGGTGGACGAGTTACGGGTTGAACGGCCGACAGTGTTTATTGGGGATCTGCCTGGGCAATTTATCGGGACCGCGAGACGGCCATGCTCCGGGCGCCCGGAGCGAAGGCGGCGTAGGAACTAAATGGCGCATCACATTGCCGCTCCGGTGCCGAAGCCATAAATTTTAAGTTCCACTTTGTGGTCATTATTGAAAAAGAATAATCTATTTTTTAATCCTAGAAGCAACAGTCTTGACATATATCGAAAGGCAATTCTAAATTTGTTTTGAATAAAAAGTATCATCAGGTAATAAATTGTTTTAAATAAAAATAGCATTTTATCTATATTTTACTCGTATCTTTGTATTTCATCTATAGTTGAATTATTTTTGATAGTATTAAATTAAATTTCTTCGTCATATTTTACGAATTTTAGATTTCAAAATTAAGTTCTTCGCGTTCTTGGATCCGTCACATTCAACTTCTCTGTAACATTCGATTGAAATATAATTAATTATAAACGTATAGAAATTTTGAACGGCTGCATGGAATTTAATTTACGTATTCAATATAATAGTTGGCAACGCTAATTTAGATGCACTTCATGATTTGTAGGGTTGTAAGATTACTGCTTTAAATATACCAAATCAAAATATTTTGCAAAACAAAAGATTACTGCTTTAAATATACCAAAAAAAATTGCACTGAGAAACATTTGAAGAAGCTCGTGTTTTACGAAAATTTTTATATATTTTTACGGAATTGAAATTAATTATTAACTTACATTGTTGTAATCACTATCGCAACGGAGAAAGTTTGAATCGAGGCGTGATAACGAGACGCTGCAGATATAAACGCCCTATAATCTTCGTGTAGATTCCATAGACGCGTAGTACACAGAAATTAAAAGTATTTTATGATTCTATAACTTTAAATAGCCTTTAAAATGTTCCTCAAACAATTTATAACAGAAGCTATCAGAAGGTCAAACAACATGAACTCGGAGTGTTGCGATATAAGCGCAGCAACGATCAGCTGGGAATGTGACAGCTGCGAGTGTGTTATTATGATAGCATTCGAACATCTTCCGCTTGGCGCCGAGCCATGGCCTGCTCTATATCATCAATAGTCTCATTGTCCGCTACAGGGATTAATGGGGTTACCTCTGTACTAACTTAATGTATTATCTCTAGTACTCGACTATCTGAGCCTTTAATTTATATGTTGTATTTCATAAACATTAAAAAGATACTTGACGAAGTAAACATGACCATGACATACGAAATTTAGCATTCAATAATGGCCCTATAACGGAAGTTCTCATTTGTGCTGTGTACATGGATTAGTAACTTGGGGTTCTTTCCTTTTAATCCTTAGGATATGCAGATCAAGAAGAGGTTTTAGGTTAAAGTAGATACCATATGAACATAAGTATATTCGCCTAAATTTTTTGATCATCGTGTAACAAAATATGGTAGTAAAAGTCAGAAAACCTGTTTTTAGAATTTTTGTCCGTCTGGCTTTCTGTCTCAAAATATACTGCATGGATTTTGATGAAATATGGTATGGTAATAGTTTACACCTCTCGTGCAATATAGAAGATACTTTTATCTTGATATTCGAGTATAAGAATTTTGATTGCGTTATCAGAAAATAACATAAAGTCGTCAACAATAGTTAACTTAATAAAGAAACTAAAGTATATTCGAACATTATTATCAAATACGTTGACGAATAGCGAAAATAGAGGTTCTTTTATAGAGATTGACCCCGCAGCATATTTCACCAGTGACCTAAAACTAGCTGAAAAACAAAATTACTCTTAAGAACGTTTGTACAATTTACGAAGCCAAGTCAAAAAGTTCGCGGAATGGAGTAGAAAAAAGGTCAAAAAAGTGGTGATATTTTTGCTTTTCAATATATTCTCCTTTATTTATACCTTCAATAAAAAAGTTTTCTCCTTATCTTGAGAATAAGTTGAATCGAATAAAAAAAGAAAAGAATAAGTCTTTGTCATCGTTGAAAAGAATAAGTCTTTGTCATCGCTGATTTTTTTTCACGAAGGTTCTTTTTCGTTTTTGGAAACAAATAATAGTAGAAATGGGTCAAGTCTGGGCTGTAAGGTGGGTGTTGCAATATTTGAGAGCCGCACTAGTGAAGAGCATCCGTCGAAACATGGCTCTTTTGTACAGGTGCAAAGTAGCACACCTTTCGCTAATTTCCTTCACATTTGTTTCCTTTAATACTTCTTTAAGCTGCTTCAGCAGGGAGCGTAGTACTTTGCGGCCGATTGCGACACCTTAAGGGCGATGTATATTTTTTATGCCCTGCATGGATTCGTGCTTGGATTCATGCTCGAAATTATGAACCCAACTTTCGTAGTTCGTAATAATTTGATTCAAAATATTCTGTAGAGAAGATAATGAAAAAGTCGCCTAAACACTGGACACATTATTGCTTTTGCGGCGGCGTGAGTATTCTCGGCACCCATCTTGCACCGACTTTAGTCATACCAAGATGTTTATGAAGAATATTAAGAATGGTTGTAGAATATACTCCAGTCATTTCTCGCAACTACTTCTTTAATCAAGCATTTTCCAATGAATGCTTTTCAACTTTTTCAACAATGTCCAAGGAGGTGGCCTCAATCGGCCATCCTGAGTGCCGGTCGTTGTTGTTTTATATGAAAGCTGGTTGTTGTTCAATATGGACTTAGCCTTTTAAAAATAAATATTTTGTTAATTTTATACTTTTTATTTGTCTTTTCCCGATATGAAAAATAAAAATCCGGATTGAAAGCTAAAAAGCCAGACTTGTTCGAACAAATTCGCAAGTATGGTCATCCTGTATCGACGGCTAATTCTGGTTAAAGATAATGCCTCGCCAAATAATTAAAAATAAAAAGTGGCAGTGTCGGTCCGAAGTACTTCCTACATTATTCTGAAAGTTTCGCATCTCCGAGTATTGCCAATTTCCAGGATGTTGACAAATTATTATACAATTCGATTTTTTTTCGTATTATTTCACTGCCACAAGTTGTTTCCACTTTTTTTATCACTATCAATCGTTTTTTTCTTTTGACGTACATCTTTCATTAGAGGATTGCATTTTTGGTTAGTCCTCCCTCAAAAATCCAATGTCGCAAATTTTCTTAAAATCTATCGAACGCAGAAGTAGAAAACCACAAGGAAAATTTATGATAAAATTTGTGATAATACAAGTTAACCTGGAACTTTACACCCTACAACTTAAATGATGGCCTTCGAGACTCAGATGGCTGAGCCATATGCTACGAATGGAAGGCCGTTCAATTCAGTGAGACAGCTAAAGATGGCTGGTCACGATAAGTAATCAAATGGGCCCAGGTCCTTTGTGGGTTATAGCACAGGATAATGGGTTATAGCATAGGATAATGTATTTAATCGACTTCAAAAAAAGGAGGAGGTTCTCAATTCGTCGGAATTTTTTTTTATGTATGTTCAGCGATAATTCTGTACCAAGTAAACCGATTTCGATGATTCTTTTTTTATTTGAAAAGTGGTGCTTTAGGGGTGGTTGATGATTACATTCGGAAATGAATAATGGAACTCCTTAATAAATGGCAGTAAATCAAATATGATTCAAAATATTTGCTACGGGTGTAGTCATTTTGCAAAATTTAATTACTTCTTACTTTATTTATTACTTTGCAAAATATGATACTGGACTTCCCATATGGAAAACGGCACTCCTCAAATGATAGTTGTTACTTTGCAAAAATCTGATATTGGACTTTGGATATGGAAAATGGAACTTCTCAAACGATTAACCACTGGCGGCTATTATCGCTACGTTTCTGTATGTTGTTGATACAATTTTAGACAAACAGGAAATTTTCTAAACACTAGCTTTTGTCCGTGACTTTTAACAAGCAATATTTTAAGAAAGAAAATAATTGAATGTTAGTTATAGTGTGATGATTCATATTATTGATCACTAAAAATTCTAAAATAATATATGTTTTTAAAAAACCTACTTAAAGAAAGTAGGTACGAAAAAGTAAAAAATAATTAACTCAAAATAGGTACCTACTTATTCGCAATAAATAACTAAGTTACTTATTTTTGAAATCGGCGCCAGCACTGTCGCCCAACTTTAATAAATTTATAACGTAAATTTAAATTAACTTCTAATGTACTTACAATACTAAACATATTCATAAAGGGCGTATTTACAATATAAAATTTTACATTGCTTTAGTTGATCGGCGGTGCTGGCATCGACTTCAAAAATAAGTAACTTAAGTAGGTACCAATTCTGAGTTAATTATTGTTTACCTTTTCGTACTTATTTATTTGAAATCGGTTTTTAAAAAAAAAGTTGTGTGGTTTTAGGAAACCACGATGAAAGTGAAACTTTTTTTCAGATTGTAGGCATTTAATTGAGAATTTTTCGAAAGCTACTTGATTTAGGATTTTAAAAGTAATATTAACTTAAGACGTGAAAAAGGAAATGATAATAGTAGACAAGATATATAACTATGAATGTTTATTTTACTCTGCGTACTAAAGTACAGAATACATAAATAAATACAATGTTCGGTATGATATATATATACATATTAAAAACGTAGATCAATATTTATATAAATCATTGAATTATTTTAAATTTCGATTATTTGATCACTAACGTCATCTTCGCTTTGAGTCTCACAGTTTATAAATGTAAATAATATTTTGTGGTAACTAAAATAAGTAAACATTGACATGCATTCTATTTTTTCAATGTGTCTCGTAAAAACTGCATCGATCGTAGTACCATACCAACGCTGCACAGCTGATGAGAGCTATAGGTACCGCCATATTGGTTTCTTTACCCCCACTCCGCGGCCGACTGTAATGCGACATGCGATAGGTAAACGAAATATTCTGAGGCGATACAATAAAAGTTTCACTTTAAAAATATTTTATTACCTTTAAAATCCGGCACGCATTTCAGTAAACATAATTTAGTTTTGATAAGATATTTTGTTAGAAATTGTATAGATTTGAGAGGTCTACTGCAAAAAAGATGCACACACATGAAGGCAGCTTAATTTAATCAGACAGACTTAAACTTGCAAACTGGCAGATGCAAATCGGTCTTCTAACTTGTCGCCTGTCACCATAGTAACTGAATCAATAAATTGATGTTGGCTCTTCCTAATTTAAACCAGAGAGTTCGAATTTTAAAAAAGAGCATTTCAAATAATCGTATTTCCTTCATCCCCTTTCGTACTAGTGACTGTGTCGTATCATTTAAAATAAAATTTTATGGAACGTATTAAAGACGCACGGAAAATTCACGTATCGCTCGATGTTATTTCAGTAAAACAGAACAAAAATTCAAAAGGGTTACCTTTCCATTCGACTACGACACGGGACGCTAAAACGACACAACTTTAGAAAGAAAACTATCAACCTCATCGACTCGTAGAAACAATGTAAGGCCAACCTTGAAACGTTACACACCTATTAGCTGTATATCCGACCACTTGCGTTCATATCGCCATGCTGACCGGAACGACTGCTTTTTTTTGTTAAGTCTCCTTATACGGAGGCAGTTTGGCAGCTCGGCGTACGGCGCGGGGGGAGCGATGTAGTTATTTATATCCGTTAACCCGTGCGATCGGAATATTTCTACGGCAGTTCAAATAAACCGCATTCAATTGTCGCGTGTTTTGAAGACGAACCTATGTTTCATTACTTTAGGAACCTTGTCAATAATAATAATATTTTATAGTGTAATAATGCTCATTGTGTAATATTGCTTCAATGAATTTCAATGCAAAGTTGGTTATTTGAAAATATGATTAAGTTATTTATTTCATTGTTTGGTGTAAATATACATCGAAAATCAAGAAAAAAAAACAACGTCTTTGAAAGTATGACAGCGAAGATAAATGAAAGTGGTCTAATCAAACGGAATGTATTGGAAACGCCACATTGACAAAACAAAGTTATATTTAAAAAGGAAAAGTTTATTTGCAAAGTAATAAAGGCATAAGTGGACCAGATCGACGAATTATAAATAAACATAAAGATTTGTAAAACAAATATCAACTTGTTTTATAAATTGTGATATAAAAGCAGCACTATTATTTTTATAACCTTGTCTTCGCCGATATAAGAAACTAGCTAACGCAGTTAATAAAGTTGTTTTTCACTATATTGTCTTCACATGAATATATAAAACATCAAAATTTATTTACATTAAAAAACTATTTATTTTTACAGAGGTTTCCATTAAACCGCCAGTGACAGAAAAGTTATTATATAAATTATTCCATAACAATTAATTTATCTGACCTCTGATCGATTAGAAAGGAGAAAAATGTTGTAATTAATTTTATAAGTCACTATTAACAATCTGATGAATTCAGTGACAATTTCAGAATAGTGAATAACCACAGCGATAAAAATATACCTAAATTCAAGTACCTAACTATTAACACGGGTGGGTGCGCACAGACGCCTTCTAATTTTAAGTCGCCCTAATTACACCAAACAATTTCGCAAGTATGATGTGTGAACGTTGCGTTCAACATTATCCAACAAATAACAAGTAACCCGAGGTGTAATAACAATAAAAATGACCATACAACAAGTTAACATTAATAGCTATTTCAAAACAATAAAACCAAATCAAATTTGCTTTCTTACTATAACACTTTTATTGTTCGCCGATAATAAACTACACGTATTATTATTTCCTCAATCGATCGATATATTCGCGCGCATTGCTTCGGGCGACTTCGGAATGCTTCGGGTAGCGAAAGTGAGAAGGAAGTTGGGGCAGATCGCGAACTCGGCAACGTCGCATCGCTAGCGCTCTCGACCTCCCCCCGCGCCGTTCGCCGCGCCGCCCACCGGCGGATATGGCACTGACATACGCAAGATTGTACAGCGCGCCGTCTTTGTAGAAGCGCGCGCGGTGTTAATTGATGCGTACTCGTCATGTTTATTTAGTGCAACGATGCAATTTGTAAACGCCCGATTAGCAGAGTTCTTTATGCGCGCGTGACAAAGCGCGCTTAGCTAATTTTAATCACAACAAACGATTGTTTACAGCGATTTGTTAAAACAATATTTCATGTTTTCGAATAAATGTAATTTTGTTTATAGTGTAGCATAAAAATAATAAATTTGATATATCTATTTATCATTTGCGACGAGTGTTGTTTTAATTAACTAAGAACGTTAAATTTCAAAGCAAGAATTAATTTTCAAGTTTAATGTTACTTACAACGTATAAAATAATACATATTAAAAACCACAGAATTTCTAGCTAAGCAAAAAACTGACAGTGTTTCAGCTAAACATTGATAAAATTTAATTAGAATGTTTTATTAGATACTAGTAGACCATAGAATCAGGATGAACATCGAATTAAAAAGGTTTATTGCTAAGCATTCTAGAATTCAATAAAAAAATTTATATTTAAGATATTAGTCCGAGCAAACAAAAGAGATGTACTTTACAAATGGAGATATAAATTTTATCAGAAATATATAAAATAAATATTTTGCAGATGTCACAAAGCTACCACGCTTGTTGCTATTTAAGTTTCTATTTACGGTAATGACACTGAATATGTTAAAATTTTTATGCGTTCGGATAGTTTGTTTGCAAAAGACGAATAAATAAAACAAAAGACTATATAGATTGCAGAAGACAGAATGAATGGGGCGATAATGAATGTAGTTAAGAATGACATCATGTCTAAATGTAATGAACATTTAGTAATAATTATGACACTAACCGAGTATAGAGAAAATGCAGCAGATACCCAGATAACTGAGAGATTCTACGTCAAAGGTCAGAGATATAGCGAAAAAAGGACGGTAAGATTAAGGGTAGCATAAGAGGATTTTCAGTTTGTTTGCGTGTGTTGAGACGATAGATCATCGTAAAGTATGTTTCCACGTAGCCAGTTAAAGCGTCGAGGTGGAACGGATAACAGAAGTGGGTCATTATTATCATTTAAATATGGTCGACCTTTAATAAGTACGGGTACGTTTAACACATTTCGATTATTATAAACGATGTATACACAACGGTAAATATCTGTGGCCTTATCGAACTTATACTTCGCGTAACAAAACTGTTCCATCTTTGGAGAATCTAACACAATTTTTAAATGGCAGAATGTGGTATATTTTCATTATCATTTCTCTCGGATAAAAATCGCGGCAAATGAAGAGTTTTAAGACTGCGAATCAATTTTTTTCCCTATCGAATATATACTCCACAAGTCTTTATTATACTGCTGGCTGTTTAATATAGCTAGAATAATAAAAACTATTTCTAGAAAAATTCGAAATTTTATTGTTGTATATTTTCTTTTTAAAACAGTATATAATTTCGAAACGAGATACTCATTGATTTGTGATACTTTTCTTCGGTTAGATATAAATTTTTCGTCATCACTAAGTTATTATTTTTTATCAAAATAAAATAAAAATATTTTGTAACTAATATCCTAAACTGAATATGTCAACATAATCTTTTCACCAAAATCAAATATGGTTCATACGCACGCATACGGCTTCCTAAACACGGTTGTAAGTAGAGCATAAAATCTAATCCTACAAATACCGAATAAGAAAACGAGACTATAAATCCCGAGCGCCTCGCAATATTTTCGCTATCAATTTACTACACTGGAGCGGCACGAACTAAAGTGACGACTGTAGACGGTTGAGTAATCGTTAATAATATTTCACTGCGCGCGATAACGCGGAGATCTCTCTCGATCTGTTCGCGTCGTGCGGGCAAGTCGTTCAACAGTATTTACATTAGTTTTTCATTTCCTCATTACTTGGGAAAGCTCGTGGCGCGGGGGCGGCGCGGGTTACGGAATGTCACGAGCTAGCGGCCGACGAAAAGAAAAATTGTACAAGTTCAACGGTCTTCCAAATTTAAATGGGCCTTGCGTTTGTTTATAGGCATGCATATGTAATGCATGCTTAAATAATATATGAATCGTACGCTTTTCAAGCCTAAGATCAATATTATACAATAATATATATTTTGAAGTTAATATTAATATATAAACGGGCATTTTTAGAAGTAATTAAGCAGGATAAAGAAATTATCAACTTAATATAAACGCAACAGTATTTGGAAGACTAAAAATTGATAAGCTCCACGAGTACTAAGTATGGTAGTATGATATACTTGATTACTACTGTTTACATTTCTCACGACCTTGACGTTCTTTTGGCGTCAAATGTTTATTACGAACTTATTCTGGTGTGTAAACACGTGGCATTGTAGCGCTACGAGCTTCAAATTATCTACACCACTATTACCAGTTGGTAATCCAAAATTGCTACTGTTAATAAGGAGCATAAGTCCCATTTGAAGACCTAAACATTCCATGTCGTATCTCACGAAAGTGGCTCCTGCGTAACGGGGTGCGGTATTTACCACGAAATGAGCCATAAAAATGAGCGCTCTTTTTCCATCGCTTCAATTGACAAAAAAAACTTTCATTTTATACAGTAGTCAAAACCATATAAGGTAATAGCCAAGACAATATAAAGTTTTCAGATTTGACAGTTACAAAAATTTAAATGCTACATGAAAAAGGGCTACGGAAAAGCTATGGAAAAGCTTTTCTTTCACATCGGATATAATTTTATTATAACATCATCCGAATACTTCTCCTTACGTAATGAAGTAATGAAAAGATATTAAAATATTTCACTTCTACACGACTAATTTGAATCTGGTCTCAATTGGTTCATCTCGAGCTTGAAAATTCCATATAATAAGGATTCCTTCGAAGTAATTGTTAAACATTTGTCGTATATACAATTTTGATTGTTCAGGCTTTGTCTTTCGATAATCACAGTTGTATATTTCAGTTTTATGCAAATTGCCGATACGGCATCTGCTGTGCTTAGCACGACAGCACAGAGCTACGTTTTAGGTACACTTTTAAGTACCAGTTTTAATCGCATTACGAGGGTTCAATAAAAACTTAGGCGCATATAAACATTTAAGCGTGCATAGTATTTCCATTAAACTATTTACAAATATTAATATTATTTCTCAACATATAACAATATCTTTCACAGACATAATAATATACATTTTAAAATACAGTATTTTTGTAGTTAATTTAAACCATTTGTATGGAGTTTCTCTGAACATTTCACAGACCCAATTAGATATTAAAAGTTGGTCGACTATTACTTATAAGTTAGTAGAGCCTACTTAGTGGTGATCATTTTCTTTTTAATTTCGTTATATATACTATTATTGTGAATATTTTTCAGGTATTTAAAAATGGAGTTTCTCTGAACATTTCACAGACCCAATTAGATATTACAAGTTGGTCGACTATTACTTATAAGTTAGTAGAGCCTACTTAGTGGTGATCATTTTCTTTTTAATTTCGTTATATATACTATTATTGTGAATATTTTTCAGGTATTTAAAAATGGAGTTTCTCTGAACATTTCACAGACCCAATTAGATATTACAAGTTGGTCGACTATTACTTATAAGTTAGTAGAGCCTACTTAGTGGTGATCATTTTCTTTTTAATTTCGTTATATATACTATTATTGTGAATATTTTTCAGGTATTTAAAAATGGAGTTTCTCTGAACATTTCACAGACCCAATTAGATATTACAAGTTGGTCGACTATTACTTATAAGTTAGTAGAGCCTACTTAGTGGTGATCATTTTCTTTTTAATTTCGTTATATATACTATTATTGTGAATATTTTTCAGGTATTTAAAAATGGAGTTTCTCTGAACATTTCACAGACCCAATTAGATATTACAAGTTGGTCGACTATTACTTATAAGTTAGTAGAGCCTACTTAGTGGTGATCATTTTCTTTTTAATTTCGTTATATATACTATTATTGTGAATATTTTTCAGGTATTTAAAAATGGAGTTTCTCTGAACATTTCACAGACCCAATTAGATATTACAAGTTGGTCGACTATTACTTATAAGTTAGTAGAGCCTACTTAGTGGTGATCATTTTCTTTTTAATTTCGTTATATATACTATTATTGTGAATATTTTTCAGGTATTTAAAAATGGAGTTTCTCTGAACATTTCACAGACCCAATTAGATATTACAAGTTGGTCGACTATTACTTATAAGTTAGTAGAGCCTACTTAGTAGTGATCATTTTCTTTTTAATTTCGTTATATATACTATTATTGTGAATATTTTCAAGGTATTAAAAAATGGATGTTTGGCTGATAAGCGGTTCGACATCAAAATCTATACAAAAATGACTCAAAGCTTAATATTTTGTAAAGGGATTTGCCCTGTATCGTAGAAATGTCCTTGCGAATAAAGAAATTACCCTCTCGTTACATTTAGGGGAGATAATCTATTTTTATTTGAAACATCTAATGGCGAGTTAAACGTTCTGATGGCACCGACCCAACGTGCCATTCGGCCAGCTTGCGCGTCTTGCCGACTTAATTCGGTCAGCTTCGCGTCTTGTCGGTTAACAGTATTATAAAATTAAAAATATATTTTCACAGGATTGTTAAAAAATATTTTTGTAATAAATTATTTCATAAAAATAAAATAACATTAATATTTTATTATTAACAACTATCCCAATATTTCTTTTTTCGTTTTCAATTCGTCCAAATAATAATATTCCAATATAAAAAATTTAGATGTTTTACATCTGTCAAGCGTCCCAAATCCAATGACGGCTCACAATTTTTATGTAACATTTTGTTTCATAACTTTTGTAAGCGTTATAAATATGTATAATCAACTGTATTAAATTTCAACTCTACACTAATATTCTGCGAGTAAAACTGTTTTAGACATACAAATGGACAGACGGGCACGGTGAAACTATAAGGTTTCGTAATTTGGCTACGGAACCCTAAAAATTAAACTTACTAGACGACAGCGCAGCGTCGTCGGTATTTTCATTACGGAAGAACTTTTTCAAACGAGTAAAAAAATAAACGAGATGAGTCGAAACGGCGCAACGGACGTTATTCGAATACAAAGTGTCGATTAATTAGATGGAAGAGGAGGGGTAGCTGCGCGGGCGCCCCGCACACGTGCGAGGAATACCAATCGCGCCTCGCCGTGCCGACTCGGACACTCCGCCAGCACGACTAGTATTGTTAATATTTTTTTATCATTTACGCAGTGAAAAATGAACGCCATCACGACGTGGAAACAACTTGAAATTAAGTTATAAATAACTTCGGCAAAAAGTTTTCATTCGGATACAAATTACTTCATTCCATTGACTGTAATTAAGTTTCCAAAGGAAATATAATAAATATAATAAACATCTAAAGCATTCGGTTCTAGTGTGACAACGAGTTACATATCGGGATATGAGAGCATGTTAAAAGAAATTTGACTTCTCTTTCTAGCTTCAGTTAGTTTTAGATCAATAAACTAAAGAATACGTAACACATGGAAAATACTTTTCATGTATATTGCTTTTAAGCCAAAAGACTTAAAAATATACATATTTCATGCAATATTAAATGATTTTTACAATAGTTTTATCCATTTCCCTCCTCCTCGAAAATGAGGAAAAGGCGTAACCTCTTCTCCCATTACATTTGAGTTTGTATACTATCAACTTATTCTTATCAGTTCGTTGCCACAAGGTAATGAAAGTTACCTATATTGGCGCAATCTATTGGCAGCGATGACTCTAAAACCATTAAGTTTCCTCTATACGCAATTATGACGGAACTATTTTCGGTAATTACACAATCTAACAACAAATTATTGCTAATTTAGCTGCACTTATGCAACATTCCAGATAATAATTCATAGTACTTTGTTTTAGGCAGATAAACTGTAAGCCTTTTCATATATATTACAGTTTTAATACAAATTATTCCTTTTTTAAATTAGCTACTTATGCAACATTCCAGATAATAATTCATAGTACTTTGTTTTAGGCAGATAAACTGTAATCTTTTCATATTTATTACAGTTTTAATACAAATTATTCCTTTTTTAAATTAGCTACTTATGCAATATTCCAGGTAATAATTCATGATACTTTGTTTTAGGCAAATAAACAGTAAGCCTTTTCATATATATTTCAGTTTTAATACAAATTATTCATTTTTTAAATTGGCCACTTATGCAATATTCCAGATAATAATTCATAATACTTTGTTTTAGGCAGATAAACTGTAAGCCTTTTCATATATATTACAGTTTTAATACAAATTATTCACTTTTTAAATTAGCTACTTATGCAATATTCCAGGTAATCATTCATAATACTTTGTTTTTGGCAAATAAACTGCAACCCTTTTCATATATATAGAGTCGTACTTAGGATTGATTTTACTCAAGGAAATTGAAATATTTATCTTTCATATATTTAAGAAAATATAATAAAGAAACAATAAACGGAAGGTCGCGGAGGTGAAATCTTAAAACGAGTGTTTATACCCAGCAGCTATTTCAAGTTGTTTGGACTTAATAGGTGTACTAGCGGACAATTGGTCCTTAAATTTTATATATTGGAATTTTATTGATAATTAACTACATAGAGGTAGGTTCTTAACTGCCTGTACAGAAACCTCATACACCAGCCATATGAAGCATATTTAGTAAAGGGACACGTGGTAATCGATAAAATGAGCCGCTTACGTTCATTTTTACACTGAAACATTTTTTCCACTATCGAGACCAAAATGGACAATAGGCCAGAGACAATGGGGCGCGTAAGCAAGTACGTAATCGGATTACGGCGCGTAGTGACATCTAGTGTGCGCCGAACTAGGTAAGGCACGGCCTCCTCCCCCGGGCCGGTTATCGAACTGGAGCGCGCGCGGGCACGCACCGGGGGCGGCGGCGCAGCCTCCGCGGCGGCGTGCAGCGCGCGCGGGGCGCGGGCCGCGGTAACGGAACCGGCGGCGTCTCGCGGCGCGCCGCCCGGTCGACGACCCCGCGCCGCCCGCGCCCTCCCCGGCCCGCGCGGACGCGGCGTCAATTCGAATCCGTAACGACCCGCCGAGCCGCCGATGCGTCCGTGCGCATACTATTACTCGGGCGCCGCTGACATAATTCACTATCTCATTGATGAAAGTCACGACGAGTAACGGGATGACATTTTTGCGCTGCAAATGGATTCCCCCAAAGTTTAATAGCCGTTTTTGTAAACCCAGGTTTGGTTACAGATTCTTTCAAAAGATTGAATACAAAAAAACAAATACATTTCAATTTACTTCAGTTGCCTAAAAATACTAATCAGGTCGTTGTTGTGATTTAGCTAAAATAGCCGTTGTATACGGGCGCAATATATTTTCGAGAAAACAAAAAAATCTCTTTAAAATTGCTGCTATTTCATACCTTATATCTGACCAAAAAAGGCGCGAGTATTTTTACTACTGGGCGACCTTACACCTATGATTATTTTTACAAACATTATTTTCTCCGAAAGTTACACCGTCTTTTCCCATGTGCAAAATAACAATTAAAAACAACTACTTCAATGAATTAATACACCCAGTAAAGTTAAAGAAAAGTTGTTACCGCAGGCGGAAAAGAAAGAATAAAAGCTACACATACTAATAATTGCTCAGCCGGCGTTGGGATTTTTCTATTCGGTTGCCCAAGACTCATTGATGGACCTTCTACAACAATAGTCTTTAAAGTTAGTGCGGTGTCGAAATAACGTAAAGTAGAAAATAACAATTTAAATATTAATATAACCGCGATATATACTTATCCACTGACAGGAAATGGTGGGAGGTCAAAATTGAGGAAGTAAATTTATTGCAAATGTATGTATGCTTTAAATATACCATATATTCTCATTTAAGTAGCGCAAAAGTATTTATGTATTTACGTACTTTAATGTATACAATTGATACATACGGCGGACTTATTGCTGCGAGGGCGATCTCTTACAGCCAACCAGAACACTAGTCCAGTCATGTTCGAAGAGCGTCCGGGAATCGAACCCGGGTCTCCGCGGTGTGCCGAACCGTCAATGTGCATGCAACTCAACACACCATGACGATCACAACAGAAAAATAGGTATCTTATAATTTGTTTAATGAAAAAATTAATTATTACTAAAGGTTAATGTAAAAGTTAATAAAATACTTTTGAAAACATTGTTTACAATTTTTTTTTAAAAACCTTGCTTGAAGCCACATAAATGCCACGACGACACAGTTCCAGATCATCTGAATATAAAAAAAAATCAAACATTCTAAAGATGGTTGTCTCTGTGCCTCATATAATAATTATTATAATGAAGCCATAAAAAAAGTGAAAAAAAATTAATTAATTGATTATTATGCGAGTTGCTGTGATTTCAGTAGCAGGTATAAACAATTTAATTGAATTATCGTTTGGTTTATTAAAATCGATGTATTAACTCTGGAAATGTTATGATTAAACTTTGGATGTGTTTATTGGCATTTTTTAGCTTTTTCTGGACCATAAAGAATACCTTCATGTTCCTTCGATTGTTACAGAGCTTTTTAACATGTAGTGGATTAAAATTTACACAAAATTTTAGAATTGTATTTTTTATTAATTCCTTTCCTTCACATTAATTAGAAGTAGCCTTAAAAATTTATTACCCTCATATTTTTCAACTTTTTTTTTTTAAATTCTTGCACGCGTACTTTTTTTAAGAATATTACAGAACATAAAAACTAAAAAATACATTACTTTTTTGATTCAATTAATTAGAATATAATCTTAAATAACGTATTGATTGATAAGAATGTAACAAGTTACGAACATTGATTCTATCCGTCCTAAAAAGCTATTTATCCGAAATACCATATAGCACCACCCGACATGGTTAAAGATACTCCCTTCGCAATGAGCCTTCACGAGTTCCCTTTTTTCAAGAACGCTCTAAATGACTCAAAGATCGACCCACTCTGAACAAAGTCACGGTGATTAAAGAAACCACGTCCTAAGAAACTGCGTGACTACTATTTTGACGTATGCTCTCTCCAATAAAACTATGCATATTTCCGTGCTTACCGCAATGAAACAATATTACGGTCCACATCCTGCGTTTGTCAACGGGAAGAATAACCTAGAAGTCTCACCTTTAGAAGTCGGCGATGGCAATCTATGAAAAATGAATAGTAAGCTTACTATTCATTGAATACAGACATTTCATAGATACGTCTCTTTCTAGTACAAAACGGTTCATCTACTGAAAACTTAAAGTGCGACCATCCTGCGTCGAAACTTCTTCCTCGCGGCAGCTCGAAGTTTGCCGCCGCGCGTTCCGCAATCACAAGATCGGCAGGCGAGAGAGCCACCAAAACCAGCAATGCATCCGTCTATAAAAGGCAAGTTCAATATGCCTTACCAACTTCCCACTGTTACATTTGGGTCATTGTTTCCGTATTTACTTATAGGCATTAGCAACACGATCGCCATACACTACTTGCATTTGTCCTCAGAAGCTCGTTACTGTGTCTCACAAACCTTGTCGTGATTCATCCAAGTGAATAACGACGCAATAATACTTATTCGAGTGCGCAATCTGAAGATACGGTTGCAGTTGCATGCAAAACGATTGACCTCAAATTTCTGTGTAATAATTCAATATGAATTACTGTAGCGATAAAATTAATTTTATACCTATTACTCCGCTGAGCTCCGTTGAATTAATTTTCATCGTGATATTTAGGTATTCATTGTATAAGTTGCAATTTCGATCAACTTTTTGTCACCCCGCTAGCGAATTTTTCGCTTGCAGTGAAAACCTTTGTGGCAAACGGAATACGGTAGTTGACTCATTCTAAATTCCGATATTTTTCGTACAATATTGTGAAATATAAGTTAATTAAAAACCAGTCTTGAAAAAAATTCAAAAATTGATTGAAAAATAAGTCAGTTGTAAGCTTCTAAATTTGAAGATACGGACAGAGTTGGGTATATCCCTGTCTCTTTTCCTCTCGTAGAATATAATGTGCAATATTAAAAATGACCTCACAACACAGTATTGCCGTCTTCTCTAAAGGTTAAATTTAAACTTTTATAACTCGGTCAATTTTTAAGATTATTAAAAATTTTTTCACGCTTCATCAGCTTGTACTTTGAAATTATGATTAATGAAATAAAAAAAAATTAGTCAAATACCCAATTATGATTATCGAGAACATTTTAACCTGGTCAACGAGAAAACTGAAACGATTCCATTAAACGCAACTTTATATAAATTATGACTTGTCATAGACTTTCTTCAACACTTAATTCAATTTATAACATAACAATTTAAATAATATCTGGTAACTTTGCTCATCAAGATAAGTTTTTGGCTGTGATGAGGTGTACAGAATTTAGTAGGTTAGACGAAGAAGTTAACATATATTTTTGGCTGTGATGAGATATACAGAAGTTATCAAGAATGCGTAACGCTAACCGGATTACTGCGTCATAACGTTAAATTCATAACAAAAACATAACATTAAATAAAATAAGTAGATATTATACAGAAGGCTTCAGGAAAAGTCGTCGATAAGAAGTCATAATTAAAGCCTTTTGAATTTCAACGCGTTCATTCTATTGGAAGATTTAGTTACATTACCACCAAAATGACTGGAACCAAAGGACCCGTTCCTTATAGCAATGACGGATCACCATAATTGGTTGACGGCAACATCCTTCCAGAAGGCAAATTTCTTCTTCAGTTATTTATACATCCTCAAACACTTTCATTTGTCGTTTAGACATTGGATATTATCGTTTTGAGACAACATTTTATGTGCTTCAATTAAGTCTTTTTAGATATTGAATGTCTTACCATTTTTATTAAAACGTAACATTTCATGTTGACGCCTAACGATAGACTCATTAGCCGTCAACATTGCTCAGGGTCAAAATTTAAAAATTTTATTGGTTCGCCGTAATGTTTTATGTCGATTTGCAAATATACCCTAAAGCAACAAAGAAGGAGACCAGTGTGTAAACAGCGCAGTTACATGACAAACTAAAAACGATGAATGAATACAAAACTTAGCCCGCCCGCGTTCCAAACAATCCAGCCAGCTCGGCCGTCGATTCACCGTTCAGCGCGCCGAACAGACAATGGTGTCATTATTGTAATCGTCGGAGTCTGTTCGAATCAAAGGCCCAATAGAGGTCGCGGCCGGCGGCGGGCCCGGTCTGGGACGAGGCGAGAGCGGAACCGCGCCCAGGTGCGGTGCGTGAGGCCCGTTCTTTAGCGACCTGCTTTTACAGCGGACGCGCACTTCCAGAGTGATGCTAATATCAAGTAATATGCTTCATATAATTACTTCTTATACAGTCATCTTATCTTTTATCACTATCTATTTATATATAATTAGTTTAATTTCATACTAAACAAGTGAAAATTAATTTTGCTTTTAGAGAAACAAAATCCTATTGGACATCGCCGTATAAATATTATTTGAGGTTTAAAAATTTCAGATCACATCGTTAAGCATCAGTTAAATAAACTGCATTTCTTATTGTCAGGTGACGGCTCACACAAATAAGATATCACAGTGCCTATGTATATTACGTTAGGCAATATTTTTATAATATAAACGCTTCTTATATCACGACAGATCGAGTTACGAGAATCTGAAATAATTTGCAGACCGCACGTTTAATAATAAAGTGACCCAACTCTCAAAACCAATTTCGCGAAATGGTAATAAATTACTTCACATAATTTAAAAGTTTGTTGCAAATAATTGAAATTACTCTAAATCATCAATACAACGCCTCAAACAGTATTAAGCATATAATTTTTTTCTTTTATTCTTTTATTACTTGAGAGATTAAAAGGGATCTTCTATTATATAAAAATATTAAAAGGACGTTATCAGCTGTATTTTAATAAGTTTTCTTAATAGCATTTATTCCAAAAAAGAAACAACGTAGAAAAAGTTTACAAACCTATAAATAGTGCGAAAATGATGTCAGTGCGTAATGAAATAAACTAATTTCTTTAATTAATATCGTACACTACACGTGCATCTTTGAGAGAAAATAAAGAACGTAATCGTATATGAAAATTGCACGCATCATAGTTCCACATCGGAGCGTACATTTTTACTCGACACACATTTCCCGTCCAATAGACCAATCCCAAAATTCAAAAATAACTCTTACGCGCCGCAAAAACGCACCAAACGAAATCAAGTGCAGACGCGAGCCGTCATAGATGCGAATAGCGGTACTTAATAAACGTATAATTAGTAGCGAGAAGGCCGCCGCGGCGCTAACAGGTGGCGGTGCGGGCGCAGCGAGTAAAAGCAGCGAGCGACTCGGCGGGCGGGTCGGCGAGCGACAAGGCAGACGCGCGGACGCTGAACTGGGACATTGCGAGGAGATTACATAAAACGCGGTAGACGGGCGAGGCGTATCTATCTACCGTAAAGCGATTTCGTAAAGCACTCGGTAACGGTATTAAGCCGAAGAAATATGTCGGTGGGGCGTTCAGTACTTCCACGACGACGGCCACAATGGGCCCGAGTCGGATTAGAACGCCCCGAGATTCGTCGGGATTACGCATCGGTTATTTATGACTCGTAATTTGAAGCCGACCGCGTTCGTTTTCCATTCTAAATGGGGTAACAAAAAAACACAATATTTGACTGCATACTAGATTAGCTGTTTCCAACTAAGATCCGAAAGGATCAAATTAATTTCCACCGCGGATTAATGGTTTCCTTTATTTTCAATCCCAGCTCGAGAGTTTTTCAATTCCAGGGATGTTTCTATAGATCCATAGTTCCAGCGGATGTGGATCATTTAAGTCGCAGCAAATGGATCGTTAGTCGATAAAATAGGGAGAGGAGCTTCGCGTACACTATAATGTTGCTCCAAACGATTTCGAGTATTTGGAACAGATAGTATATTACAAAGTCTTGTCAAATATTACACTAAAAACTGACAATAAAAGCATGGTATTTTTTCTCACCACATTGTGACTTACAAAATTTAACTTCTGATATTTCCAAGTACGAGACATACAAAATAAATCGATTACGACATACAAAACGAATTTTATTCAAAACAATCGAGGCTCGTATAGAAAATTCTAAACAGATACACAGAGCCAAGGTAAACGGAAAACCCACTTCGAGGAGGCCCCGGTGATTCACCTCAGCGTTTCAACTGCCAGAATCGAGCGACAACCCGATTTACTTATCGCCTTTATTAATAAAAGCAATGCATAGACAGTATTGACACCGATATACAAACTCGTTTCTACATGTTAAGTTATTACTAGCACGCATCGGACGCGTCAGTCGCACATCATTGTTTCCGACGCGACGTGTTGATGTCATCGAACAATGTGTCATCGCAAAGTGCCGCAGATTGAATAAACTTTTTTCAGTGTTAAATATTAGTAGATTACTTCCCTGAATATGAATCATTCGTTTAAAGGGGCTCGAATGCAAAATTATTCGCTGCGAACGCAATGGGACGCGATCGAATTTCGATATACGCCTAGAAATTCTAAGCTCAATTTCAAGAATGATTAACAGTGAGCGGGATATAAGATTACTAAAGTAGCCCAATAGTGAAGGGCAAACTTTTACTCTTATTTTTATCGAAAGACAAAATACAACAAAACACAAACTACAGAAAAAATTACAATATCTATATATAGTTTTTTGTCATAGAGTTTAATCATCAGTTTTAAAAGTAAATACTTTTGCCCTAGTAAACTGAATGCAGATTTTTATTCCGTTTACATTTCAAAAATACATCCATAATAGCAATACATACACAAGTTTAATAAAATCTTCATTTAAAGAATCATTAAAATAATAGTAAGTATAATCAAACGGAAGTCAATAATACGGCAAGGTTTAACAATGACGTTATATTTAATATATAATAATACTCATCGAAAACGAAGAAAAATCTTGGCCTCAAGAAATGCCTTGTGTGAACTATGATGAAAGAGATAGAGGCTAAGAAAGTACGTATATACGTATGAAAGTATATATACGTATAAAAGTACGTATAAAAGAAATAGCATTATAAAAACGAGACAATTTACTCTAATTATGAGAGCCATTTTAGAGCGTTATGATCAATGTTTATTTCATACAACGTCATTGAAGTTCACACAAAATTACAAGACGACAGCTGATATATCGTCTCAGACTTGATAACGTATCACATACGCTTAATACGAAAAACAAAACAGACGACTGACGAAAGTTACCAACAATTAGAGTAGAAAACAAACGGTAGTAGGTTAGTGGGCCGTCTCTATTGGACTGGCCGTTATCCATAACGTACGAGTAAACGTAATCGTACGAAGTGTTTTAATTATTCAACAGGTGATCATTTTCCCAAGCATTCCATTAACAAAGGCCAATTATGGGAGCCACCTACGAATGTTATATATATCAAGAGACACAAAAATCGACAGTAACATACGAGTCTTATAACATGCTTATTTTTTTCAATGAAGTTGTTTTCTTTCAGCTGAATGCGTAGCAAACTCACTGAAGGGTAAAAGAAGACGTTATATATATTTGCTGTATAGGTACTCCACCGTCTTAATGTAGATTCAAAGAAACGTAACTTCTTATCGTCCAGAGAAATATAATAAATAATATTTTATCTATATTTGTGCGAATATCATCCGGCGACATTTATCATTGCCCTATCAGACATTTTTTCTTTCCTTTTACTTCTGCAATACGATTATGCAAATAATATCTGTTCACACAAATAATAAATTAAATTATTTCTTTTAAACCTTGAAATTTAGAATTACTTGCAAGACTGTACTAAACAAATCGGCCTTGACAAGTCTATACGAACCGATCTATAGTGATATTTTTTGTAACGTAATTAAATGTGTTTTTCGTAACGATTATTAAAACACAAATGAATATTGTATCTATACTTTACCCCCGTTTTACGCCTAAGCTGAGTGCAGCAATTATAAAAGTAAGCAGTTACAAAATCGTTAGAAATCTCGGCTTTTCCGATTGACCTCAGAGTGATAGATGAAACATTAAATCTATCAAAATAGGTTTATAGATCGTAAATAGCATTCAAAGTTTCAGATTATATCGGGTCGAAATTACTGTGAGAGGGTCGACTAGAGAAAACGCTTTCCCCCTTTCTGTTAAGCTATTAATCGATGACGTTGGAATGCAAATGTGTGATAATGACGATCTATTTATTATATCATTTTTATTTGGGGCTAGTTAAGTATTCGGCGTTACTAGGTATCCTTCGATACCCGACCACCTACTTCCACCCTCCCTATAGGGATAATAGAGTGGGTTGGGCATCGGTACCCTTGTTAGTTTTATTGATAGTGAGTAGAAGCGAGGAAATCTTGAGGAGCCTACTGATAATTTTTGGAGTTTATAAAAACCAGACACACATGTGAATATAAATACTGGCTAATCCTAAGGCTACAAGAATATATAAACAAAATGAAAACTGGACGCACTTATACGTTTATTAGTATTTTCGTATTATTCAATCGCGTAAGAATTTAGAAATGCTTTTCTTACAGTTGATATCCGCAAGAATAGCATCCGTCATAAATATACAGTGACCTCGAATAGGAGGCGAAAATACGGTCAGTCAAGAGTCATCGTTAGATATAGCTATCTAATATTAAACTTGAGTTACATTAATATCTAACGTAACTCAACGTAAACAAAAATCAATTCCGAATACGTAAAGCATCCATCAGTTAACGGAACCATCTATCAGATCGCTCCTCATCCAACCTATCTCTAACCGTAAAACAGCGAGAGAATCGGCGACTCACTGCCGGCGGGCGCACCGTCGTTCGAGGTTCGCGCGGGCGGGGGCGAGGCGCGGGCGGCGGCGAGGGGGTGCGGCGCCGCGATGTGGGTGAAGGCCGCGCCGACGCCGCGCGCCCGCGCCGCCGCCGCCGCGAGCCATCGACCGGCGCGGCGCCCCTGTCGTACCGCTCGCCGCTATGCGAACTGTTTGCGAGTGAGGTAACGCGCTGGGAGATTAACTGCCAATTATCCTCGGTACCATTTTTCTCTATACCAGACGCGTAAATTATTTCAAATGTAAAATAGAATAAATGAGAAAGGAGTAAAACACCCCTATTGATAATCAACCGGCGTGACGTTGCCACAAAAATTTGTAAGCTAACGTCTCGGTTAATTGTCAATTGTACTTCATACAATTTTTTTTGTGTCAACTACTTGACATATAAGTTAAACTAGTGCCAGTAAGAAAGAAGTTAGATCACTATAAACAGTTATCACATTAACTAAACCCCAAAAGTATCAGAGCTTTGTCCAAATAACCCTTTGCATTTTTAATTAATTAATATAACAATTAATGAATCTGGAAGCGAAACAGGTGAGGATAAAGAAGGAATCACTTGACACTATCTATGCTTATTGACCCTCAAGAAACTAGACACAATACACAAATCTTTGATTACATATCTAAACCACTTAGCCCCGTTTCCACATTTTAAGTCTGTATCAATTATAGATTTTACTCTGAAAGATAATAGAGACAAGGCCGTTGCAGAATAATTAAATTATTGGGAGAAATATTCGCTTTTAAAACCAAATTTTGCGTAATTTCATTTCGTCAAAAGAAGCATTTCAGTGGGAAGTGTCTCTTTAGTCTTTAAGACAGAAAAATTGTTAATATTTTTCGCTTTTTTCTAGGACGTTTTACAAATCCATACCGAACATTATAATTCAAGAAAATTATCAAACCCTTCTGCCATAGCTACACCGGTAATTGCGAGACACTGAAATTAATATCACAATTAATAGGATAATAATTTGATACTTCGCATTACTAACTATTCATCTTAACTAAAAACAATTAGAACGCAAAATAGTGTTTGTTACCAATTGATAGGTGTATATATTAAACCAAACGTTAGTGATGTACTCACAAAGAGTAATATGTGTAAATTATATACATTGAAACAATAGACTAATTAAAAAAAAATAACTACTTTATCAACAAGACGACGTTTCATCATCAATGAATATATAAAATGCAAAAACTTTATTTGTTTCAAAATTAATAAATTGATTTTGTTAAAACTTGCTTTTTTAATTAAATTGGAATTTTCTCGCGTAGTGTTTTCACATATGTGTTTTCGTATAGTGTCTTCATACTTTTCATCTTCAGCGAAGCGTAAGTACGAAGATCGAGTCAGCCGAATCTTGCGGTTTTTCCGACTGGTAAAATATAAAGCTACAAAATAGAGTACGCCCCCGTTTGATAAATGCAACGGAATCATAGCCCTAATCGTATCATTTCCATTGAAGCAAAGGCGGATAATGACACTTATTATTAATCAATATATCAGTTTTATGAAAGACTGCCGAGTCAAATGTAAAATCTTTTATATGTTCAGTGATTCCTTGCGAGTGTTCCAATAGATATGCAAAATCAGCTGTGACGTTCAGGAGTAGAGTAGTAAGAGAAAAACAACATGTAAGACAATCATTCAACAAATATGTTGGCTATCAGCGGGCGGGCTAGTACGTCATTCGTGACGACGAGTCAGTTTTTAGGTCAATTTTTTTATTCAATGCAACATCGTTCTTTTTATAAACGTTTACTTTTGAATAAATAGCCGTCAAGAGTACATCTTCGCACTGATGCGTCCTCGTATTTAGTACGGAGCTACGGAGTACTAAGCCAAAAAATGCACACATACAATGTAAATAAAGAAAAAAAATCGATCACGGGCGAGTCACACTGTCGCACAGCCTGGCACAGTGAGAGTTCCCGCGCTCACTTCAATTTTAGTTGTGTGGATAATGTCTTCTGATATGTGAATTAATTCAATTTTTTTTAAATATAACTTTTCAAATAAGAGTTTTTAATTTGGTCCAACGTATTTACGTAGTGACTTAAAATAACATATTTCTTATAATAACAACATCGACCAATGGATGGAGCAAAAGTACTAAGAGCAGATTGTTGTATTATCTATTAAGCGAATATTAACTGGATTACGACAAACATCTTATCAACTTTCAAAGCTTCTATCTTTAATCGCTTAAATATAAATGATAGAGACAAATAAAAGTAAACAGAAACGAGGCTCTAGCAAGTACGTGAGAATGGTACTGTTTTCGACGCACAATTTCCCCAATCTGATGATAGAGACACATCTAATCATCTCCAGCTTCAAGGACGAGCGAGCTCTCGCGGCCCGCGTCCGAGTAGGCGGCCGATAGCGGCGGCGGCGCGCGCCCGAGTGCGCGCAGCCGCGCGGATAGGCGCCCGCAATCGCTCCGCGTATCTCTCTATCTTCGAAAAACGGTTGTAATCTCGCGCGACGACACGCTTCTCTTTGATGAGGCGCTCTGTGCCGACTACGATCCGCGATTTCTAGCCCGTTAAGAAGACCTGTCTTCTTAAAATTATTGATGCAAATCAACCGAAGCAATTTCAATTAAAAGTTCTAATTAAATGTCAGTGGACAAATTGTTTAAATGTACGGCTGAAAATTGTGTGGGGCGTGTGAATATATTACACGTCATTTAGAAGTGTAATAATTAGCAAACAGGACTTTAAAATGAATAATCATAATTCAAAAATTTCGACTTTGTTTTGAAAGACTTATCCATTCAATGAAAGGTGCGAAAAAAATGTTAATTCCCACTTTATATTAAGGAGGAGCTGAAGATACAATAAAGCATTAGTTTTAAATATTTTTCGGTATGTTTATTGATGCCTTCATATAAAACATCTACTAGAAAAAAATCCATACAGACAAAACTAAAATTGTAAAAACTGAGAAGCTATGACAGGCGGACATGATGAAGTTAAAGACTTCCTTGCTTCACAAAGGAATCCTTAAAATGAGATCCATGACAATATTTTCAGAAAGATTGAGATAAAAATTGAATAAGGCCAAGAACATGTGCCACATTGAGAAATGTATAATCTTGACAACTGAGTAAGAAATGTTTAGGACTATTGAGCCATGTAAATCGTATCAATGCTTATAGTCCAACAAAACTAATATATGTTGTAAACTTACACAAACAAATTTCAGACAACTTAAAAAATATTGATAGTGCAAATGTAGCAAAATATATTTTGAGATAGACATGTTTAGATACAGTCCGTTTAAGACGATTTACAATATCGCCGTTCTCATACACATTCACTGCTGTTGCAATTCGGGTCTTCCAGTTCCTTCCGATAGTGACGTACCGAATGCCGCCTGAGACATCACGTATATTGCGAATGTGGCAGTAGCCTACGCGGATGAAGAATCCTATTACTAGTGACAAAATGTAATAAAATATGCTGCTGTGATCAATATAAAAGGGTGTATTATATGGACAACCGTATTGTCTTAAGCGGATTTTACCTTGAAATGGCATAGAGATGTAAATTAATAAAGGCAAATCGGACCAACTTACGAAAAATATGCCGACACGAATCGAAGAATAAACTTATCTCCCGCTTGACAACTATTACGTACTATATATATTGCGTTTATGAAGGAAACAAATGATTTGAGAGTACTAAGTACATTCTGAATAAAACGTCGCCGTATGCTTTGCTTGCGCTGACCCGTTAGGAACAATATAAAGCAGATGCAATGATAAGATTACTCTATTGTTGTGCATGATCATCATCTGACTGAAGTCAAGGGTTAAACTACATTTTTATCACCTGTATAATAGGAAATCACCTTTTAAATTTGAAAATAATACAGACAAATATAATAATTCGCTTTCTATAGAAGTATTATTTAATATTATTTAATCTATTAGCGATATATTCTTTTGAATATATTAGCCATAAATTAAATTTTACTTCCAACGAATTCAATTTATATTCACCTTAGAAGATTTATATCCAACGATTAAAACACTACTTCAATTGTTCGTGTAATAATAATGACCTAGCAAAAATATGGCGGCTTGCTCTCGATGCTTTAATTTGGATATTTAACTTTAAGGACAATATACTAAAAAGTATATTAAAAGACAGCTAGGTCGCAAACTTAATTAGGATGCAGACATGCCCCAGAGTAAGAGTTAAAATGAAACGATAAACTGCGCACGCACTGTCTTATAAATAACGAATAACCTACTCTTAGTATACACAGAAAGCCGTACAAGAATAACTGGAATTAGAGCATTGTCTCGCAAGCAACTATAACACGGAGAGTCCAAAAAACAAGTGTTGTGATAGATAACATGCCATTGTTAACTTAAAAACAAGTTCATCATAACATTACTTACAGACAAGACAAGAAACACCCTCGCATCATCAATTATTATGCAGGAATGCGATAATACGTAGCCATAGTGTGGATCGGCTTACATACCGAGACGTATTACCACTGTGTAGTGGAGGTCGGATAGAAACCGTCATTTTCAATTTTCGCCACAACATATATAGATGTATGTATTCTTGAGAACCGTCACTTGAATCAAAGGCCAAAAAAGTCACGGTAGGTTTAATTAATTTATTTCATTTTCACCACAACAAATATTATGTGTATTCTTGAGAATCGTTATTTGCTTCAAGGGCCAAAGAAGTATCGGTAGGTTTAATTAATTTATTTCATTTTCACCACAGAGATGTATGTGTATCCTTGAGAATCATTACTTGAATCAAAGGTCAAAGAAGTCACGGTACGTTTAATTAATTTATTTCTTTTTTGTCGCAACAGTTATCGATGTATGTATTGAGAAACAGAGTTTTCTCTTTTGAATTCAAAAATATAAGACGAAAATAATCTAATTTTAACATTTTTTTCATTTCGGCCTAAGGAGACATAATTTATTTTTCAATAACAAAAAGCTTTTACATATTAAAAATTTTCTCAGTTTCAGTTTCATTATCATAAATACAATATACATGAAAAAAAACACCCAATCCCTTTACGCCGTATCGGGAGAGGGTTGGAGGGGGATGTTGAAAAAGACCGAACAAGGTCGGGTACTTAGCTACTATATAAATGGCCACAAATTTATTAACTGAAACTTGAAATTACAAAACATTACACAGCTTAAGACATTTAATTTTAAAAGTTAATTTAAACTAGAGAAATACAATCAAAGTTACTTTGAATTTTGAACGGTAAAACAAAACAAAAAATACATCTGATCTCTTTCACCTGTCCACCGTTAAATCGTTATTCGTATCATCATTACGATAGACGAACTAAAGTGGAGTATGAGGTAAAAACAAAATCAGACCGAATCGCCGTGAGCCGCGCCACAGGCCGCAGTTTATTAATCTAGAGTTAAGTGCATTTGGAGAGCATAAAATCGCTGGCCTCCCGCCATACGGCTCATCAAATTTACGCCCGTCGTAAAGCGCGACACCGCCGTCACCGTTAACGAGACGAGCCACACCGATGTGCGCCGGCGTGATAATGGACGACAATTCCAACTCGCAGCCTTCATCCCGCTGTAATACCTTCCCCGCACAATATGGATGATTAGACGGCATTGTCGAAATTATTGTTTGAAATTCGAATTTTGAGACTCGTGTTTTAAAACGGAATTTATTATTAACGTTTAGTGAATAGTTAATTGTTTAAGATGATATGAATAAGTCTGATTGTTTTGGTTGACTTTTACAATGGAATAAACCAACTTACATGCATTTCTTTGTAAATGTAAAATAATCAAACTTTCTTTATTTAAAATAAATTAAAGGTAATCAGGAGTTGGTGACATTGTGGAATTTAGGCTAGTGAAAATTATCGCAAATATTTTTGCCAGATTCCAAGCCCAAATAGAAGTTTTGTCTATTAAAGCTATATGAGAGATATCTCTCGCAATATCTATCTCTCTCATCCTTATTCAAAGTTTAGGCAATTCTAATTTATTTGATATTCAACTATAGTAAACTTGTTATAAGCACTTACGGAAGTTCCATGTACTGTTTTCAGTTATGTACAATATAATTACTTTTAAACCTGTTTTATTAAAAGTAAACATTTCCTGAAGTAACAAAGAAATAAACAGTATAATCGATATTTTTATGTGAAATAAACTCGCATCGCTGAAATTAATCGCGGAGTTGCGTCATGTCGTATCGTTTTGACAGTTGCACGATGCGCCTAGTGTGCGTGTGCTGCACGATACAAACCCCTTCGTTAACACTGAAATAATGTATTTCGAGCATAGTTGTGCCGTTTATGATATTAACGAATACCTAAATTGCTACCAAATATACAAAGCAACACATCCCATACGTGTGCACATGAGGACATTATCAGTTTGACATAGATTTGTAATCAGAATTGCAAAACAAAATAACAATCTCAGTATCTATATCGACATCTATCCATACTTAATTATCTCCTTCGTAATAATGAACGTGTTGATTGATTAGATGTGAATAGCCCCGGCGGATCAGTTCCAACTTTTTTTCTTTATTTCACCTTTAATAGTGTGGAATCGAAAAAATTTAAACTTTTATCGTCTTTCTGGACCTTTTTGTGCACAACTTATTAGTTACGACAACCCTTTCTAATTATTAATTCATTTATCGCTGATGACGTCAGTACCGGTGAGGGCGACTGGTTATTGACCAAATAGAACAAAAAGCTGGCGATTTGGAAAGTTTTGTGATAGGACGTTTTGGATGAATGTGAATAAACTCATTTCTATAGATATTACAAGTTTCCACCATTACGTTTTAGTTATTTCTAGTCTAACATCCTGAATGGATTACTGTGCCAAAAATAATCCTTTACAATCGCTTCTAAATGCAATAAACAAAGTTTTATGGACAGTTTGCTTAACGTGAAGATTTGATATAATATTTTTGTTTTTCAAACATTCCCCCTGAAATATTACACTGAATCTGTAAAACAGCATTAAATTTAAGTAGCAAAATAAGAAAGCTTTACCACCATTTTCACGTATTGTCGCTAATTAATCTCGTTTGACTGAAATAATTTTTTTAACGACAAATTATCTTATTGAGGTACCGAAACATACAAACAAAGCAATGAAGCAAAAAACTTTGAAATTAAGTTTAGAAACATTAGACGGTTCGACATACTATTTTAAAACATATTTTTGTTATAAGAAGTATTAGCTTGTATCTGACCTAATTAAAAAATATGCGCTAACGACACCCTGTGGGCGTTAGAAAGACCTGCGCACGGGGGCGTTGCCCCGCTACGCCTTTAGCAATGAATCTCCCATCCCTCCAATGCGTAGGAGGGAAGTAGAACCCACAGTAGGAACCGCCTTTTTTCTGTGTCAAATATTGTTTATGCTCATAATAATTTGGATGCTCATTCATATTTTTAAATGTAAGTTATTACTATATAAGTTTCTGAACAGTTCAATGCTGACCGGTACAGAGGATTTAGTACATTAAACTCTTACCGCAAACAAATATGAAATGGCAATTAACTATTGAACTTTTGTATTAAAGCGACAATAACTTGTTACTTTGATCTACTTGTAATATTTGTTCACGGTATCGGAAGAGAGAGACTACCTACTTCTCGTTAGAATTTAGTCTCTGGATTTTTAAATAATCAACAGTGCTCTGAACCTGGTCAGCATCTTTTGCGCGCTGAAAATCAGTTCATTAACGATTCTAAAGATTTCAACTACTCCATATATAGCGACGAGTTGTTTGTTAAACAGTTAACATGTAACCGCATAGGTGATCGGATTACTGCAAGAAATAACTCGCATCAAGTCGACCGCGTCAAAATACAGATGAGGCAGATTACAGCCGTTCAAGAAAGTTGTCATATTTAACATGTTGGAGGTGACAGGGTATTTACGCTACAATTTCTTAGCTTATTGAATGAAAATGCTTCTTGTGGTAACGATTCCATGTGCATATCATCTAATTATTTTAATGATTATTTAAATGCACATTAAGATTTTAACATTTTCAAGTTAAACATGAAAGAAACGTTATATTGGAAGACAGATTTCTACATTTTGAAATGTAGGGACATTATTTCTAACCGATTTATGATTTCAAGAACATATTTTGGCATATTTATAATCACGATCCTGGCGTTTGGCAAGTCAATATCACTAAGGTTTTGTGGTCATTGGATTTCTGTATTTGCTTCCTTCATACTATATTTTACCAAGTTATTATTGTATATCTAAGAAGTTTATAGTATATTTTAATAGATTTGCTAATTGTTTAACGCTGTGGCTTGCAGTTTTGTAAGATGCTAATGACAGCTAATGTATAAAATCAATAACTATAACGTTTTTAATAAACGAACACATTTCGTAAACTTATTGTGAAATTTATATTTTATATATTTATATTTTACTCGACCGAATTACCATATGCTAAAAAATGTATGTATTATAAAGTCTCCAATAAACAATAAAAAATAATACGACAGACGACATGATAAAAAGTAAATATTTTAATAAACAAAAAAAAATCACATTTAACCGTCGTCGTTTGAGGTTGGGTCGTAATGATTTTTTAAATTTAATTTCGATTATTTGATTAATAGTGTCGAAAGTTGTTGAAATTACCAGTACCTGGAGTTAACTTAGACCCACCATCCCCCCTCTCCTAACCGTAAAACATGCAAACCCCCTTGAAATTTATTTGTAAAACAGATATGTTTCGTTATTTTCAAAAATATTTCATAAAAATAAGTATATTATCTTCATAAAGAATGTTATATTTCATGTTTGAGTAGTTATTTCAGTTACTTTTTTGCATTTTTGTGATCTACCAATTATCTTTATATTATAAGTAAAAAGTTCCCTTCCGACGTTTCAATTCTTAAGTAATGTTTTTGTTCGAAAAATTAAATTATAAAAAACGTCGGTAAGATACTTCGAAAAGTATTTTGAATCCCAAATATATCAAGAGTCGCTTAAAAAATTACTAAATAAAGTAAAATAATTTTCTTTTGGGTAGTTTTTACATCGAATGACGTCGGGTTAGTAAGGTTTTCTTATAATTTGTATAAGTATATTTTCTTGTAGTGTATGGCTGATATTGTTGGTATATTCCAATAAACCAAAGTTTAAAAATTTACTAACAAAAATATAATTACAAATTTTAAATATCTTCAATATATTTCGGGAGCATTTTTTTTTCAAATTCGCACCCTAAAATTTTGTTTTTTTAATTAAAACTAAATTTAAATTATGGATGAAAACTCAAATTTAAGGTGTGTTTAAATTGTTACGTTAGTTATAAAGGATTACCCTTACCCTGAATATATTTAAAATGTCGGCGGTATCATTACCCTTATTCGCCCCAAATAATATAGTCAGAGAATATAAACTATTTCATACATACATTGTAAATAGCACACATACTAATATATACTTGCGATACCCGATCGAGAACGAGCGTTGACATAATACGGTATTGAGCGCGGTTTCGCACTTTGATCTGGTTTGCTCTCCGCTTCACGGTTTTAGAGAGGTGTATCATGAAGCATTTGGGTGGTTTAAGATTCGCTTACAATTTTCGGTTCGGATTCGTCCTTATTTCTTACTTTTAATATACTAATGTTGTTTGCTTTTCCTCCGGTGAAGGAAACTTAAATGTGGCATCGATTTACGAATGAAAATTTTAAAGTTCGTGCTATTAATGTTTTATCATTATATAACTATCTTCTTCACGTATTTAGTTATATCGTTTATTTTCCCTAAACTTATATCTTTTTTATTACCTTTCCATTGATGTGATAGCGTTTTACCTTATAGTTAATCCTAATCGGGGTATGTTGAGAATGTATGATCCAGGGAGGTGGCTTGAACACTTGACATTGGATTTAAATAAAAAAGCCCACTTGTGTCTTAATTTTCAAGATTACATACATTTTTTTATTATTGTTTTAATTTTTATGTTATTGCGGGGTTTCCTTCGTACTTAAAAAGTATGCTTTGTTTTAAATAATATATTAGGTGCTTAAAAATAACTTCTTTAGAGGTAATCAACTCCGACACGCAGAGATAATGTATTCTCATAACGATTGTCCCATTTGGACTTTTCGAGGCACATGGCCCTAGAAAGATCCTAGGTAATTCATAAGCAATGACAGATATTAAAAATTCGTAATTCCTAATACAGAACTACAAACACAATCTGTAACAATTCTTTTGAGTCAATAATTATGTTTGTAGTTTAAAATAGTGATTATATTTAGCGTTAAGTTTGTAGAAGTTTATTATCACTTCATTTTTATTAACAAGTAAATGAAACTATGTGATGTAATATTTATTTCTACTTTATTTAAATTTGCAATTTGAAGAGTCACTTTTCATATTGCCCGCCTGAAGATGTCATACAACGAAAGCTAGGTCGTGGTTAAGAATTTAAATAAAGTAGATATAATACTACAATACGTAGTTTCATTTACTTGTTAATAAACATTCTGTAGTTTAAGTTTAATAGTTACCCTACATTTTTGGATGCCATATTCATATAAAATTTGTGTTATGACATATATATATATATATATATATATATATATATATATATATAAATGCGTAAAAAATATACATATAAGTGTACCAAAATACACTTCAGAGCGACGAAATGTAACGGCGCAAAATCATGTATTTTTACCACAATCAAATTCACCGGAATTCGCCCAATTTCGATAGCAGATAATGAAATTTCACAACTCGGCGCCGATTTATCACCGCACGATGGAGAAACAAGAACCACAACATCACCGGCGGCGCGGTACGAGCGATAAGGAGAAATTGTAATAAGTCCATTCGAAGTGCTACCTCGAATCGGCTTGTAAAAGCAATACAAGATTCAGACACGATCATATCAACGTCGGCTGTACCCAAAGCGTGTGGCGAATTATCTTATCTCTTACTATTGCGACTATATTCAACCTAGCTAACGGATAATAAAGGAAATTTTACAAACGAATATGAAAGAGATAACAAGTAAGAACAATTGCCTCCCGGTTAGGTCGTTTCTTAGTTTTGAAATGACCGACGTGAAGCAACCTAAGAATCACTTCACACTGATAATTATTTGCCTATAATGTCACGATACGAAGTCTGAATATTACCCAATTACAGATCCTAAAATAATAGTTTGTTTGTGTTAAAGATGACCAAAATTATAAATACGAATCCCTCATCAGACTGAACAGCTGATCATTAAAATCAGCCTGTATCACAAACTGGTCATTGAATTTGGTATGTTCATAAAGAAACCGATAGTCAGAGAAGCGAGCCGAAACAATAAGCGTTGTAATCATTTTATTACACTCGATGGACACCGCTGTAATATTTATGTATCTAACATAAAAATACAATTGTCAATCACGAAGGGCTATATAAAAACTAACCGTATTTTACTTAACGAAAACTATTGTTAAATTGTGAGAAAGTCGAAATATTTGGAGAGACCGCAAGCGTAAGAATTCGGTCATAACTTTCAACCTTTTTAAAGAAATATTTTTATTATAATAATTCATAAAAAATTCTCTATATTTCTAACGTACAGATACGAATTGGGCAATTTTTGGAAAACACTAAATCCAAGTGTGTGTGTGTAGATACTATTCTATATTATACATTATCAATTTTCATTTAACATGCAATATTTATTTTTAAAAAAGATATTTTCACACTTACGATATATTTCAAAAATGTATTTTCGCATTATCAATTTATAATTTTTTATAGAATTTTACTTTGTGTGCATGTAAAACTCGTTTTTTGATTTAAACTTTATGGATATTGATAACGTTATCAGTTATGGAGATATTTTTTTTTAATTTTAGAGTTCAAAAAGAAGAAACCGTTTAACGCACAATCATCAACGAATACAGCTGAACAACTATTAACATACATATGAATCAATAGTTAACACACAAAAATATTTATATGGAAATCTTAAAAGTAATAAAATAATATTAATTAATAAATAGTTCGAATAATATGTAGGATACATATTTAAGGTTTATAAATACACGGTGTCCGGGAATAAATGTCGGACAAAGAAAGACGTTATTCCATGACTGAAAATATTTGTCGTAAAAATAAAATTTAAAATGACTTTTTTTCAGAAGATTGAAAATAATATTCATAATATTTGTCATCTTTTTCGTACACACGATACTTGCGCACATTGTTCAGCGCCGCTCGGGCGAATAACCCGCGAACAGATACAGACATCGCTACTGCGGGTAAAAACCGAACGCCGGGCAAGTATTGGGTATATTAAAAAGAGTTGTGTAATATTTTTTGTTGCATTCAATTAGAAAAGGGGCGTGTTATACGTTTTCTTTCAATGAAAATTTATTCCTTTATATCTAACGAATAGCGTCTTTCTTTATCCGACAAATTTTCAGATGACATAAAACTGTAAATATATTAATCACATTCTATTACATAATTCATCTGACAAGTTTTTGCTTACTTATTCGATGAATATCACGAGTATCTGAATTACTTGTATTGTAATTTCAATATTCGCTCCAGTTTATTTTAGTTCTGAAAGACCGAGTTTTGGCACGTGCGAGTTCTTAAAACATATTGTCAATTCACAAAAATAGTAGTTTAAACAGTTTCGAAGACGGCTACCTTCATGGAAAAACCGTTACAAGTAGATTCGATTTAAGATTAAGTAACGTTCACACTATTTGAAATATTTGTATTTTCTTGTTAATATATATATATATATATATATATATATATATATATATATATATATATATATACATATATAAATAATAAATTACGAAAATATACTATAAAACAAAGTTCTCAACCTATGCTATAATATAATCTCTTTCTTCGTTACAGCGATAATATAAATCCTAACAACGATGAGTTTCTCACAAACTTATCTAAAATGCAATACATCATTTACATTATACATTTGAGATCGTAAAAATACGAAATAGTATACGGACACTGAACGCACCTCAGGCGGCAGACTGTACGCGACGAACAGATGTAAAGCACGTGAGAGTGAGTTTCCTTACTCAGAGAACAGGCTTAGCGTGTTGCGAGTAAGTTGTTACATGTAAGTGGCATGCAATAGCGTTAATACAGGTCAAAGTTAGACATGTAGACTCGTCTAGACGGCACCTGTTGCTCACGTTCAAGTCCTGGATTTACAATTTGTCACGATAAGAAAAGGAGTGTCTATTAAACATCAGTCATAAGTAATTGAAATACTCAGAGGTAAAACGAGTATCTATTATAAATCAGTCATAAGTAATTAAATAACTCGGACGTTAAAAGGAGAACTAGTATTTTTTAATACAATTACGAAAACCTTGATATTGCAATGTTTCTTTTAAAATATATATCTGTATCTATTCAAGTTTTAATATAATCTGAAAGAGCCAAATAGAGTTGGAATTTGACTTTTTTATAGGGACCATTCAAGATGCTGTCAGTGATAAACCAATAAATTGTAGTTAGTGTTATTTTTTTTAGTGTCAATGAAAATCATTTATGATACCTAAATATGGCGCAGTGTGTTGTGTCTACATTCGATGACGTTTACTACTTGTTGTCGATAAAGTACTACACCGATATTGACTAGCATGAAATCGAAAGTTCTTATTTCTGTTGTTTTCGTACGACCTCTATGTTTGACGGTTCCCACATTAATCGGTCCAATGCAATTCGTACTTGCACAATTAGTTCCCGTACGATCAGTTCTTTTTGAAAATAGATTTTTTGGGTGTATCATAAAAAATGTACCCGTTAGTATCAAACTGCTTAGAAAAATAAAAAGCTACGGCTCTCGCTTTTAACACTATAAATAAGTTTCGGAGGTAATGCAAATTCCACTATTTTCATACAATTTACCCTTTTATCTCCAATGATCGGGAGTTTTCTCAAATTTTTTGAGTGATAATTTCGGAAATAGGGTTGGAGCAGCAATATTTGAGCATTTTTTCGGTAGTGTTAAAAAATTACAAGAAAAAATAAATGATACATTTTAAAAATTTCTGCTTTAACAAGTTTCTTATACTATATCCCACACGACGATATGGTGAAAAAATATTTCTTACTTCGTATTTCATCAACCTTCGAAACTAAAGATCAAAACGTTTTTACTTAATATATTTAATTGGGCCACCACATTCTATAACTGTACCAAATTTCAACTTTTTACGTAAAATAGTTTGCCAAGTGTTTGTGAACGGATAGACACGTAAGTGATTTCACAAGTGTTGATTTACCAGTTTTGGTGTGGAAAACTAAAAAAGGGAAAGCCAATAAACAGGTAAATGAAACAGATTAAAATATCGACTTTTTTTAATTTCCCCAGCATTTTTATCAAAAAAACATTCAGTGTTTTCTTAAAGATTTGAGCTACTTAAGAGAACCAGGAAATAGCCTCAAGTGTTCTAGGTGTTAAGGCATAAAATAATTCCACGCTAAATTATCAATAACGATGTATAATCAGAGCCAAACATACTATCCGAATTGTAGTGTTTCGAGTGAAACTGGATAATTCTTCCAATAAATTGTTTTTCTGTGTGAACGAACAACAAATGATATGTAATACTACTATATGTAATAATTTTGTACGACAAACAGTAAATTTTATATCGGTGTCATATACAAAATATATGTATGATCAGGTTCTATCTTGGTAATGAGTTCACTAAAAAAATAGTAACTTTTCTCAACAGAATAAAATATAGAAGTAATAAATAAAGTATTTAGTTGCATTTCAATATTTACCGCTTTGTCCGTAAGTTTAAAAAAGAACTTAAAAGCAAGGACTAACTCTACCTACCTACTTATTCTAAAATAAAGTACTCATGTTACGATTCAAAATGTTATCTCTAATCAGTTAACCACACTGTAGTTATTATTTCATACTATTTATTTGCCCAAGATATGAACGTATAACCATCTGTTAAAAATAAAACTGTTGGTTCATAAATTTGATATATGCTAACACATATGCTCACAGCCTGTTCAAATTTTTAGCTTTCTTAGATATAAACGTTTAAATCAAATAAATGTCTTGGCAAATCGATCCCTTAAACACTCAAATTCACCTTTCACACATTACGTACGCAATAATACTACATAAGAAGTCGAACACAATCAACGTCCAAGCACTCGAATATTCTTGGATATTGGAAATATAATATACACTTCACTCAAATTGGCGGCTAACGCGTAAAAATAATGACAATTATTCGTGCTTTTCTTGTAGAGTCCATATTATTAAACAAGAGCATACTGTTCATCGCAAGTATGCGGAAAAAGAACGAAAGTAGCGACGCACACGCTCATCCATTGAAATGCGTGTGCGGGTTATTCGATGGATGCGCGCGCGATGGGCATCGCACGCGCCCCCCTCTCCTTCCCGCGCGACACCGTGCGAGTGAGCAAGCTGCACAAGCCGGTGGTGGGGGGTCAAAGCGAGGGGTTCCCGCTACCGCCCTGACATCTGTGATTATCGCGCGCAGATATGCTTACATTCCTCAAGTGCCTACTGAGCGCGCAGCCAAGGGACTGCCGCGACGGACACAATGCACATATTATTATTATGTTGCCGTTCGGAATGCGTTAGCGACAACACTTTGGAAACGAAACACGCCGTCAATTGACTAATAATATTATGTATGCAACAATTTTGTATCGCCAATGTAAATTTAAGCTCTTACGATTAAAACTGATCTGCTTATATTTCAGTTTGTTATAGCAGTAATATTATTTATCACGGTAAACTACGAGTAACAAATATTTACTTGCAGACGGTAAAACTAAAGTATTGTTATGTCACTGTCATATTTGAGACTTCGAATGTTACGATTTTAAAGTATTCTAAGCAAATCTTTTAAGTTATTGTTAACAGATATTATTTGTTTTACAAATAATCTAAATCGGGCACAAATTTAATGGACTGAAGTATCTACCTACTATAGATGGCGAGTATAAACGTTTAACATCTAAACGGCTTTCATTATCTTTTTTTATCGCTAATTTTATCTTCGTCACCAGGCATCGTCGGTACATATGGCAATGTGAAATTATCAGTTGGACATCGTGTATATGAGCAGTTTGCTATTAATCAATAGCATCATCTAAACTGATAAAGGTTATAGTTAATACTTTATAGCCGAATTATGCTCTTGAAAATGGTTAGTTCACTCAGGTCAGATCGCAAAATATGGACGAAACAAAATCATAATAACATGAGATGTGAATGGGTAAATTTATAATGGAGATCCTAGAAGAATTATAAACGACCCTATTAGTTTATATTCATCTAGCAGTTAATTCTACATGCATGAAAAATAAACACTATCGGTGAATAATTTGTTCAAAAATATAATGTTATATTGTAAAATTTGTCAATTCTATAATTCATATATTCAATTATGTACACCTAGATATCTTACAGAATTTAAATGGATTACTTATAAAATAAAAGGCTACTAGATATTAACAATCTGTCTTACACGCACCGAAAACATCACGTTATGAACATTGGGTGGAAACCAGTAGGTACATCCGTACTTTTACAAACGCCTCTATGAAGGATAGTTGGCCGATAAAGTGTATCAGGTACCGGGCCCCTTGCACGATTGAGAAATACAGAGAGGTATCACGTACCTAGACTATGCGGTTGTGTGATGCGACATGGAGAAAGTTTTATTCGTTGCACTACTTTAAAAAATACCATTATTTCTAATTACATAAATATTTGTTGTAATATTGATCTTAAAAAGATGTAAGTTGTAATTGAAACGAACAGATAATTTAAATAAGATTAACCTAATAACGAAATGCTACAAAATTTTGTATCTGAAGCAATTTACCGCTAGGTCTTCATAGATATCGTAACAACAATTCAATTATATTTCAAACGCATGAATTATATAAATACTACTACTGCAATGTCATACATTTTCTTTTCTGTTATGTAGTAAGTGAAGTAATCAAATTGAAATTTGCAAAAAAATAGAAGAAAATAAAAACAGTAAGTACATATTGGCGTATCTAAACGAAGTGTGTGAGGGGGGAGGCGGTGAAGGGGGCATGAAGCTAGTAGCTGGCTGGCGCGCGACTCTCAGCGTGGAGATGTGGCAACAACGTCAGGTGTAAGCGATGTTCTGTTTTCAAACTGCGCGAATACAATTCACTGACAGTTGTCGCCGCCAATAATAAATATGAATATACTACGTTCTATTAAAATAGTGCATTGATACGAGACAAACAATATGAATGAACGAAGACCTTACTATTCAAAATTGAAATCTTATCGAAGGTAAAAATTATTCATGAAATTAGCCACAACCAAAAAAAAGTTGTATACTGATAATTTGTCGTAATATTCGACAATAATTTTAAATTTTATATCATTTAAACAGAGTGAAGACATCGCGGTTCACGTTACAACCAGGTGAATACAAAATGACCTCTATGTACTGGTAGCTTCGCATGGCCGTTCTTGACAAATGCTCTGACATTTTGTCAATCGCTACGCAATAAACGCTTAAACCTTTAAAAAAACATTAAATAGTACATTACTGTAGTGATATTGCATACCAAACAATGCTATTTCATACCAAAAAACTATGTGCAGACAGTATTCCGCCTAACTAGGGCACAGATCCCAAAAAGGCGATATTTGTATATCAAAACTGTTCAATAATTATAATACGACTGTCTAGTTTGACATTATAAACCAGTTAAAAATTTAAACTTGTATTTTTATTGAAATGAATAGAAATCGCAGTCATAAAATCATTTTGCGGTGACTTTTAACACTGAGCTACTTATGTTTCAAAATATGTATCTAAATGAGTAATTCATTGATGTAAAAGTGACTTACCAAGGCAAAGAAGTTTGTGTGGCAATCCTCTAAACTAGCCCCGTTAGTTTGATGGCTTTGATGCGTCATGGTAGTCCTAAACACTTCATTTTCATTTCACAACACTTTTAACCGTTGAATATATAAAGAAATCACTTAAACTTTTAAAAGTAACACCGACATTTGGAGGAGTTTTCACCGTACAATGGCGACTGGAAAATGGCGGATAGGAAACAACAAGCCAAGCTGATAGTGCTGCTGTGTAGTGGTGTAAATGGGTACTATAATTGGCACAAAAATGCGATTCGACCTACTTCTATATATGCATCTCTTTCACACAGAACATTATGGTACCAAATATCAAATTGTCATATTTTACGTAATTTCTAATAACTAATATCACCTTTATTATGGTTTGTTAAAACTATCTTGGATAAAAAGTGATTTAAAAAATATAACCCTTCAACATATTATCTTTTTAGTTTATTGTGAAGAAATATTATATAAAGTTTCAAAATGTTGAAAGGATTTATTCCACAATTTTCAAAAATAAGATTGCAGGTTAGTTTTTATGAACACATTTTTTATAATATAAATTATTTCTCCTCATAATGAGATAATATAAAGGAATGGTAATAATTGCTTACAAAATAAATAAATCTTGTTGCAGGTACCCGTTCATACCCGATCATACAACCATAAACCGAAACCTTACGTTGATAAAAAATTGAGGGCAGCTACTGAATCTTTGGCAGCAAAAGGGTAATCGTATTAATTATTGCTTATTTACGTTGACTATCGTAATTCTTCATTAATTAGATAAAATGTATAACTTTTATAATTGTAAACAAGCGTTAAAGAATAAACATTTAGTGACTACAAATTTAAAAATCTTTAATCTGAAATAATTTTAAAAAGCTATTAATAACTAATTGCTGGAAAAAAGTTCCCACCTTTATATCATTCAATTGTTTATTTAACTAAATATCGTAGAAATGCGCTGTAGCCTCATATACATATTAATGAAAATAATGAAAATAAGTCTAAATTGTATTTTTTCAGTTTAGAAACTTTTTAATGTAAATTATGCACGTCTCAATGAGAAAGAAGTTAAAAATAATATTGATGATTAATCTTAAAACTCAATTATTTCACAGATTCCTGCGCCCCATCAAACCGTATTCACCACCTAACGATGTTAATGACAAAATAAACCAAATAGCAGAAGCTCATGAGCTAAGAGACATGTCTGGCACATTGACTGAAATTCCAGAAATAAGATTTTCCATACTTCGCTCTTGCGCAATTGAATTTAAACATAGCATTCCGAATTCTCAACTTCACTCCATTGAAACATTGGGTAATTAATAGTAGATTTTTTGCATAATGAAGCATTTGCGATTGGTTAGTTTTGATGATAAACAACACTTATATAATTGTTAAATCTCATATGGATAAAAATAATTCTCTTGAATCTTTCAGACTTTATTTTACTTGTAAATAAATCATTCCATTTTTTCGTGTATTACAATTGTGCACATTTGATAATGATTTTTTAAAAGATTTTAAAGTAACCATGAAATTTTTAATATTCACACATCGTCTTTTAGCTTTTATTATTTCTTAACGAAATGACGTTATCTAGGTAGCTGACAGCAATAAGATAATATGTGAAAAGCTGTGTTTTGGGTATAGTTGTCTACTCCTTCCAATTTATTTGATTAGACGCACCTATCATTTAATTTAAATCAAGTGAGAACTCACTAAATGTTCTAAAATTCTACTGCAAAAAGTGAAAATTTTTAATTTCACATTATTTTTAATAAAAGTAAAAAATTGTTTCCAGTGTTACGAGGGCTTTGTTATAAGTATTACAAGAACGAAATTAAGACACATTTTTGACAAATTATAAATTTGTTTCTTTAGACAATTTTGATTTTTAATTGAAGTAATAGTAGTAATAAAGCAAACATAAATATTTAACCTTTTTAAGCTTAGATTGAAATAATGTTTCAAAAATATCTTGCACAGAAATTTGCAATAAGTATGATCATCTTTCATTTTTAAAAATGATCTACTTGACGCACAAATAATGCCCTCAAAATATATGAGACATTTTTTTCTTCCAATATAATAGCTATTGCAGTATTTGATGTTACATTTTGAAAACATATTTGAATCTCTTCATGATCATTGCCTACAGAACTTTGAAATTTTTCAGCATATCTGTATTCTACGTTCTTTTTATGTATCTGGAATGTTCTTTTTCATACTTTCAAAGTAGTCAGAATAAACTTGCGTAAGATGTCACAATTTATCTCTCGTATGCTTTATAATTCAGTGCATGTATCTGTAATTGCAGCGATCTTAAGATGACTATTGAGATTATTCATTTGTAAAATCTCATGCTAAACTTTCAAATGTATCTTATGTGTTACCAGTAACAGAAGATACCTCTTGAAAGATTCGGTTAAATTTATTCTCAGTTTGCAATATAAATTTTGGTGTATAATTGTAGTAATTCACTAATAGTGATGTAATTCTTTACAAATAGTCATAGATTTCACGCATAGTTGGTATGATATTCCAATTGTGTTTTTTATTTTTAAGCCAATTTCTGTTTCTTACCATCTTGCAATCCTTAATACCAGGGGCTTGGTAGCTAACATCCACTTAAGGCCTTGTACTTTTATTTGTTAATTACTTTCATAATAAAATATCATAATTGGCTCGCAACACATCAATTGTAACTTTTTAATAACAAAACATTTTTGAATAGGGAATCTGGAAGAGTTTTCTAAATTTTTCTTATGACTTTTGAGAAAATTTGTAAACGTTAGACATTTGTAAGATCCTATTAAAAACCTACAAACATTTTTTCCTATTTTTTTTTGGTATTCTGTATGCTCAGGCTCTGTCACACATCTTCATGTAGTATATTATTTTAAGTTTCATTATAATTTTCTTAAAATGTTTTCTTATAACATCTCGTTCCCATTCTTTACGCAGGTGTTTGACATACTTATCCAGATCCCTTTTACTGAAACCAATTTTTTGTAAAGGCGTTCGACATAGTTATCCAGATCCCCTTTACTGTAACCAATTTTATTGTAAACGCGTTCGACATACTTATCCAGATCACTTTTATTGTAACAACTATATTAAAGGTAATATAAGCCCATTAAGTGGCATGCATAATCAGTAAGCAAGAAATATATAAAATATCCGAAATCTTTTTGGTGATGATAATTTAGGTGATGTGCATTTCCAAATATAAACTACCCAACTATGTTAAATGCAAATATTTTTAAATCTTAATTTTATTAGGCAGTAAATAAAAGAATTAATTCTTTCTAAATATATAAATGAATATATTTACAAAGAATTAATTTGTAATAATATAAATGGGAAAAGAGATACAGTTTAAATATTGATATACAAAATCTCATTATTCGATCTTACTTAAGTGAATTTAAAATATGAGAACAAATGTTTTTTTTTTCATATTTTATAAGGGTCTGATGATTTGGAATATGTAGTAGGAAAATAAGTTAGAAGGAACTTCCCAGGACGTTCTTGAGAAAAACATGTTTGGTAGCACTTACTTCGGCATGACCTAGTTAAGTTTTCTGTAATGTTATAATTTCTTGTAGCATTAAATATTTATATTTTTTTTCTTTCAGATGACATAAGAGCATTCTATAAAATACCTGTTGATTCAACTACTCCATATGAAGCTTTAAAAAATATGGATTTACCCAAAAATTTACATGTGCAATATGAATATAAGAGGTTTGACCCAGGTATGGAAGTATAAAAAATTATTAACTATGTTTTTAAATATTGCTATAAAATTTTGGTCTTTGTTACACTTCTATTAAATCATTTCGTATTGTTAGTAATATTTTAAATTACTTTATTGACTTCAATATAAACTTATATATCTTTCATTTTATCTTGAGAAGAATTTAAACATTTTTGTACAACTTGTAGAATTGTTTTGTGCCCTAGTATAAATAAGAAGATAATCAGCCATACATCTTAAGCACTACTGTCAAGTCATTATTAACATTTGTTGCAGGCATTGTGATAGTTTAAAGTAAATCAATAAATGAAATCCGAAAAACAAATACTGCATATTAAATTAATTTAGTATTTATAAAGTTGGTATTTGCAAATTAATGAAATGTTACAATTACTGACGTTTGGAAAGCAGGTTTTGCCAGGGGGCTTGTCATTTTCCATGAATCTCTTTATGTACTATGTATGATTTGTACTAAGAACAAGAACATTTTTATTTTCCAGAGAGCAAATTTTTGGATGGAAAGAGTGCTTTTACAAAGAGTTCTACAATTGTAACCGGTTTGAAATACAGAAATAAATACAAAGGACACGAAGCTAAACAAACTTGGCCTTAATGTTGTCAGCTAAAATAGACATTAAAAATATGATAATATACATTTATTAAGACAAAATTGTATTGCCTTTTTATTGACCAATTTTTAGTTTTTTTCTCCATTATTTTAATTTTTACACATATTAAAATAAATATCTATTTCTTTACAAGAGACGTCAGTGATATTTTTTTACTTTCTAATAATCTAATGAGTTATTGATACATGTATTCATGTTAAAAAAACTATATTAAATGACCAATATAAATTTAACTATTGTTATATGTTGACTAGTATTGAATCTTAAATTTTATTATTTTACTATATTAGTGGTTGTTACTGTACAACTGCACGTTTAAATTCTTAAATCACTAATTGGAGTCAGTCTTTAGTTACATTTGATTCTGTATCAACTTAATAAGACACAAATATACAATACAAAACGTGGATATGGTTTTTCTCCTTCTCCAAAGTTAGTAGAATCTTTTGGTACAGGAATAATTTAAGTAGATTGTTATATATAGTATATGTTGGGATTACAAACCCACTTTTTCATCAGCGATACTAATAATATCCGCTGCTACTCTTTGTTTAGTTAATGGATAAAGGTTATAAGCTATTTATTTTCAACTTGCTCCTTTATCTATACTCCAATATTTTGGAAAATAACTTGTTTGTATAATAGAAGGTAAACAAATATCAATTATTGTACCTTTGTACTACTATTTATATTTGTAAAACATCTTCCTCATCCGTTAACTGTATTTTACTCAAGTATCTATTCATTCTTTGGCTCTATATTAATTGGTACCTATATACATACAATAACATGTTTTTATCATCAATATTTTCATGTAGGTACTTCGGACATGGATTTCCTGATAATATCTGAAAAATGTTTTGTTAAGTTATTTCTGTTTTTATATAATTGATGGAAACTATTACGAACTCCTATTCAATGCAATATGAAATGCCTGCTAATAAATTGACTTGTGCTTATATTTTCATTGATATAGCTTCAGTATCATAATGTGAATAAAAAAAATTATTTTGTTCTATATTTTATTTTTATTTCTCTTCTATACAACATTGTAAACAAACCACTACAAAATCGTAATGAGACTGTACTTGCCCACCATAGTGGAAGACATAAAACAGTAATTTTTAGACATGTTCAGAATACTATAAAAAAATCTAAATAATTTTTGAAGAAACTTATTACGCAGTCTTGATTACTAGGTTATTTGCTATATGTATTAGTTACCAAGCCGCTTAGATTTCAGTTTTAGATATAAGTATTTTAACAATTTTATAGGTTTTATATTTAGATGTCGAGTAACAAAATTTTTATAATTGTTATTTTTAAAAGCAATTTTGGCCAAGTTACTTAAGAATAGGTTATATTTTAGTTAATTTATAATAAACATGTTTTAAATTGAAATAAAAATGTCTCGCATCCACCATGCCAGTATTAGTTTATAGCCGTATCTGTTCTGTGGTTTATAATAACTATTGAATTTTGTCTCTGTTCTGTGGTTTCTATCATAGATTGTCCGTTAGTTTGAACTGTGGTTAAGTAACGGCTAGTATTAACTGACTAAAAAGATTGAATTTTGAATTATGACTATTTATAAGTATAGTGAATAATATAATGTTGTATCAAGTATTTAAAAAAAAGAAAAGTAGTATTTTAAATAATTGTCTCGTACTCGTGTTTAAATATGTTTTTCGAGGTAAATTGAAAATATTTTTTTATATCATTTGATTCATTGTTACGTATAGAAATAAAGTTGTAGGTTTAATTTTTACACAAACAAGCAATATACTTGCTCATGTAACATGAAATGTTATAATACGAACTAAATGTAAACATTGAAGCGTCCCCGGTTCTTATCCAAGAATGTTGTTTCAAATAAAACACAATCGGTCTTTATGTGAGTAAGTCATAATTTCCAGTCAAGTTATGATATTTGAAACGTATCAGTACAAGGCAGATAAGTCTTCAGTTTTGTTTTACTTTTTTCTTGAAATTTGGCTATTTTTCTTCCTAATTTGTTATCTCGTAGATTAGGTAATTATTGTGTTCAACATTTATATGTAAAAACAATTCAGTACAATATTGTAATTCAAATATGCAATTAAAGATGTGTCCATTTCAATGGACATCAGGTTTCAAAAATCTACAAGTTATAATGTATTGTGAAATAGTTTAGAATAGCATTTATGTTTTGCTATAGGTTTTTGTAACGTTGTAGTTATTGTTTAACTAGCTTTAATAGGAAAATAAGTAAGCGGTTAATATGACATACGAAAAACTATATATTTATTTTTTTTTATGATCATTGGTCTACACGTTAGTTCACAAGTTTTGACGCTAGATGTGTATACTTCATATCTCCCTTTCTTTGTAGACTAAAAACAATGTTTTCAAAACATTACAATATGACTCAACATGTTATGAATTTTAATTAACATTACCATTATTAAATTATTATAATTTTTTTAAACATGAAATTATGTTACCAGTAATCTAATTGTACATATTATAATCATAAATTGCACAGCACAACATAATGTGTCTTAAAACTAGTATTGCAAGTAATTATTACTTTAAATAAATATTATTAAAGATCAAGTCTATTTATTGGTTTAATGATTCTCCCAAATCTTAATGATCTTGGTGCTGTTGCAGGTTGAGCCAGGTTTGACTTCTGAATATTATTAGAAGTACTTGGTGATGAACTTGTTGATGTTGGGAGTGACTCAGGAACAGCTGGCGATTGTTCTTGTGCTGGAACTTGTTGTACTGCTGGTTCATTTGTATATTTAGTTTCAGGAACTAACACTCTGTTGCTGGTTATGTCTGCATGTGTCTTGTGCAGATGACTTAAGTTTCTGCGTAGGATTTGGTCTTGATCAGTTTGAATGATTACTGATCTTGAAAGACCTTCAGGTTTTTCTACCACTCTTGCTCCTTCCCATTGTCGATGAGAAACTTTGTGTCTGATTTTATCGTTAATTTCATAATTGTCTGGTCTCTTGGTGTGCTTATTACCGTAGTTGGCTTGTTCTTCTCTTAGTCTTTTTAGTTCAGCTGTTACTCCTTGCATTATTTTTGGTTTTAAGTAATTATCTTTTATAGGTATTGGAGATCTGGTAATTCTGCTGCTAAACAAACGTTGGTTGGGTGAGCCTAAAATGTCATTTCTTGGTGTATTTCTCCAATTTAATAAAGCGAGTAGAACGTCTGACTTGTCGATACAACATTTCTTTAATATGTTCTTGGCTACTTGAACTGCTCTTTCAGTTAGCCCGTTGCCTTGATGATGATGTGGACTGGATGTGATATGGTTAAACTTCCATTCTTTTTGAAAGATCTTAAATTCTCTAGACATGTATTGTGTTCCATTGTCAGTTTGTAGCTCTTCTGGTACTCCATGCACAGCAAACCATCTTTTCAGTTGTTCTATTACTTCATATGATGATTGCCCTTTTAGCTGTTGAAAATCTGAAAAAGTAGCTGTCACAAATCACTAGGTAAATTTTTCCTTTTAATTCAAATAGATCAGATGCAACTATTTGCCATGGAAGTGTAGGAATCTTTTTAACTAGCACTATATCTTTAGTATTGTCTCTTTGTGTTTGTTCACAGACGGAGCAGGTTTTAACTAGTTTTATGATGTCATCATATTGTCCCTTCCAGTAAAGAAATTGTCGTGCTCTTCTCAAGCAACTGTTTATACCTAGATGTCCGTGATGAATGTTCTTTAGCATTTTAGGAATCTGTGATTTTGGTACTACAATTTTATATCCTTTGAAAATTATTCCATTAAGATGGCTTAATTCTTCTTTGAAGTTAAAGTAATGTCGTAGTTCTGTAGGATGTTCAGTGGCTTTTTCTGGAAATCCTTGTATTATTGTCTTAAGTAGTAACTGTAAATGCAAATCTTCCTTTGTAGCTGTAATTAACTCCTCTTTAGCGTCTAATGACATGGGTAGTATAACTGCAACTTTTAAATTTTCTTCTTGTTCATATTTCAGATTAGATGCATCACAGTCTCGACTAAAAAAGTCTGCTAATGTTATTTCTGTGCCTTTTTTAAATATGACCTTCGGCGAGTATGGTGTAAGATTAAACATTATGCGTTGCAATCTTGCTGGAGCAGATTGTATGTTTTTCTTGAAGATCGTACAAGTAGTTTATGGTCTGATTCCACGGTCAGTTCTTTGCCATTTTTTTTCATGGAATTTCTTACATCCAAACAGTATCGAGTGCTTCTTTTTCGATCTGTGGATAATTCTCTTCAGATTTGGTCAACGCTCTTGCTCCATAGGCTATTGGTTGTCCTTCTTGAAGAAGTGCTGCTCCAAGATTTTTTGAACTAGCATCTACGCTTAATGTTACAGGTTTGTTTACATCATAAAGTCTTAATACTGGGGGACTCTGAAGAACTTGTTTTATTTTCTTCAAAGCTTCTTCATGATGAATTTCCCATATAAAACTTGTATTTTTGTGTAATAAATCTCTCAATGGATTTGTGAGGTCCGACATATTCGGAATCAATTTATTTAAGTATGTGACCATTCCAAGTAGTCGCTGTAATTCTGTTTTATTTGTAGGTGTCTTCATTGCCTGTATAGCTTCCACTTTTTCTGGGTTTGCTTCTAGTCTATTCGCTGACACAATATGGCCCAGGAATTGAATTCTTTCTGCTTCAAAAATGCATTTATTTTTATTTAGTTTGAAGCCTGATTTCTTTAGCGTTTCTATGACTTCATTTACGGTTTTCTGTAGTTCTTCTCTACATTTTGCCTGGATAAAAATATCATCGATTGCTACTCTCACATTTTTAAATTTACTGAGCAAATTTGTTAAGTTTTCTTGGAATATTTCAGGTGCTGATGACACTCCAAAACGAAGTCTCTTGAAGGAATATCTTCCCCATGTTGTAGTAAAAGTTAATATTTTCTGTGTTCTTTCTGAAAGCTTAATCTGCCAGAATCCTTTGGTGCAATCTAATAATGCAAAGAATTTAGAACCTTTAATATCAGCTGAAATTTCCTCTATAGTAGTCAATGCAAAATGACGTCTCAGAATGTTCTTGTTTACATCTGATGGATCTATACAGATTCTTATTTTACCTTTTTGTCTTACGATTACCATTGGACTTACTGCAGGTGTAGGCTCTGTTTCTGGTTTTATGACATCTAATTTTACCATACTGTCAAGTTCTTGCTTTACCTCATCTCTTATAGCATGTGGAATTCTTCTTGAAGGTTTAATTTCGAGTTTTGGGTTCTCGATTAGGTCGATATCATACTCATAATTTTTGTAACAGCCTAAACCTTTAAAGATGTCATTATTTTCAATTTCCTTCAGTGTTTTCACCCTTGCAATAAGCTCTAACTTTCCACAGGTATCAAGTCCAAGAATTGGTGTGACCTTTTCTTCTACTACTTTGACTATTATAATTTTCTTCATTTTTTATTTTACAAAGTAGCTCTACTTCGCCTAGGACTGCCATTTTATCTTCAGTAAAACTTATTAAATTTTTGTTCGGCTTGGTTTCAGACTTGCCTTTGTTTTGTTTATTAAGTGTCTCGGTAACACGTTGCATTGTGCTCCTGTATCTAATTTAGCAATAAATTTCACATTACCTACTTCAATTTTCTCCGTCCAGTCTTTTTTTTCTCCGGCACTTACAGCTGATATGTACACATCATCTTCAGAATTATTTGAGCTTTCTTCTAGTGTATTCACTCTATTTTTCTGTTTATTTAGAGGTTTCTTCTTAGTACGGCACATATTGGCAAAATGACCATTTCTATTGCACTTAATACACGGTTTGTTAAATGCTGGACATTCTCTGCGTTTATGGTTTGTACCACATCTTTTACAGTCAAAATATTCGCTTGGTTTATTTTTGAAACACTTTTATTTTTGACTGCTGATATTTTCTCTGATTTGTTTTTACCTTCAAACTCGTCTAGTTGTTTGGAAGCTTGTTCACTCGTTTTGCAGATTGTTATGGCTTGTGTCAGGTCTAGTCTATCTTCTGTTAACAATTTCTCTCTTACTTCGTTTGATTTGATGCCAAACACTATCTTGTCTTTTAACATTTCGTCGAGTAAATTGTCAAACTCACATTTGCTTTCCTGGGTTTTTATTCTTGTCAAAAATTTGTTAAAATGTTCGTCTTCGTTTTGTTCAATCTTAAAGAATATATATCTCTTAAAGGATATATTTGCTTTTGGTGCAAAATACTCTTTAAACCTGTCTTTAATGACTTGCACGTTATTTTTGTCTGCATCGCTGAGATTGAAACTATTGTATATTTCGATTGCTTCTGAGCCTATCACGGCCATAAATGTTACTGCCTGGACTTCGGCTGGCTTTTTATCTAATTGTATAGCAATAGCATACCAGTCAAACTGTTGTAACCACTTTTTCCAACATGTTGATTTGTCAGAGTCAATTTATAGATTAACTGGCGGCTTTATTCCAGATACTGCGTCGTTCGTTGCCATTTTACAACTTTTTCACGTATTTTCTTTTATTTAGCACGTTTTTTAGATAATTCTGACACCATGTAACGTTGTAGTTATTGTTTAACTAGCTTTAATAGGAAAATAAGTAAGCGGTTAATATGACATATGAAAAACTATATATTTATTTTTTTATATGATCATTGGTCTACACGTTAGTTCACAAGTTTTGACGCTAGATGTCTATACTTCACAGTTTTAATCTTTCAAAAAGTTAAGACGTTATCACATTACTGGGGATATATTAGAAATATCAGACCTTGATGAGGAAAGTCACTATGAAATAATACATTCGTTTGAATGCACATTATCACTACCCACATAAACCACAAAATGTAGTTCACCCACATGAAGTGATAATGTGCATTCAAACGAAACTCCAATGGTTATTGGTTACTTTGATAATGAAGAAGTTCAAGAAGCAGAACCTGAAGCTGAATTGACCAATAAAGAACCAAGTAAACATGAGATATATGGAGGTTTTCTCCATATACAACTTGATACATTCCAATTTACTTGGTCAGCTCTGCCGCCTTCGCAAATAGATAAACCACTTGCACCAATTGAATATTTTTCCAAATATTTAAGATTCCTTAGTTAAGATTTGGTTTTCAATATAAATTTGTATGCAACCTGATACAGAAATGAAAATATTTTTGGGACTTCATATGGGAAATCTGAGATTTCCTTGTATCCATTTATTTTGGGATTCTGGTTTAGGTATAAAACTGTTTTTAGATAATATGCCTAGAGAATGGTTTCTTCAGCTGAGAAATAATTTACATGTAATAGACAATGATTCGATCCCTGCAAACAACATTGATCGTTTTATAAAAGTTCGACCGTTATTCAATTTGATTCTAAAAATATGCCTAGAATTAAATTTTGAACAATTACTGAGTGTTGATGAACAGATTGTACCATTTAGAATAGAAATCAAAGAATACGTGAAAGGAAAACCTGAGCCATGGGTCGTAAAGGTATTTATGATTTTATAATTTATCAAGGTGCTACCATAAACCTAGAAAAGAATGACGTTTTGAAGTATAGTGCATCCAGCTACTTATGTGAATCTACTATTTAAAAGAGTAACTAACCCTGGTCATTATCTTTTTTATGATAATTACTTTTCTAACTACGTATTATTGAGAGATCTTCGTATACGAGAATATATACTGGTAAAATGATCAGAGTAAATAGATTTGGAAAACTTTCCTTTATAACGGACAGGGAGGGAGCCAAAAAAGAAAGTATACTGATCAAATTGCAAAAAGTACCAAAGATGTGGTTGTCATAAAGTGGATGGACAATAAGAGTGTAATTCTTACTTCAAATTATGCTAGAATAGGAGAATAATATGAGGTAAGAAGATGGAACAAAGTAACCAAGCAATATATAACAATTCCACATCCTGAGCTTGTGCGTTCAAATAACAATGGAATGGGCAGCATAGATAAAACAGATCACCTTATTAGTTTAAACCGTATCTTCATCACTCCTAAAAGTGGACATTATGTATGATATTCCACACCATCAACTTGGTACTAAGCAATAGTTGGCTGTAATATCAAGAAGATTGCAAAACATGCAATATTCGAAAAAATAATGTTCTAGACCTGTTGCACTTCAGACAGCGAGTTGCTGAGGCTTTTATAAAAATGGAACAGACGTTGATGGCTAGAAAATGGGACATCCTTTCTCTGTTCCCAGTAGTCTGGTAAACACCCCAACCAGTACATCAAAATGACATCCTCGCAGTGGTGCTGAAATTAGGCCTACAAGTGAAATTCAGTATGGCACTGTAGATCACTTGCCTGAGTACAATAAAAAGAAGGAAGCAACAAGAAGCAAGAAACCGGAATGTAAAGGTAAAACACATGTGTACAGTTTGAAGTGTGAAATACATGTGTTTTATTGGTGAGCGAAATGGTTTTTGAGAAATCTATCAAAACCATTATTATTTTTATTTCGAAAATATAAATGGATAAGTAGTAAATGAAGAATATAAAATATGAATTTTTTATTAAAAAGTTAAAACCAGCATTACTAAGTTTTTTATATAATTATTATGGAGTAAAAAATAAATATTTGGAGGTAACTGAAAATTGTGTGTCAAACTACACTGGAGACCTGGTGTCCGTGTGAATGGACATACAATTTTCAATAAAACTAAAAATAAGATGTATTTTTTTTATACTGCAATTCATCACTATTACTAAATAATAAGGAAATCAACTCAAACTTTTTTTCTGACGCGTTTTGTAAACTCGGGTTTAAAGGGGTTAATTGTAACATTATGAAAATGGTCGATTTTATAAAATTATTTTATTACATATAAAAAGGATATTCACTTTAAATTTGTTTGGAAATGAATAAGATATTCTATCAGTAATTGGAAATTAGGTTGGCGTCGATAAAAACGATTGCTCAGTAAAAACAATAAATCTTTAATTGTTATTATCGAGCAATAGTTTTTATCGGCGCTGGCTTATAGGCAAACAGTTTATCTTATATGCAATTTAATATTAGTTTTTTTAAAATAAATATGTAGATTGACAATACGCCAGAACCAGTGAAAAAGAAAAGGATGATGGAAAAAGAAATCGAGGAAGTTCCAACGTTAATTTTGAAGCCATTTACAAGAGCACCTCAAATTATTTTTGAAAATGTCCCAATTGGCGTTTGTGTTGAACGCTGTATGAATATTGTAAATCCTACACAGAAATCATTGCAGGTAAGCTTTTTATGGTATTTATTTTGGAATCTAAATGCCCTTTAAAATCACTTCAATTTCTTTTATATTTTACAAAAATATATGATTTGTTTAGATGAAATTAATATATTGTGACTGAAATAGAATTTTTAAATATAGAATAGTATATAGCCCAGTAAGTAGAAATAACTGAATGTTAAAGAATTACGTTAGAGTTTGGATTTATGTTTCCAAACAGTCGATAAGAAAAGAATTTGGCCTTGACAAGAACAAAAATTAATCAATAAAATCCTTTTATTTCTTGACATAGTCTCTTCTTATTTCGACGCACTTAATCCATCGTTATTCTGAGGACTGTATATCTCATTAGCAGGTGTATCTTATTAGCAGGTTTTTCAAACTCCTTAAACAATTGTACCGACACTGATAATACCCTCTATTCCAACCCTTTTTTAATTTCGGAAATGATGAAAGTTTGATTGTGTCAGATCTGGTGAATATGGGGGTATTTCAGCACTTCATATGGAAGTTCCTACGGCTTAGCTAATGCGTTAAGTTAAGGAAGTTTGAGTGGGCCACATTATCTTTATGAAACAGGACCTTCTTTTTGTCTCACTAGTCGTTATAGTTCTGGTTGGTTCCAGAATTTTTTCTGCTCTAACAAATAAATGTAGTTTTGACCCATAATAATAGTACCTTTGAGAAAATGATCAATAGCAAAAATCTCCTTGGAGTCCCAAAACATGGGTTATTTTTCCTGTAATGGAATTGTCTTTGTCTTTGATTGCTGAGATCTTAATGTTTCCAATTTGTGTTGTGTTGTTGGTAGTGTATCCTTGTTCTGATTATTCTTAAAAATTCTCATACATGTGAGTTTTATGGCATGGTGCCACATATGTTTTGTAAAATTTGGCAGGCTCCTCTGATGACACACTTCTTTGATGTCTTTTTCTTTTAATGAAAAAATTTCTTCATAGTTAAGCTACTGATATTTTTATTCCTTGCCACATGGTTATAATTTCTTCTTTATTGTATATATGCTTAAAGTCTTTAACTCTCTTTTTAATTAACCTGAGGCTTTTATTATGTTTTCATGTATTATAGCTAAGGTGTCGCCTCATTGGTAATGCTTTGTTTATGCATCTTTAAGGGCTCCTACTAGGCTACAAGCTCTTTGCTACCTAAATTGAATAAGATGCTAATAACCTTGCTGTATACTTCCAAATGTAATTGTTTAATAAAGTTAATGTAATAAACGTAAAACAAAGCAATTTGAAGTTTCATCAATTGAAATAGTGTATTATTGCATGAAACATATCTTAGCATGTTATTGTAAGTAACGCTAGGTAAACGCAAATAGAATGGTCCAAGTGGATGGTAAGAGGTAAAACAGGAGCAGAAAGTAAGGAATAGTATAATTCCAATTATGTGTAAGTCAGAGCAACATAAATAATAACAAAATAATAAAAGTAATAAATAATAATAACGTATTACTGAATTTACTTTTATTTTTGTGTTTTATATTTAAAAAGTAGACAACAACAATTTTAAAGCATTCACAGAACAAGGACAGGTCAAAAAGAGTTTTAGTAATATATGCTTGGGAAACTAAGATTGTGAGTAATTATATATCAAAATCATACCGTGAAAATATTTGAATTCTTTGCATTGATAAAATAATTTGGAATAAGTTCAATGTTGTTTTCTTATTTATTTATGTTTTTATTTGCCTAATTTTATTTACATAAAATGTTGTCACAGATTTTTTTAAGTAAAGCTTTGCAAGGATTGAAGATAAATTTGGTAGAAGGAAGCCTTATACTAGAACCACAAGATTGTATTTGTGTGACTTTAAATTGGACTCCTTTAAAACCAATAGCACAAAGAGAAACAATACATTTTACTGATCAAAATAGAGGTTGTTATGATGTCATCATTGTGCTGAAGTCTGTTGTGGTGAGTGGCTTATTTAATTCAAAACGTTATTACAAAATATTGAGGTCAGTAGAAACAAGAGAAGCATAACTGTATATTACTATAGTTCCATTTAGAAAATGTATAGTTAAGCAGAATTTAATGAAAATTTAGTTACAGCATAATTTAATTTAAATTGAGTTATAGCAGAATTGAGTTCTAATTTATTTAGAATAATCTAATTTGCTAATTTTGAAATTATCTGAATTTGTAACTAATTTTTTTGTTTTTAACAAAAAAAGGATTTCCTGGTTGTTTAATTTGTAACTTGGGCAAAATATTATGAAAAAATAGAATTTTTACGAACCTGAGCAAACTATAGCAATTAGCCGAAATCTTACAATTGTTTTAAAAAAAAGTACGCAACATATTTCTGATGTGAAAAATTAAGGGGTGAGATGCTATTAAGGGGAGAGAGTTATATTAAACATTTTTTTTTGACAGTAATTAAATTTATTTTATAAAATTAATAAAACAGAGTTATTATATTATGTTTTAACTTTCAAAAGAAAATATTAATTTTTGACGAAGTTATTGCCATCTTCGTCGAACCCCGTTCCATGTACAATGCTTTACGGTGACCATCAGAACTTGTTACAGGTTCATCTAAAATCAAACAAAAAAAATCATTAGTTTAATAGAAAATCTTGTACTTGATCAAAAGATTTTATTTTTGAAAATCAACAAAATGGCGGCTTCTAACAGCCTCACGGCTTTTTAAGGCTAAAAATATCAGTTTATTGTTAAAAAAAATTGAAGTTATTGAAAAAAAATTAAACTCCTTCGATCAAGTGAAAGTTCAATTCTCCGAGTGGTTATTGAATTACAGTGGTCACCGACTTCGAAAAAATAGTTTCGAGAAAAATGCGTTTAAAGTTTTAGTCCAGGCGCGTTGTTAACTTTTCATATAATTTTGAGGTAGGTGAATGTGGAAAACTCCATACATAAATCCATAAATATTCAAAAGAATAACATTTATGAATAGAATGTGAACAACTTCAGTAATTGTTGAATTTTTTTTTTAATATCTGCGATCGGCCGTAGGCCATAATCAGATGTGGTCTATTTGTCAGGAATTATTGGAGTTGCTCCAGCGAGTTCCACCAATCACTATTGTCTAGACTCTAAGTCTAGTATTTGCCATCTTTTTAGGCGAGTTATGCTTGCAGGATTCAAGAGGTCTCTGGCTAGCTCATTCTTGTGTTCCTTTATTCTATTTTTATATTTTTTGCTGTGCTCGGTCACTTCCTCCTTCACTGTTGACATCTTCAAATGTTCATGGATTTCCTTATTTCTTACGAACCAGGGTGAGCTGGATATGGTTCTAAGCGCAATGTTTTGGAATCTTTGAAGGATTTCGATATTTGAGTTACTCGAGGAGCCCCAGAGTTCAATGCCATATGTTCATATAGGCTTTATTATAGATTTATACACAAGTAATTTGTTGTGTAGTGATAACGGGGATTGTCGTCCAATTAACCAGGACAGTCCCTGAAATTGAATGGTGGCCTCCTTCCTCTTCATTTTTATGTGGTTAGCCCAAGTGAGACGTCAGTCCAGGTGCAGAACAAGATATCTTACACTATTGTCTGTAGGTAGTGGTTTGTTGTCCATGCACACTGATGGACAGTCTCCCTTACGCAGAGTAAACGTGATCTGTATCGATTTCGCAACACTTGGTTTGATTCTCCATCTCTGCAGCCATGAGTCTATCTTGTTCAGTTGCACCTGCAGTTTTTGAGAAGCCTTATCAGGGTCAGTGTCACTCGCCAGGCAGGCAGTATCATCGGCATAGGTTGCAGTTATCACCTCCTCAGTACCGGGTAAATCCGCTGTGAAAATGGAGTACAGGGTCGGTCCTAGCACTGATCCCTGCGGTACTGAGGCTTTCATTTCATAAAGATTTGAAAGTTCTTCCTCAAATTTGACTTGGAATCTCCGTTGGTCTAGGTAAGACCTGAGGATCATGTAAAATGAGTTAGGCAAGAAGGTTTTTAGTTTGAATAAGAGCCCCTTGTGCCAGACTCTATCGAAAGCCTGTTGGATGTCTAAGAATACTGCAGAGCAATATTCTTTTTTCTCTAGACTTTGTCTGATTTTATGTACAACGCGATGCACCTGCTCCATGCAAATCCAAATTGGTGATCTGGTATTATATTATTTTCTTCCAATACTGGTTTGAGTCTGCTGAGAAATATTTTCTCGAACACCTTCGATATTACAGGCAGAAGGCTTATAGGTCTATACGAGCCTGGTTCAGTAGGTGGCTTTCCTGGTTTTCCAATCATACATATTACTGATACTTTCCACAGTTTTGGGTAATACTGAATTCTGAATATTGCATTAAGTATCATTGTCAGTAGAACTATCATCTTTCTTGGTAGATGTTTAAGAATTTCACCAGTTATGAGGTCGAATCCAGGAGTCTTGTTGTTCTCCAAATTACGTATGGTCCTAATTATTTCTTGAGGAGTCACCAATTTCAATGGTAGTGACATCTGCTGGTCGCTATTGATGATTTCATCAACTTCCTTCTCAAAGTCGTTTATAGTAGAGTGATTAGGGGTGAAGATTTCACTAAGGTGTTTTGCGAACGTTTCACTTTTTCACTTGTATTTCTAGCCCACATCCCATTAGATGTCTTAATAGGTGGAACAAACTTTGTTGGTCTTTTAAAGTTTTTGGTTATTTTCCATAAGGAGTAGTTATCCTTTTTTTGAGCCGACAATGAGGAAAGTTGTTGATTGAATGTGTGGTTCTGGTTGTCATTTATGAGTTGTTTAAGTTCTCTAGCAAGTTTGTTATATTCTCTTCGGTCTTGGTCAGATTGAGTCTATTGGAGACGTCGTCTTTGTTTCCGTTTATCTTGTAACTTTAGTCGTATTTCTAAAGGTACATTGTTCTTGTAAGGGAGCTTTGTTTCAGTCACAGTGGCTCTCCATGCAGCCTCCTGAATAAGATTTGTAGCGTAGAACGTTGCTGAGTCAATATCTTCCGCAGTTTTTAGTTTTATTTTTAGGTTTGCAGTCTCTTTTAAGTATTCGGAGAATGCATTCCAGTCAGTTTTTCTATTACTTAGTCTTTCTCTTTGTTCTCTATGGATGGCTGTTACACTGAAGGTTGCTATAACTGGAGAATGATCAGATATAGCATCAAGAGAAGGTTCTATGTCAAAGTACACGTCCGCTAGATCTTTCACCACAAAGAAGTCCAGAAGATCCGGAGTTCGACATGGGTCTGAGGGCCAGTATGTTGGTTCACCCGAAGCCAGCGTTGTAAGTCTGTTGCTGTCAATACTTTTCTTGAGTTCGCGTCCTCTTGTGGTGATTAGTCTGGAGCCCCAACACGTATGTTTGCTGTTCCAGTCCCCACCACTGATAAATCTGTGTCCTAAGGTGTTGAAGTAGCTGTCAAACATGTTTTTTTTAATATTTTGTCCTGGTGGACAATAGATAGCGCTAATGTGTATAGGGCCCATTTTTTCATGTACAGTGATTGTAGTAGCCTGTATCCAGTTTTCTTTGAGTTCACCATAAAAATAGTGATTTATATTCTTTTTGATAAAGATCGCAGTCCCACCATGTGATTTTTCGTCAGGGTGATTAGTGGTATAAATGTCATAATTGTCCAGCTTAACTGTTTTACGGTCATTTAAATGTGTTTCAGATATTAGAGCAATGTCAATTTTATTGGATGTCAGTAATATACTCAGTTCCTGTATATTAGGTGACAAACCATTTATGTTCCAGGTGGCAATAATGAGTGAAATCATTTTGGAAGCCTGTCAATGAGGCTCATGATGAGATTCATCATTGTGCTAAATTGTGAAAGCAGTTGATCGATTCTTTCAGCCTGCTTAATTATAAGTGATTCTAATCTATTTATGTGGTCATTGGATTTCTCCTGTGGTTCTATTTGTGTGAAATTTGTTCTCTGTGACTTTTCTTCACTATTGTTATTGTATGCTTTAACTTTTTCTTTCAGGTTGCCTGCAGTGCAATTGTTGAATATCTCGAAAATTATTAGTTGAAATGATTTGAAATTTTCAGGTAATATTTTCTAAACATCATTTTCGAGACAAAAAAAAATTGATTTTTTGAAAATTCTGACTCCATCTCACCCCTTAATGTTTGCATATAATTTAATAGAAATACAATCTTTTTAAGTGCCCAATGTGTACGGAACCCTTATAGCTTGAGCTCCACTCATGTTTGACAGGTTTTTTATATTTTAGTTTTTAAGCTGCTCTCATAAAGTTTTGACTGTTATAATACATGTTGTTGTATTTTATGGTTTTAGGCGAAGAAGCTTATTTCAAAGAAGTTTTTAAGGTTTTCTCCTACAAAATTGCCAACAAAAAAGATAGGTGTGAGAAGTCCGAAATTGAAACACAGAGGTTCTACTTCAAAAAGTGCATTCAAGTCACCAGAAAATTCAGAACGAAAATCATCTAAGTACCATGTGAAATCTATCCCAATTGTCCAACAACAACTGCAAAATATATTTATAGATTTCCATCTTCCCAAACATGAGCCTTTAACATATGGAAAGATTAAATTATATGAGTCAAGTTTTAATAAAGAATTATCTGATTCATTTCACCCTAGTACATCTGATAAAGAAAATAAGTCCCCTCTGAATTTTGTAAATTATAGTGATAAATCGAAATTGATACCAAAACGGAAATGTTTTACACCACCTAACAATGTGCTCTGTGAAATAGACAATCTTAACTTTGAAAATGACATGCTCACTGACATTCGTAGAGAAACATATGTCGTTAAGCAGTGTACAGCTAAGGATTTTACTAGAAAACCAAATAATTATATGAACTCACCAAATAAAAGCTATCCTGTGATAGATTTGTGCAGTTCCCCAGACAGTTTTATTGACGGTTCTTTCATACCTACGAAGCATGAAACTGAAATTTTTTCCAATGGCAAATCAACAACAATTGATGTTACTATTAATAAAGAGAATACAACTATTAATGTTGACACAAAAGATTATGATGATTGCTTTTTACGGAAACCTGAAATACCAGGTATTAATGTGACCTTTAATAATTCGGAGATAACTAACTTAAATGATATTAATATGACATTCAAACCACATCTATGTTCCACTGAGAGGAAAAGTGGTGAAATTGGTCATAAGGAAAACCCATCATCTCGTATATGTAAGGGGCTTTTTGACAATGACACTTGCCATCAGGGTGTGTATGGCATTTGTAATGGCACCATGGATCAATTGAGTATGGCAAAGTGTAACAGAGGTGACTCACCAATTGTACCTCTAGATCCTAAAAACCCTAATAACTTACAAAGTTCGCCTTACAGTACAGATCCTCAAAGTTTAGAGGCCACGCAACAAAATACACTTCGCGGTCAAAACATTTGCCAACCAAAGTCTTCCATATTCGTTGAAGAAACTACGTCTAAGTCACGGAAGGTTTTCAAAGATAGAAACTGTGCAGATGGGGTTCGAAGTATTATAGAAGCAGATATGTGGCAAAAGCAAGTAAAAAATCCACCACTTAGATCGCTTACACCTCCGCTTATATTTATTCCAGAAGAATCGACACAAAATTTTGATAGTCATACATTTGGGAAAGGAGATTCATTCACACTTAATCGGACTTATGATCATTATAAAACTAAATCTTTTCATAATGATAACTTTTCATTAAATCAGAGTCGAATATTAACCACTACTGATGTCAGTATGTGGAAGGTTCCTTCTGCTCCTATAAGAACTTCTAAGAATAAACAGCGACCCGAATCATCTTATCACACTGTTAATCCAGAATTCCTCATTGGGAATGTGTATACGTCGTCCTCTACAGTGGATCCCTTCTTGTCGGCATCTTACTTTTATGATGAACAATCAGTGGATCGGTTTGAGCAGGAATTCAAAAGGTGGTTGAACTACTTGCTGACACCACCGGCCGAGTTTGAAACAGACGGTGCTAAAATAGATGTAGGTAAAGTTTGGATTGAAACAAAACACAAAGAAATTCCTGCTGCACCCACACGCGAACAAGTCTCCAGTCAGTATCATAACAGTCATCGTTTGGACAGTTTGCGCAAAGCAGCTTGCAATTTAATTATGACTCCTCAAATGAGTCAAGTTTTTCTTAAACTCGGGGCACAAATTGACAAGCAAATTATTTCAATTCGGAAAGATAAATGCTTACACTTGGATATATGTTTACAAAGAATAATCTTGGATATTTTATTTTGCTATAATCCGCTTTGGTTACGTATTGGACTCGAAGCAATATATGGTACTGTCATTCCTTTATCATCAAATAGTGATATGTATGGGCTTTCCGTTTTTATTATTCAGAATATGTTTAAAGATCCTTATATGTTTGCTAAACATCAAAATCATAAGACGCCCAATATGTTGCGTGAAGCTTACACTGAACAAATGAAGAAATTCACTTTGAAGAAATATTTCATGTTGGTCTATTTCCTCGATCAAGCAAAGCAAAAGAAACTTATATTTCACGACCCTTGTCTTTTCAGGCGAAATGCGCCAAGTAAAGAAAGCAGGGATATGTTAATAAGGTTTACGCGAGAACTTATCGCAGGCATCGGAGATATAACTAAGCATTTACGACCATTAGGATATGTGGTTACTCACAAGCAATCCTATTTAGATGAGTTTAAGTATGCCGTTCACAATTTAGCAGTAGATTTAAAAGATGGAATAAGACTGACAAAAGTTATGGAGATAATACTTGTAAAGGATAATTTAGTAAAGAACCTTAGAACGCCGCCTATATCTCTCTTGCAGAAAGTACATAATTGCAAAGTGGCACTGCAAGCTCTTAATGATGCCAATTTTAGTATCGTCGGAGATATAACTCCCAGAGATATAGTGGATGGTCACAGAGAAAAGACACTTTCACTGCTTTGGCAAATAATTCACGTTTTTCGAGCACCATTATTCATTAAAGCAGCCGTAACAATTCAAGCTTGGTGGAGAAACAAGTATCTCGCAATAATTGTTAGAAAACGTATTGAACACAAGAAGCTAATGGCCAAGCATAATGCAGCTTCAGTGATACAAATTTGGTGGCATCGAATTTTGCATAATCGTATTGTGGAGGTTAAAATGAGACAATATATTGCTGCCTCCGTTGTAGTACAAAAATACTTTAGAATGTGGAGACAAAGAATGATGTATATAAAATATAAATATGCTGCTTTGGTTATACAAAGGTGGTATAGGAATGTGAAAGAAATTCAAGAAGCTAAGAGCATACTGGAAATGTTAGTCAGGAAACATAGAATGGCGAGCAAAATTCAAAATTGGTATCGTAACCAAATTACAGCAAAGAAGTTGTTGTGCATTAGAGATCAATATAGTTTGCACTGTGCTGACATGCGCATGCGAAATAATGCATCGAACTTGATTAAACAAATATTGAAGAGTATTCTGTTGAGAAAGAGATTTAGACATATAGTAACATGTGTCATTGAAAGGGAAAAGGTCAGGAAGTGCATTGTAACTCAAAACATGATGGCAGTTAAGATCCAATCATATTTTAGAGGCTACCTAGAAAGGAGAGCTTATCGGAAACTTATAACTGCATGTATTAGACTACAAAGTTATTTTAGATGTATTACACAGCGAAGAATGTTTTTGAAAATGAAACATTTTGCACAAGTTATAGAAATTCGTTATTTGGCTGTTTTGCATATGAGAAAATGCAGTTCAGAATATCAAAATTTACGTAAAGCTGTTTCGTACGTTCAGCAACAGTGTCGAGCGAAAAAGGCAATGATATCTACCCGTAACATATACTTACGACAAAAACAAGCTGCTGAATTTATCCAACGAAAATACAAAGCCACACTGGCCATGAAATGTGACAGAAAATCATTCCTTGAAACAAAAACGGCCTGTGTAGTGATACAATCATATTTTCGAATGTTTATTGAACGGAGATCCTATCTGAATCTTAAGTACGCTAGTGTTAAACTACAAAGCCATTTCAAAGCCTTTATACAAAGAAGGAAATATTTAAAATTGAAACATGCTACGATTACAATAGAAATTAGATATAAGGCAAACTTGAATATGAGGAAATGCCGATCAGGTTATGAAAAATTATATAAAACAATTGTATTTCTTCAATGTCTCTATAGGGCAAAAATTGATATGATATCTACACGGGTGAGATATTTGAATTTAAAACATGTTACAGAGCGTCTACAGCAGAAATACAAAGCAAAGAAAACTATGCGCTATGAAAGAGAACAATTTTTACAGTTAAAGCTTTCCTGTATAATGATGCAAAGACGTTATAGAGCAAATAAACTGAGGAACTGGCATGTATCTCAATTTAAAAGACTGAGAAGTGCCTGTATATTTATACAACATCAGTTTAGGGCCAATAAAAATATGATTTTGGCTCAAAATAGTTTCCTATCGAAAAAGGATGCTGTTCTTGTGATCCAGAGATATTACCGGGCGCACAAGAAAAAGAAAATTGAACAACAAACTTATGTACACATTAGGAATAGTGTTGTAAAAATACAGACTGTATTTAGGTTGTATTTGCTGACAAAGGAAATAAGGATAAAATATATAATGTTTAGGAATACCGTTATTACAGTTCAACGAAGGTATAGAGCTATAAAAGAAATGCAATATTATAGACATCAATATGTTACTTTAAAAATGGCAAGTATAGTTATTCAGAAAAGATACCGCGGAAAGAAAGAAAGAGAAAGTTATTTGAAATTGCTGGATTCGGCTATTGTAGTTCAGAGACAGTACCGAGCCAATTTATTAATGAAAGCAGCAAGAAGTCAATATTTGGATATGAAGAAAGCAGCAATACATATACAGACTTGGTATAAAGCAATTTTGCAAATGAAAATTGAACAACAAATTTATAGATGTAAAATTGAAGCTTTAAAATTGTTACAAGCGAAACTTAGAGCAGCCTTGTTGATGAAGTTCCAGAAAGAAAACTATCAGAGATTACGACACGCAGTAATTGTTTTACAACAACGTTACCGATTTATTAGATCAGCCCGTCAAACTCGTCAAGAATTAGTGAGGCGAATAGTGACAATACAAAATTGGTACAGATCTATTCTTTTAATGAGGCTATATTCTCGGCAATATTTTAGGTTAAAGATGGCAACAATTATGATTCAAAAACATTACAGATCTCTATTGATAATGCGTCAGGATAGACTTAGTTTTGTTAATAAAAGAACGGCTGCAATGAAAATACAAAGGTTCTATCGATCAATTCGCCTCATGAGGTTGTGTAGGAATGAATATGCAAAGAAACGCTCGGCTGTTCTTATGATACAAAGTTCATATAGAATGTACAGGCAAAGAAAGTATTACTTGAAATTAAAATTAACTGCTATTTGTTTACAAAGATATATGCGTTCTTATTCTCTTACAAGGAAATTCCAAGAAAAGTTTGAATACACTAAATCTTGCATTATAAAAGTGCAATCAATAATACGAATGACGTTACATCGTAAACGCTACTTGCGTATGCGAGAAGCAGTACTGGTTCTGCAGTTTGCTTACAGGCAGAAAAAGAAAATTGAGTTGGCCCGATTTGAGCGTAGAAAAATGATTTTGAGTGTAATCTGTATTCAGAAAAATTATCGTGCGTATCTTGCTGGGAAACATTATAGGAAGTTAAGAAGCTGCATAACCACTTTACAACAGAGATGGAGAAGTATATTGGTGATGAGAACAGAGAGGGAAGAATATATTCTCAAAAAGAATACTATCATAAATATTCAAGCTAGAATAAGAGGTGTCGTGGCCAGACATGAATTTGCAAAAAAAAGACAGCAGCTTGTACTTCATTATGAGGAGAGGAAGAGGTATATTGCAGTTTTGAAGATACAGGTAATATTAATCTATACTATAAATGCAAAACTTTGGATGGATGATTCAATGTATGGATGGATACACGTTTGTTACTTGATAACTCTGTTATTTCGAAATGCGTCTACATGAAATTTGGTGTATAAATAGATTAACATTATAGATCCTTTAATCTTGAAATATTTAAGTAGATCATGAGTATCTTCCACCTTTAGATATCATCCATTTTTATAGGTTTGTATTTGAACGCATAGTAATTTATAAATAGCTGTTACAATAGCACCAGAGCAGATCTAAGACAATTTCTAGCTAAGCTATAAATTTTTTGCTTCAAGAAAAATTTTGGGATCTTGTGATAGCTCCCTGTTTAAGAAATTATTAGATATCTACCGTAAACATTAGACATCACAATAGAACCTATAGTTTACACAGTTTTCTGATTGAAATGACAATGTAAATAATACTAAAAGTAACAACAGCTACTTAACATAGATTATGTGTTCTTTTTTTTTTCTATGAAGCCTAAATTATGGGTCCAAATCTACACTAATGTTATATATGCGAAAGTGAATTTGTTTGTCTGCCTGTTTGTTACGTTTTCATAGTTAAACAACCAAATAGATTTTAATGAAATTTGGCAGATAACTTGAAACCCGTAAGAGAACATAGGTATGATATCATAAATACGATATGGCAAATGCCCCAAGATGGTGGAGGAACCTCTTGATTTGGGTATGAAGTGAAAGCGATTTGGGAGTAAAAATAGAAAATCATATAATTTATCAGATAAATTATATTATGAATGCCAATGTGAGTTTTTCTGTCTGTCTGTTATGTCTTTAAGGCCAAACAACATGTTTTGAAATTTGATATAGGAGTAACTAGAAAACCCAAAAAGAATATAGGGTACGTAGCGTCCCCCACTACTAGACATTTCGCTAACAGCAGTAGACTCATAGTAGGTTCACATGTATGGGGTCATGGGGAGTCAATGGCACACTTTGAAGCAGATGTGTACATAACAACTTTAGTCAAAATGAATGGACTCACATGTCGGGAACACATCGTTGATGGACGTCTGCACATAATGAAAATTTCCACCATGCCAAATTTTCTATTAATAATATCTCTACAGTATAACTTAAGACAAGTAGTTTCCTTTTCATCTCATCATTAGTACACTTCAAAATTGTTTTATTAATTTCTTCACCTATTTGTAAATACCATCCCTGAATGTCAGTTTTTGCATTTGCAGCAATAGTTTGATCCACAAAGCTTCTTTTTGTTTTACAGCTTTATCAGTCCTCTCTTTGGTATAGGCTTCAATCATAATTTTTCATGTAAGTGTATTTTGATTGTGTATTTTGACTACATCCAAGATACTCCTGTTATTTTTTTATATCATCCCACCGGTGAAGTGGAGGACGACCTATATTATGAGCCTGGCTCTTGGGCGTCATCAACAAAATAAACTTTAAGGCTTGGCTAGCCTTATAAGGTTAATATTCCAAAATGCTGTATAGTAATAAATGCATATTTAGTGCATGCAGAAGTATTTGGACATTTAGATTTATTTATAAAGAAGTATTTGGCATTAGAAATATTGAGTACTATCTTTGCCAACAAAAATTCTTCCTCCAGATCCAGGCAGTTGATTGCGTATCAATAATAATATCTTGTTATGCTTGCCACATAGTGACTTCTTTTCTTGTTATTGAAATGATGTCCTGAGAAATGATCTGCAAACAAAAGACAAAACTTATGGAAACACAGTGACAAAAGTTAACATACGGTAACGGATAGGGTGTAATTTATCAGATTTAAATTTGTTACTACTTAACTCCCAGTGGCATTTGAGCATGACTGATTTGTCATTTAGTGTCCCTTCCACATAGCTAATCAAAGAGTATATATATATATATATATATATATATATATATATATATATATATATATATATATATATATACACACACGCACACGCACACACGCACGCGCACACACGCACACGCACGCGCACACACACACGCGCACACACACACAAGCACACACACGCACGCACACACACGCACGCACGCGCACACGCACGTGCACGCACGCACACACACACACGCACACACACACGCACGCACACGCACGCACGCAAACGCACGCACGCACACGCACGCACACACACGCACGCACGCACACACACACACGTACACATATACATATACATGTCCATATACACACTTTGAGGTGAAAAGGTTAATATTAAAATTGTATGGAATATAATTTCAGTCTGTGTGGAAAGGGTATAGGGTACGGAAGCAAATGGAAGATTGGACTAGATTGGTAAAACTTCGAAAGCGTTGGCAGGAGGGTGCTTTACAGTCAACACAAGAGACACTCTGTGAACGCAACCAAGACGCTCTCCAAGTTTTATGTCACTTTAGAGATGTTGCATCTGTGATACGCGCCTTTATATCCCTAGGTAAGTAGCTGAATTATAAACTTTTTGATATAAAATTTGGTTTTAAGTAAAGGGTCACATTCCTGGGTTACTCCTTTTCCTAAATTGTATGATATATCCTGATAGTAAGGTGACTTACAACAGAAGAAGAAAGGAGAAAGAAATTACCTTAAAAATGTTATAGCTAGAAATTCCAACCCTCTATATTCATTCATTTCTTTTTGGCTGAAAATATTTTCGTAGTTTATGTTTTTTAAATTTATCTACAAGGCAAATATTGTGTTGTCAATGTTCTTTTTTATTAATTAGATTTAATATTAAATACATTTTTTTGATATAGTGGTACTTCTAGGCTAAAACTTAATCAGGGTTAACATCTGAAAATTTGAAAACTCATGGATTTTAATTTACCCTTGAAAACCATGAAATTGATCTTAATCTTTTTTTTAAAAAATAAAATTTGCATCGCAATAAATTTATGGAAATAAACTAAATTATATCAATTTTGTTAATATGCATTATTAAGATTTGTTAGCACCTAGTTTAAAGTCAAACATGAAAACTCTGACTGTAAACTAAAATAGCATATCTGGGCATTGTTTTTATTTTCAAATGATTTCCTTTGCCCACTTGTTTAGTGTTTTGTTTATACTTAGAGAATAGTATGCGATTTATTATGCATAGTGAACACTTTTTAATAGCTAGTGTTGCTATGGAGTAGTTTAGAATTCCACATGTTGCAGTATGCTAAATATCTGCACGCTTCAGTGCGCTAGAAGTTATAGACCATTGAAGTTACTGGGATTTCACTGTACTTTTGTTTTTACAATATGATAAAGTTGTGCAAAAATTTATTACACAGTTGTTGTGTCTCCTATTGAAAAGTTGTTCAATGGTTACATCGTGCCGATTTTAATTCATGGCTTGTAGCATCTAAGATGAGTCTATTCTAGACCTATTGCATTATGTGTAAAACAAATTTCACACTCAGTAACATGTGTGGAAATAACTCATGACACTGAAATGTTTGTATAGATGAGAGCCTCATAGTGAAACAATAAAGACAGTGTTCCAACCAATTACAAATATTATAACAACCACGAACGTAAAAGGTATGTGATATTTTGACCCATCCCAAACTGATAAATGTAGAACCAGTTGATATACATTTGTACTTTATGTGCATGGAGAGAAATTTTCTCCTTAAAATGTAACAAGTATGTTATTTACTTACAAGGCAGGATTTTGGTTTTTCAATTTTTGAAAAAGGCGACTAATAAAAATATATTACCCTAAGTATGCACATGAGGAAAAAATTACAATAAATAATAAAAGAACACAAAGTAATGTCAAAATATAATGATCACACATGAGTACGAGAAATAAAAAGCAATGTACAATAAAAAAGAATATTTATAATGTAAAACATCATGATACATTCTAAAACAAGGTAACAAATATATTAAACATAAGTATAAATATGAGTGATAAATAAATAATAAAAAATGTAAAGAAATATATATATATATATATATATATATATATATGTATATATATATATGTGTATATATGTATATGTATATATGTATATATATATATATATATATATATATATACATATATATATATATATATGTATATATATATATATATTTATATATATATATATATATATATATATATATATATATATATATAAATATATATATAAAAAAATTAAAATGTGAAAGTTGTGATACATTCTAAAACATGGCAATAATTTAATATATTTACTTAAATATAAACAGGAGACAAAAATTACAATAAACAATAAAAAACACAAAGTAATGTAAAAATGTAATAATCGGTATACGAGTACAAGATATGTACTGCAATGTAAACAACAAAATTAATAATGTAAAACTTCACCATACGTTCTAAAACAAAGAAACAACTAAATATTTTCACTAATAAAATTAATTAACTGAGCAATTAATAATGTAAAAACAATCATGTATAAGCACATAATAATAATACAATAAAATACAAAATAAGGCGGCGTTTGAATGATGGCATTTCGTGAAACAGTTACTGTCTAGGCCACCAATTGTGCCAATCAAGTCAAAAAACGAAAATTTGATTTAATAAAATGAAATCCATAATATAATAAGCCAACATTTTGTACTATATCATTGTCTTCTGTACACACTCTACTGAAGATAACATCATATCTGTGATGTCTACTGAGCCTTTACATTTATTTTATAATATATTTGGGCTTAATTATTTCGAGAGCTGTTTAGTAATGAACTTTATTGGATTCCGTTAATACCGTTTTCATGTTTTGTGCATAATATATACACGTCTACGATCACTCTATTTCAATGGTATTAGTGGACCTTTATATTGATCCAAATTAATTTTTTTTAAATGTAGGCATGTTCTTTTGGTTTTTTCTTGCTATTCCACAAGCCTTAGTTTTATGTTAGGGTAAATATTCAAAAGGTTCTGGACTAGTGTACCACTTGTAAGCCTAAAGAGAACGGTCCTTACTAAAATAACCCTTCTTTAATCTTGTGACTACTGAAGCACTCGTATCCAAGTTTTCTTTGCTTCTAATTGGGTTCCAGTACCCGCATAAATTGTGAAGTCTATGATATACCCATTTTTTTACATCAAATGGAATGAAAAGCGTCATACCAAATTTATGATGTTTTTTAGTATATATAGTTCAAAAGTTAAACGGTCCTTATATAACATTATACTCTCATCTATACAAACATTTTGGTACAGACTGATCGCTTCACAGACATGTTGACATGCATAATTTAGAAACGAGGTCAATTTAATCATTTATTTCCCATCACGTGGATGTTAGGATCCTGAATGTTGTAATATTCTTAGTATAATACAATACCGATCTCTCAACATAATTTTTGGGAATACATGTGTGGATAGTAAAGAGTCCGTCCCCCAATATTACTCTATAGAAACGTAGTAATTTTTTGTCATGAGAAACAAACTTGCAAGAGACTTGCTTATCAATCGGTTCATATTTTTATTTTGAAACACTAGGGGTCCTTTAGTCAATGAACTAATGCAGCTGTTATACTGATTTTAGTATAGCATTATGTATGGCACTGTGTTAAGTCTATAAACGTTCGTGTCAAGACTTGGCAACTATAGTTGGTGATGACAGCGAAAAGGTTAAGAACAAAAATGTAAATCAATTAATTTGTTGCTATAATATAACTATTTATTTATGTATACTGCCTGCCACTCAATATAAATTATTCATATTTCATAAACATATAGGAGGTCCAAGAGGCCGTTAAAATTTCACACGATGATAAAAAAAAACTAATTATATGAAAGAAAAAATGTTTATTTATTCTGAAAGTACACAATTTGGGATTTTATATCTTAAAAATCACATTGTCCATATGCGATCCTTCATTTTTTTGACACTGCTGCAACCCGGAGTGGAAATTTTCAATCACCAACTGACAAGTGTTTCGGGAAATGTTTTGCATTTCCTCGCGAATATGTGCCTTTAATTTCTCAAGAGTCGCTGGATTGCTGTTAAAGACTTTACTTTTAAGAAGGAAAAAATCCATTGGGGATAAGTCCGTGCTACGAGGTGGCCAGTAAATGTCACTTCTTTTGGATATAACTTTTTGACTGAAAATTTTGCGAACTGCTAAAGGGTCATTGGAAGTGTGGCATGTTGCCCCATCTTGCTGAAACCACGATCGTTGATTGAAACCATCAAAATCCTGAAGCGCTGGAGCAAAAAAGTTCTGTAGCATGGGAATAACTGTATTCACTGTAACAGCGTTTCCTCTTTGATCTACATAAAAATATGGACCAATAATTCCTCTTGCTGATAAAGCTGCGTATAGAGTACCTTGGGTGAATGCAGGGGTTTTTGATACTTCAATTTCGGATTAGTGTCTCTCCAATATCTGCAGTTTTGTCTGTTTACATGTCCATTTAGGTGAAAGTGGGCTTCGTCTGAAATAAAAATGTTGTTAAAACTGGCAAACCTCCCTAGCATTTTGTTAGCAAACTGCAGCCTGTGCTATGTTCTAGGTCGGCCAGATCGTGGTTTATCTATTGTTGAACCAGTTTCTTCAAAGTTCTGGACCCACTTTTTAATTGATTGAATCGATGTAGCTTTATTTTTATGTCGTATAAGTGCAAAATTTTTGTTTCACTAGAGTCGAAGAATAGTTATTTTGATAGTACTTGCATACACAGAACGCCCATTGTTTCTTGTTGAATGACGCCATGGCACTAAATTCCCATTGGCCGCTCTAACATTCCATACCTCGCCCGCCCCACCTCTACCTACCTCGCTGCTCGACGCAGCTGCCGATTCAGATGTTAACGGACTTTTGGACCACCCTCCTGTATTATTGTTTTGATTAAAGTTATAGATTTATTGCCCATAAAGGAACAAAATGTTAACAAAAATTAAAACGTTAAATATTGCATTACTTCGATGGATAAAAGGATTCGGTTCTCTTATTCTCATGAAGGATTTTTTGAAATTTGATTAGTGAAATATGAAAAGACTAGAAAAATCTAGAAAAGACTAGAAGTCACATTCCCCTCTACCTTTACCTTTGAATTGATTTCATCCCATAATCAGTCGATGTGATTAAGATGAGGAGATTGACATGGCCACTTCATAAATTTGAGGTCTTTATTTTTGAGCAGGTCATTAATACAGAGTTCAGAGGTGTGTTTGGTATCATTGTTTTGTTAAAAGGCAAATTCACACCGTCAATCGTATCCCAGAAGGAATAAATATGGCTTTTGCAATATATACGGATTCTTAAGTTTGACTCTGTGCATATCTTTCACATCATTGAAAGAAAAACACCCTTCTGACACAATTCAATGTTTGTTTTTATCTGTTTGCTTCAATGTTTGTTTTTATCTTCACTTTAATCTTTGTTTTTATTTCTTCACTTAAGTCTTTTTCACAAAAACTTTTAGCTAAAGACCAGCTTTATTGCAAACAATCCTTTATTGAGATTTGGTCATTGTGGCTTTCGATATTCATTTTAGATTTGACGACTATGGAATGATCTTCAAATTTAAAGGTGTTATGAGACTCACTATGAGCTTTGTCATGATTTTAACCCGTATTCTGAAAATGTGTGATAGCATTTCCAAGAGTAGAAGTTGGTATTTTAAATTTTTCTGTTATGTAACTTATTGTGAAGCTTTTGTCATAAAGCAAATTCACTGCTACATATTATTTAGGCTTAAAGACGTTTTGCGGCCCATTAGCTTAAAATAAAGAGAAACTCAAATTTAATAAACCACTGTGTTGATTACCGTATATTTCCTCATCTGTATTTAATCCGTCCACATCCCGTTTGTAAATTAACCAAGTTATGCAGAAAGCCCATATTAACAATTTACAATTATACATTTTCGAAAAGGTTAAGAAATTTCCTAAATAATGAAATAATTCCTTTACCTACAAGTATATAATGAGATATCAAAATATGTTATAAAATTTTTAAAAGACTAATTTCGATAATTTGACAATATTTCGTGAATAATTCGAAATAATTAATAATTTCGAATAATTTTTTTAAAGAAATACTGTCGAATTGATGTGTCGTTGGCCGCACACGGAAAAAATTATTACAGTGAAATTGTGTTATTATTTCATAACTTTGTTGAATTTTGTATAAAATTCTGAAAAAAGTAGTGTAATTTTCCTAAAAATAAGTCATGTTAATTCAAGAAAAAGCATGAAAAATTTTTATTTCATCGTATGTTAGTATATACCATAGTACTACCGGAACCTAGGTGAAATAGTATTTGTTTCTGAAACTGTTTACTTCAATTTATACATACATCATTTCTAAGGTATATATAAAGATTAAAACAGAATGTTACATTCATCTGACAACTGAAATATTCCAATAATAATTAGAAACTTTGTTCTTTCCACAGCATATTTTATGCAAGAGTGAAATATCTTCTTTGGTTGTAAACATATTTTTTTTATTGTTTTATCACAAAATACATAATATACCGAATTTAGAAAAAATTATTTCTCACTGTGAATATGTAATATTATAATTACTTCAGAAATTAATACTACTGCGCATGTGAATATGTGTGAATTCAATGTATGCAAATGATATGTATTGTTAAACATTTAAAAAACAAAGTAACTAATCATACTCTGCAATAAATATAGATTGTTTTGATACATTTATAATAATATATGGCTTGCAAAAATTTACCACACTAATTGCGCTTTTTCCTACATAGATATCACAAACAAACCGCACAGTTCACGAACAATGACAGACTGATTTCATTTATTTACAAGCTAATTATTAGGGTTCAATATTTATCCAGTATCCTATAACAAAGATTACAAGTCTTATTTCATTCATATTTATTGCTTAAACTCATTCTTATGAATGAATTCCACACGTGTGAACATTCATATTGTGTCCAATATAGTGGTCGGGCCATCTGCATAAATTCATACTTTAGCCGATATCAGGCGCTTAGGCCTCTTATGGATTAAAATAGTTGAAGAAAAGGCAGGAATATTGTATAGTCTCTCGTCTCTATTCCAAACAGTAGATGAAACAACTGGCTTGTAAGCCTTTGAGTTGTATATAAACTTGTAATAATAGTAGCAATAGGTCACATGTATAACTTATTGCACGCATAAACAAAGACTGAGCACAGTACAAAGTAAACACGTGTCTGTATTTGTAGAGTGTGAGAAAATACAAAAGCGTTCTACTATGCATCTGTAAAAACTGCTATTTTATTTCTATTTTGATTATTAAACTATTTGTAACAATTTGTTTGTCCAGAAACCTTTCGCTAGCAGTTTCTATTTAGGTTAAATGAAAATAATCAAGATCGATATTTTTGGTAGTAAATAGAAAGCTCAGTGCCAAACTTTTTCATGTTGTAGGTATGGGAAATTTTTAAGTACCTTGCTCTTGACTGGGTTTTGGAGAAAGCCAGTACTTGAATGCATTTTATACTACGCTTTGATAGTGAGGACAGGAATAAGGTTGTCTCGAAATATAGTGGTTCTTCTGTTCTTTATATTTTCTTTTTCAATCATTCATATGCCCACAAGACTGACGCTTATTCCTGTAAGAAATACTATACAATTAAAAAGTTATTACTCATGATATAAATGATTTAAAATCAATCCAATATGATTTCCTTAGACTATTAATACTGTTGGGCCATTGTGCTCAAAACCTTCGGGCTCAACGTATCATGCAGAATGGCAAGGCAGTTTAACCTGCCTTGTAAAATGTGAAACTATCCGTTTCCAGAGGTTCACTGACGGAAGGAACTTCTCACAATTTGACACCTGGGTTCCTACATGATATACAGGAGTATAAGGACTCAATGAGGTGAAGAGGAGCCCTCACATCTTTTTTATACTTGTTTTTCATGAGTCAGTCAGTATCTCGTGATAAGCCTACTGCAGTCCTTTTTTTACTTTTTTTTTCTCTGTAAGCCTTATAAGAGTTGATATTTCATATAAAGATGAATCATATTATTTCCTAGTTTAAACTATGGTTTTGAAATTACTTTGAAACAAAAATATAATTATCATTTGTTGTTCACAGACTTGTTGACCTGCGTTTACCCAATGTTGTATCTGACTGACAACAAAGCAAAATCAGTGTGCGTCAGGATCATAAAGTATATTGCATTGACAAACAGGTCCATTTCTACATTAGAAACATTAAGGCTGGGAGGTTCTATTATTGTAAATATGGCCAGGTATAAGCCTACAGCACTTCTCGTTTACGAGGTAAGTATTTATTTTGAACTATCTTTACGTTTTATAATAGAAGACACATATTGGGTAATTGCAAGGAAATGGGATAAAGATCAAAAATAGGCTAATGTAATGCCCTGGCATATGTTAATAAAAATTTTATAGTATATGAAGTTATAAATAATGTTTTGAAAAGTTACTGGTGAGTCATTTCTTAATGTTGACTTTGATCCATGATTTTATGTGTTAAATACATATATATCGGGCTGCCATATCATATTTTTAAAGCAGAATAAACAATTCAGAAGAAAGAATGCAAACAAATTTCATTCAATTATCATTTTTCAATTACTTTGTTATAAACATGTTATGGCTAACTTTTGAATTAGGTAATTCGCTACGTATGTTAAAATAATTTTTAAAACATTTTATTTAAAGTTATCACGCTTATTCGATGTTGATGTTCTGCTATATTTAATAATGGTTGGTTATTAGATAAATTACTCATTAAACACGCTTATTGCTGCTCACATAATAGTCTGTAATGCTCTGAACATAACAGTTATGTGAGATGCATTAATAAAGGGAAGGGTGCATATGGTCTGCGAATTTTAGTTTGAGATTAGATTGTCTGGTGATAGAGGACTTTTATGATGTGAATATATATAAGTTTAAGGCTCTCTACTCATACAATTTTGAGACAGTGTATTCCAGAATTTTCTTAGTGGTACGTGTAAATTTCCAGTCGTGAGTCAGACTAGCACAGTACAATAAAGGACTTTTATGATGTGAATATATATAAGTTTAAGGCTCTCTACTCATACAATTTTGAGACAATGTATTCCAGAATTTTCTTAGTGGTACGTGTAAATTTCCAGTCGTGAGTCAGACTAGCACAGTACAGGTTTGTGTTTGAAATCCTATGTTTAACCATTTTTTTCTTCAAATAATTACAGGTCTCACTCAAGTTACCGATGTCAGTTGTGCTGTTACTAGAGAAGGTTAGATGCATTGTCAAAAAAGGACACTGTCCTGTGTCCTGTAAAAGAAACAATGTTCATTTTTTTCTGTATGCATTTAAAAATAATTAAAAAAACCATTTTATGGCATATTCATTTATATGCTGTATATAATCCTAATTTTCATACGTTCTACACCAAATAGCTTATGGTCACTGTCACTTGAATTTTCGTACCACTTTCTGATTCTGCCTCCACTGAAATGATAAGTTCTCTCGAGTCTAATTCTTGCAATTGATTACTTTCTCAATATTTTTGCCTTAATCTGTCTCATCTCTTGCTTCTGAACATCTGCAGTTATACATTTCAAAGGCTTTGTGTATTCAATTTCTTTCTCCGATTGTGATACGTTTTTTTCTGTCTTCCACTGTTTCATTAAATTACACATAATAATTTGGGTTCTGCTTTTTGGGCTGTCTGTTTCTTACATTTTGGGTTCTGCTAAAGAAGTTGGTCTGGTTTTAACATATTATACTCAAATTCAGTATTGTCCTTGCTTCATTTATTAAAGTGCGGCCAAAGGTAGTGGTTTGTTAATTTGTTTTCTATGATTGGGGTTTCGTTATCGAGTCATTTTTTAAATTTTAGCCACTTTTTAAATTTTCGTAGATTTAGTTGCTTAACATTTTTGGTGTCCTTTTGATCATGCTAATCGCTGTTTTTGCATTTATGTGTTAACTCCACATCTTCTACAAAACTGGTTTCACCTTCAGCATAGAGAATAATCTAAAGCTGGCTGGTATTTTGAGCCTGAAGTTTTTGGTTTTTCGATTGCAAAATCGTGGACTCTTAAATTTTTTTGACTTATATCCACTATCCGTACAGTTTGTTACTTATGACTTTCTTACAAGTCCACAGTTTCAAACTTAAAAAAAACATTTACCACTATATTTGCCATTGTCTGGCTTTCTTTCAACATAGATTAATGAAATATATTTAACACATATTAGTCAAATATTATTAAGATCCTGAAACAAAAATTATCTACATGCTATCGAAAATTGCATTCAATTTGAACTAGTGGTTTTCGAGCTGTAAACGGACTATATATAGATAGCGTGTATTTTATATAGATAGCGATTGTAGTATATGTTCCATAATAACTAATTTTATTCATGGAACGTATCGTTTAAGAATTTATTGTACAAAAGATTGTCAGCCAAAACCAAACCTTCGGTTTCTGCCCTAGACTTATGAAAATGTACATAATTCCTTGGAATTTAGAGGTTTACAGACTTATGGGAGCACTTGGTCAACTTACTTATAATGTATGTTTTTTTTTGTTCAATATTTTGTTTTATACGAAATGAAATACTATAGTCAAATTGTAAAATAAACAAATATATTTTACTTCTAGTACTAAATTAGTAGTACTTATTTTTTAAACCAGTCTAATTTTCACTTCAATAGTTGTTCATTGAGTATCTTAATGCAATCTTAATATGTAAGTAGTTTCAATACCAACATAACAAAACAACTCTTAAACAAAAAGGTATACTGGCTGATGCCTTTGTACTTTTCGTACAGCCTATATTATAATAATAAAAGAGAAACTAAAACATTAAACTTCTCTATATTCTTCTACTTCTCTCAATCTCATAACAGCCTTCAATAAAAAATCACATTAATCAAAATTCGAAAGGACATAGTAACTAGTAACTATATCTATCAGTCTATTACATTATATATAATTATAATCAAAACAAAATATGTAATTTCTTTGTAATGATTAAAGTTTAGTAACAGTCTTCAATAACTATCATTAAAATCAAAAGTCAAAAAAATAGTGCCTAACTGAAAACACTTTTTTGTTGTAAATAAAAAGTGTTTCACTTAGAAAATAAATCAGTAATCATAATTAAAAAGTCTTATACTGTAGGCTAAAAAAAGTAGTTTTTCTGCATTTTCACCTGGCACAATACTGCGACGATCTGTGTATATTTGTCCAGTAGCACTGAACTCAATATTTTGGATCAAAGTATGAACTGCTCGCTCCTGATGTTAGTTGGTGGTGCGGAAAGGTATTTTGACACTGCTTTTCTCAACGTGGGGTATGGACTCCAGTCCAAAAAATTCCATACGTCCAAAAGTTCAGTCCAAAAAAAAAAAGTCCAGTCCAAAAGTTCCATAAGGAAAATATATCAGCATTAAGTTGCAGTCGTGGCTCGGACAAATAACTGGATTGTTTGTTTCAATACCGAAGTTTCATCATATTCTGTTTCATTTGTATTTGTCTGAGTCTCACATGGGGTATTGTCGTGGCCATCCTTGGATTCCCCCATGGACTTTCTTCTCGTTTCTGGATATTGGATGCAAGCCGCATCGGTTCTGCGGAAGATGAAGGGATAATGTTTCTATTTACCGCTCTGTTGTCATTACATCCCAATAAAAAAGATACGATTTCTCTCATTGCAATGTTAACTACATCGGAAGTTAGATACTTCGATTTAAAATGTGGGTCCAGTATTGTTGCTGCAATTAATGACAGATGCTCTTTTCAGACAGACAGTTTTGATTCAAGGTATGAAACCTTGAAAATTTCATGATTGTAGTTCGCTCATCTTCGTTTTCCAATTGAATTTGTAATTTCCTATTAATAATATCAAATCTGAAGTTGTAATACAATGAAACCTAGGTCGTGGTTAAGAACTCCGAAGAAAGTAGAAATAATACTACATCACGTGTAGTTTCATTTAATTGTGAATAATGAATTTCTACAAAATTAATGCCAAATATATTCAATACCAAAGTTATAACTATAGAAATACAAGCATCATTTAATGACAAATTGAGGGTGGCTTCATAAAAGAATTTCAATACTTCTGTGAGATTTTCCATAATGCTCCATTTGGTAAGGCAAAGTGTATCTATTTTACCAAGTTGGACAGTGTACAAGTTTATTGCATTTTTTTGTTCTAAAAGGCTCTGGAGGTACTGTTCCACCTAATATCAATATTTTGGACCAAAGTATGTTCTGGCAGCCCACATTGGTTTTGGCATTCCTTCATTTTTCTTGTCGCTGGCTCACTGTGGTGGTAGTGGCCTACAATTTTTTGGTATTTTTTAATATGTCTTTGGTGTCTTCATCTGCAAATAACGATTGCTTTATCGCAATTGCAGCATATGTGATATATAGCCAATAGACTCATAATGTTCGGTCCGCATAGCATCAGCCATATGTGGGGCATTATCGCGCAACACTAAAAAAATTTTGCCATTTAAATTCCATTCATTAATCATATCCATAAATTTTTGTTCAGTGTACTGACCGGTACGATCTTACTTCATAAGAGCTGCTCCCAATATAATTTTCAGGCGCTGATGCTTTAAAATGAAATGACCTGTGAAGCTGAGAAGGGAACATGTTTTGTTTGTGTTTGTCCATATGTAAGCAGTAACACTCACCACTCAAATTTTGTGACTAAATTTTTGATTTTATCTTTCACCTTTTCCTAAGTTTGCGGCATTAATGTTGTTCATAAAAAATGTTCAGTCTTCAGTCTACATTTGTGAAAAAGCATCAGGATCTGTAAAATTAAGTCGTTGGAATGCATCACCACTCACCAATGAATAAGGCAATATATCGACAATGATCAGATCCATAATCGTTTTGTCTATTTTGCGTGAAATTTCGTGATCGTCTGGCTATTGTGCACATTTAGGTTCAGACAAATTCGGAATGGCCGAATGCACAAGTTTAGGTTGATCAGTACTTAGAGAGACTTTAATTCATTTTTGTAAATTTGATTCACTTTCTTTATGTTGTCTAATTCCAACTGTCACTTCAGAACTTGTCTGTAACTCTGGATTATGAAATTTACTTAAGTGCGACTTTACTCCATGTAATGTTTGTTTTTTGAGTTCATGACTTCCCAATGAAAGTGATTTATTACGAATTGCTTTGGATAAATCATTAGTAGTCTTTTCAAAAAACTGCCAAATAGGATTTTTTTCTTTTTGTAACATTTTTACCTAAAAATATAATTTAAGTCAAGAGTAAACAAATATACCTAAATTAATTATATTATGGTTTTCATAAATGGATGTATTTATTGACTTGTGTATAAACAATAATGCAATCTAAATTTATCTATATACCGAAACCTATGTATTTATTTTGCACAAAATTTTATTCAAATCTCGAAGTCTACCGGTTAAATCGTACTGATAGGTTAGATATTTATTTATCTAAGTAAGATATTTATTTATCTATATACTATAATTTATGCCATGAAGATTAATTATGATTTAATCTAATTCATCTACCGCCAGTTAAAATAAACACTAATACGTTGATTCATTTTACTCTTGAATTCAATACTCAGACAAAGTATGATTAAATTAAATGTTTTGTAAAAAAGGGTAAACAGTTACGTTATTTAATACGCACAAAAACAAAAATGTGACATGTCAGAAGTGGCTCATCGTCGTACTGAAGATCAAGTGACCACGAAATGCCTGTGACGCAAACGCCCGAGTACAGCTGAATGTAACTCAAGAGTTCACGAACGTACATTTCGGCTAAGCTGAAAGGATCGGCCGATTTGTGCCCGAAACCAAAACTTCGGCCGAAACCTCTTTTTTAGCCAAAATTTGGCCTCAATGATGTTATTCGTTGTAACACGTACAGCAAAATAACAGTTATTTGAACCTCAAATTAGAAGTAATATTAGGCCCATCGAAAAAATTATTTTAAAAAGAGCTTTTTAAGCTTTTGCCACTTTTTACATTTCTTTATTAATATTACTTTCATAATGTGACATTTTTTTGTTATAGGATAGTCAAATTTTATATCTTTTGACGTCGATGTTGAAGTGGTGCGATAAAGACAGTTTGCTGTTTTGTTCTCTCTGTACTTATTTGTGGCTTTTCGGGAAGTATGACACAATAGCAAAGGTAAGCATTTTCAATAATAGTGTATGATGAATTCTATAAGTGTGATATAAGGCTGTTGTTAAATTCAATATGGAATAAGATGATTATAATCAATAAAATTGTTTTATATCTTATCCCATTTTATTTCGCAGTATGCATAAATCAGTGTTGTCTTAAAAATGTTCTGTTTATTATAATGAAACGTAATTATTATCCAGAAGATGTGTAAAATAAAAAATATTTTTAAAAGTAAAATTTAAAATTAAATTATTTTTCTGTAATTAGGTCCAAATAAAAGAAATTGTTATAGATTATTTTCATCTTATATATTTGGAAGAAATCCAAAAAAATTCTCATAGTAACAATTAACAAAACGTTCTGTACATAGAGAGAAAATAGAATCTAGATTGAGGTAATATACCTACTAAGTTTTGGGAGTATTGATTATTTTGAACTTCAATATTCTTAGTTTTACATATTTTGGAGATTATATTTTAATGATCATTCAACAGATTAATTAAACTTCTATTAAAATAGATTATGTTTTTCCAGGATTTAGAGAAAATTTTGAAATCGGACAAAAATTATAAAATGCTTTCGAAGATAAGAGGATTAGTGCAAAGACGTAAAAGGATGCAGGAAAACAGTGTCAGGCAAAAGCCAAATGTTTCATCCTATGGCAACATCAGCTTTAATACGTCAATGAATCAGTCTTATTGTTTTAAATATAATGCACTTCCTACACCTCAACTGGAACCCGATTTTGGTTTAGCTCGTGAAGGTGGCATTAGATTGTTTCAAAATGAAATGCATGCTATTGATTCGTTATTTTTGAAATTCAATATTCCTTTAAATTATTGATTAAAGTATAATTTAATTTGTTTATAATTTGTATATTTTGTATAATTTGAATCGTAGAATTTGTTTCATCTAAAGTACACTTTTTAAGTTAATAATATATAACTATTCCTTTAAATGATTGATTAAAGTATAATTTAATTTGTTTATAATTTGTATAATTTGAATCGTAGAATTTGTTTCGTCTAAAGTACACTTTTATAAGTTAATAATATATAACTATTTCTTTAAATGATTGATTAAAGTATAATTTAATTTGTTTATAATTTGTATATTTTGTATAATTTGTATAGTAGAATTTGTTTCGTCTAAAGTACACTTTTGTAAGTTAATAATATATAACTATTCCTTTAAATGATTGATTAAAGTGTAATTTAATATGTTTATAATTTGTATCGTAGAATTTGTTTCGTTTAGAGTACACTTTTGTAAGTTAATAATATATAACTAAAAAACTTGTAGGATATTTAGTTAATTTTATTGTAATACACCCAATTTTGTGTTTCCACTTAAAACGCTTCTAGTTTTTGGCACGAAGCTGGATGTTTGTTTACTGGTTTTCTTATACCAACATTTACAAATATTTTCATTTATGGCTGTAATAATGATGTGTCAGAAAACTATCAACGTAAAGTGTTGAAAATAATTTATTGTTGATGCGCATAACTTGTAATATTCGTTTATAATAAATATTAAACAATTGCAATATCTGTTCTAATAGTTTGTTTTATTTCCTTGAAATTTGAGATGAAAGTGAAATAGTAATTAATTTCATTTCTACAAGAGAATAAAGAACTGAAGAAAAAATAGATGCTGCCAATAGTGCAATTGACATAAGTTAAGTTTTTCTTTGCTGATAATAAATACCACTTACCTGTAAAATAGTTTTTTGCCACTTAGGTGATATTGTTTTTTGACATTTCATCAGTTTACATTTTTTCATCGGTGTCCTGTTCGATTTTAAATAATGATATAAATTTAATAATTCATATGTAAATATTTTTTTTAAAAATGTTTGGCCCATCGAAATTATATACTTGTCAGATATTGCTGTGTCTCCTGCAAATATTAGATATGTTCAAGTTCCAGTATTGTAAGTACTGTTTGAATAACAATGGTAGTGATATTGTATAACGTTGCTTTGCTCTTTTCTAATGATTAATGAGTTGAAAAGTTTATAAGCGATTAATGCAAACAGTATTATGATTCCATCGGCGGTATATAATAATTATTAATAATGGTATTAATAACTACACATCAGATCAAGCAAAAAAGGCATAAGTTTTTGCTTTCTTATATTTATGAATATCGCTTCAGTCTAAAGACTTAATAACGTAAACCTTCTTATTTGAAAGCCATTTATGTACTTTAATTTAACCATTTGATACATATGACGGACTTATTGTTACGAGAGCAATCTCTTAAGCCAACCAGATTTATAATTAAGTTTGGTTGGCTGTAACAAATGTATAATTTTCATAAGACCCTCAGTTTTTGCAATCACTTTCTCAACTATAAAATATTTCCCATGTATTTGGCTAACTTCTATTAATAATCAGGTTAAAATATAATAAAGTTTTGGCAAACTTTATTTTTTTACATTTCTCTGGATGATACTATATAGAAATATTGCTTGCTTATCAACAAAGAAATATTTACTTAAGTGATAGGAAGTGGAGCTAGGTCTATTACAGATATATTGAGAAAAATGAGAATTCTCGACACTCGAAGTTTTCATAAGTATAGTGAAGTCATATAAAAGACAGCTTAAATATCTCAATGATTCATAGGAACTGCTCATGCTGATCAACACTGATGTCTTATTAAGTATTTCGGAAACGGCAATAATAAGGTTGTGAGGAGGTGTCGATGAAAAGGAACTGTAAAATACAAACGAAATTCAGCATCATAATTTAACAAATACATCAATTTAATACTTAATTTTCAAAACAATTACAAGTGGCATATATCAAATATAATTTAAATTTCAATCTGTATTTGTGATAAATATCATTTAAAATTACCATAAATAAATATAAAAAAGTAATGTTAAAGCTCCGCAGCCGCTTGTGCTATTGAATTTACCATGATATAAATTAATTATTGCACTATTGAAAAAATACAGGTTTTTGTAGATAATCACAGTAATATCTATAGTTTTTACTTAGAAAACTTAAACACGCCTGGAACGCTTTTCTTTTGAGGTTTATTTTCAGTTACCTGAAAGAAGGGTAAAAATATTTTATTGTAATAGATTAACATAAAAAAGTATTTGTTTGGTAAAACTTTATTATATTATGTTACTTTATTATATTAGTAACATATTCACTTCATTTGTTAATTGATTCAAATAAATAAAGTAAATCATAAAAAATACACCCATTTACAGCTGCAGCTCGCCTGTGCAGTCGAAGTCTCTGCCATATCGCTTGTGAAACAAGCACCCTGAGAATTATTCATAAATTTTTATACAGTTTTGACATAAAAAAAATTATATCACGTAATGTGTTCATATTAATTTATCATATGGCGTCAGTATACTGCACATAATCAGATATTGCTGGTACTTTCATATACAAATTTTAATTAAAATATTTCACAGGTTATACCAGGTACACATAAACTTTACGCATGTTTATCATGACTTTTCTGGAGGCTTTCATTGACTGGAGAATTCTCCCACTAGCAGATGCACGAGCAGATGTGATTTGTCAAATTACATGCCAGTGTGATACAAAATGGGCTATTTTTTAAAAATTTTGGCTAATTATTGATAAATACTGTCTTGTGCGTTTGTTGGTTGCCAGGAATTAAGTGTTCATTTGTTTTGTAAAGATTAAAAAAGCTTCGGGAAGTGATGGATCGGAAGAAACAATTTCATAGCTTCTAAGCATTCAATATTACATAGTTGATATTTTTGTAAAATATATTTTTTGGTTCGTCTTTCATATTAGAACACTGATTAAAGTTTAAAGGTTTGTCGTACAAACAAAAAACTTAAATGTGACATAAACTTCACTTAAATCATAGCAGCAGAAAACATAAATTTCACAGACCTAATGAACATTTCATTAATTAAATAACAAAATAAAATAATTCTGCATTATCAAACGCAGCACACATTTCAAATAAATTTGAAATGTAGAACGACTTTCTATAAAACATTTTTTCCTTCCAGTCTGCTCTCATTATGTCTTAACTCCGCATTTAATTGAACTAAATTCTAACTTAAATTCATTTTAAATAGGTATAAATTTTCTGCATTTTTTCACAACGAAAGACTAATAAAGATAAATAATGTCACAATCGTTGCTGGTGCCCTCTGGAATAATGTTTTCTAACAACAAGTTAAGGTCAAATTGTGAGGTTGGCAATTGGTGTTATTTACATTTTAACAATTTTGCTGTTTAGGATATGGTAAAACATCAGTGCATCAAACAACCTTTAAAGTTGAAAATAAAATTGTAGTGTGCAGACATCACTAGTTCAATAAGACATAATAAGTTCATGTATATTTACAAAATACTCACTAGATTCAAGCATAATTTTCAGTGCTTACTCTAAGAACATTTTGTTCCTGATGTAGCATTAAAAAAATTCTTTATATTTTTGCTAGGAAAGACACTTCTTTCTATTTATTCAGATTTAGTTTCATATAAAGAATAGACCACAATATTTTCTTTTTTGAGGCTTATAAATTGGAGTGCTAATAATGGTCAATGGAATTTTGAAAATGCATTTGCACTGTAGAGAAATATCCCTCTGATAGGGAAGCAAGAAAGCCAAGTGACGTTTGAGGCGATCCTTGAAAATAACGAGAATGTTTCACAGATATGTCTGGATCAAATTTGTAACATAACTTAAGTAGCATGGAATAGATAATGAGAAAGATTTTACATCTTCATATGTTGTAAAATGCAATGTTTGCCTGTATGTATTAAAATTAGAGATTTACTGAATGAATTTTGGTTGCGTTTTATGTTTTTGTGCTAGATTGTAAGTGGTTTTTTGGATGGATAGTATTCTTCTTGTTATATAATATAGAGAGTAAGCATTGAGCATCAATGATTAAAACGCTTTTATGTGTCATAATAAGGGAACACAAACAGTGCCACATCAAAGCTAGTGTTACGTAAGTGAAACATATAATTACTCAGTGGAATCATTTTCCAATAAATAAGAATTTTCTAACTAATTATCAAATATATTATACCGTTAGCCCAATCTAAAGCTACATCGGTCCAAGTTAATTCCATTTCTTCCGTAGTGTTGTAAGGATCGAGTGATGCATGGAGCAAACATGTGAATTCCGAGATGATGACAATGAGACGGCCGTGAAGCAGCAATCGCATCTTGTCCCACCAAGCCAGTGGGAGGGATGGATCTAGAGATGGCCGTGATACTTGCTCGAAACCTAAATATTGAAAATTTGTTGTACATTATATGAAGTGAAAGTCATTTATTTAAAAAAAATGTTACAAAGGCATTCTTAACAGCATTTGTAGGGCCTTCATTTATTTAAAAAAAATGTTGCAAACGTATTCTTATCAGCATTTGTATGAAAATACTCCTTTACTTTAGCAACTATTCCTTCACTAATTCTTCATTTTTAGTGATCTTTAACAGAATGATAAAAACAGAACATTTAGGGAAGCACATCGGTGTTGTCCATCTGTACGTTGGACACAGTATGTGTGTCGGAAGCATTTTTCTCAGACCGATTACAAGATTGGAATTCACATGCCCATATAAGTTCACATAATGGAAAGAAATACTAATCGCACAAGCTAGATTTACATTTGGCTGGGATTTTTAAATTTTTATTTAGGAAATGCGAATATTACTGAAGAGTAAGTAACGCTTAATACTTCAATGAAACTGGCAAATTCTTGGGCTTAGATTGATGAAAATTTCACCTATATATACACAATTATAAACTACAATTTTCACTTGAAACTTGTAGTCTTGGCAGCACAGTTTGAATAAAAGTTTCGTAGATATATATTTGATATTTACATATTTGCAAATTCTTACAGTTTAATATAAAAACCTTGAGGAATATGCCCCTTGAATCCCATAGTTATGACATATGTTTTGTGATAGCATTTTTTCTATTATTTACTGAACGGTTTAAGTTATGTTGGCTCAGATCTATTCAAACTGAATCACCAATTAGTATAAAGTCAACATAATGATACGATAAAATAGATTGAGAATAGTTGAAAATTATAAAATATTTAGCTGAAGTGGGCATCAAAAACCTACTACTACAAATTTTAAAAGATTATCTTTCTCTTAAAAAGATGTTCAAGATGTCACCTGGACTCATATTGACTCCAGGTGACACCTTGAACATCTTTTTAAGAGGTAAAGTAAAAAGGTATAATTTTTAATTATCACAAATGATTTAGGTAATGACATCATTACTCCAAAAATTAGTGTTGATTTAAATTTTAGATTGTTTTCATTCTGCAAGCTATGACTGAGATCTTTGGCCGTAGCTTTTCGATACGGCCGAGCATCAAGGACTTTTTGATAATAAGTCATTTAACCAAAAAATTATCCACACAAAAAATGAAAAAAATGTGCAATAAATCCATTAAAATAGATTTTCAAAATGATGTATCAGAAGCTGTTATTGTTCATTGAGATGACAAATAATTAACAGTTCTAGATGTTCGAAGTGTTGAAGAACAGCCTTCTTTCTAATTACTATGGTTATTTCTAACGGAAGAGATGTGTATTTGAAGTCAAAATTCGTGAAGTTATGATGAGCCCAGATAACTTTAAGAAAAACTTGAAAAAGGTTGATCCCGAAAAGACACAAAATTGTAAAAGTGCACTTCAACTATTCCCGTATTGACCCATTAAGTAATTTCTTCGAGCTAAAGTAAATGAAAATTTAACGCGATGTGACTGGAGAGAGTTAATAGAGCTTTCTATTATTTTGTTGTCCTTAAACTGAAAATCATGTCCCAAAGTGCTATATATCTAACTCAATGGATGACAGGAGCGATTTATTATTACAATTACTGCAACATTTATGCTTGTTTATTGGGACTTTTTTTGTCTAGCTACAACTTAAAACTGCTTTGTTGCAAAAGCTTTTCAAAACTTTTTAAAGCAGTGAAAGCAAGTTTTTCGTTTCCTAAACTTGATGAAGTCACATGTGAATCTGGACAAAAAACTTTTTGATTGCAACTTTACAAAAGTTTTGCCACCATTTATGATATTTAACTGACGAGGAGGCTGTCTTTTTGCTATTTGACAATGAGGTTGATCTAGCAATAAAATTAAGATGAACTTTGCTGTTCGAACTTGAAAGCTTTTTGTACAATAAATTTATTGATAGAGACTATTTTCATATTATGCCTGACTGATTTATTTAATATATTATACTTTCATAAATTAAATTTCCCAGAAAACAAATTGATGATTTTATATCAGTTAAAAGCAAGGATTTATTCACTTGCAAGGATTTTTGGAAGCCAAACACAATTTCTTATTGTTAAGTGCCACACAGCAGAACTAGATGGGAATTTAATGCAATACTTCCATGGCTTGATTACTGTAAAAGAGAAACAACAAATTCTGTTTTATTGTGTAGAAAAATACCGAAAGGGTACATACTCTGACCGCGAAAAGGACACTTAAAACGAAAATAACCTAATAATTATATCTTTAAATCTAAAATAAATTAAAGGTATAATTTTCCATGCTTAATATTTTTTAATCAAATACAAAGAATTAAGAGATTTCATAGAAAAAATATTCCCGTATCAGATTTCCTTAAAACAATTTTGTTTGTCCATATTAGGGAAATCTACTGCATAGTCCCCCTTAAAAATTAGGTATTTCCAGCATATTACACACTGACGCCCATTGAAGCTATGCAGGCTTCCTTGGCATCCCTAGCAAAATTCATTACTTTTAAAACTTAGAACAGAAAGAACTGAAAGGTTATGATTCAAAATCACACATTTAGAATTGCAAAAACATCCACCATCATTTCAGTAATATTCATTTGATAAATTATATGTATGTATGTATAAATGTGTGCGTGCGTGCGTGCTTGCGAGCGTGCGTGCGTGCTTGCGTGCGTGCGTGCGTGCGTGCGTATGTATGTATATATATATATATATATATATATATATATATATATATATATATATATATATATATATATACATGTATGTATGTATGTATATATACATGTATGTAAATATATATATATATATATATATATATATATATATATATATATATATATATATATATATACAGGTGTTAGGTGGATGGTCCATCAAACAAAAACGGGAGGTAGTTGGTATCATTTGAAAACTCAATTAAAAACTATTAGTCTCAGTCTCGGCGGCTTTTTTATATGATTTTTTTTTCAAAAATTCCCAAAAATCAACTTCTTTGACTTCATAACTTTTTTTATGTATTATTTCTTCAATCTAAGGTAAGTTTTCTTTAATCTATTTATTATGTATTGCTGATCTAAAAACAAACCTATATGCCTCAAAAAACATCAAAGACAAAAGTAATACTCTTTTAAAATTATGAAATCAGGTAAACAAATCTAACACCTTAACTTTCCATACGCACTAAAAAAAACGAAAAGCATTGAGGAATTTCTAACTGTTTCAAAAACTGCGCCATTCAATTTTCTTTATAACGATGTATCATATATCACAAAAAGTTTTACGTTGTCTAACAAAATCGTCGATAAACTGTAATTAGGGCACAATATTAATATTGCAAGGAAATTAACATGACTTCTGTTTTATTGCTAATTTTGCATAAAAAATGCTAGAAAGTGGCTTAACTAGATTCATTGTTTCTCATGTCTTTATTTTCAGTATTAATTTTGTAAGGCTACACAGGCTAACGTCACTTAATATCGGAAAATGTGAAGCATGACGTATTCAGTAATACTATGTATTGATGCGAATACTAATTTATCTTAGCACCTCTCTAAGTACCAAGCAAGCAAGCTTAATGTGACTGTGTGTGATTGTAAAAAAAAATATCTAATTACAAATTGCCAAACTTTTTTATTACATATAAGGTAAAAGTATAAAGTAAGTTAAAAGTTGTAAGCTATAAGTTATTAGAATAAATTTTGTTCAAAATGTGCACCCCTATTTCTTATGCACGTCCGACATCTCCGTCGTATTACAACTGTTGTTGTATGAAACTGTATCAAATGCCGCATTAACTTTTTCAATTAATTGTTCTGTGAAGAGGTGTGAGGTCAGGGGACCTCGCGGAGCATACGATTGGCCCAAGTCTTCCTATCCACGAATGAAGGAATACGTTGTCGAGATGTTCTCTAACTATTGTTCGGTAGTGTGCAGGAGAAACATCATTTTTATAAACAATCGGCCTGTCTCCATTCATACAATAGGAACATTAGTCATAAGTTCTGGGAGGTCATTCTGCGAAAATTCCAAACAGTTCTCTCCGTTAAGATTGTCAAGCAAGTAATGTGGGTCAACCAAGTGCCTACTGATCACACCTGTCCAAACGTTAACACTAAACCGCTTCTGATGTGAAGTTGGTCTGATTTTATGTGGATTCTGGTCTTTGTATTCCCAATAATGAATGTTGTGTTGATTAAAAATCCCTTCACATGTGAATTTTGACTCGTCCGTCGATAAAATGCTATTAAGAAACTGATCGTCTTCAACATCCGCATAAAGCAAGAAGCGGCAAAATTGTAAATGAAGTTCTTCATCTCCTTCCATAGTTCTTCATCTCCTTCATGACTAAAAAACATTTCATAAAGCAACACAATAACAAATCTAAATTCTTGCAACGTATGGAATCAAAACTATTTTTAAACCACAAATTCAACTACATCTATTAAATATGGTATTGTATAAGACCTTTAATAACCGTGTTACATGAAACTCTATCTAACAATTATTATCTTTTAGATTTATAAGAAAAGACTAGATCTCATAATTACCTTGCACTGGTGTATAGTGAAATGGATGCCTGCCATCTGCCCACATTTTCCATGTGGAAATTCCTAGTTTTGCAACAACTTTTTTTATACTGGTGGTGGGATTGTATAAAACGCCGCTAAAATTCTTTCATCCACAGCGATACTATGTGGTCTTCCGCGGACTCCTGGTTTCCGTTGTTGCAAATTGCTGGTTTCCCATCGATAGGTATTTGCAAAGGTATAATGGCTGGGTAATCTTCTCATAGGATACAGCTCTTGGTAAATTCGTCGTACCCTCCGTCCGTTATTATGGGCTCTGCCGTACACCAATACCATATCGGCGTATTCTTCATTACTATATTGGGTCCATTCAGCAATTATTGCTATGTTTGTCAGGATAAGAATATGACCACTACTTTTCACAACATAATGAGATGTAAAACTTCAAAATCAAGATCAATAATACGTTCGAAACATACGTTCGACAAAACGCAAAGAAAGCAAAATTTCGACTAACCAACCAAACAAAAGACTCGTGCAAGTACTTTTTTAGTTTATCGACGATTTTGTTAGGCAATGTAAAGTATTATATAACGTGTGATACACAGATGGAAAGAAGATTAAATGGCGCAGTTTTTAAAAACGTTAGAAATCCCTAAATGTTTTTTTTAGTGTGTGTGCAAAGTTAAAGTGTTAGATTTTTTCACCTTATTTCGTAATTTTAAGAGTATTACTTTTTTGTTTGATGTTACTTGAGACTTATAAGTTTGTTTTCAGATCAGGAATACATAACAGATTAAGAAAAATCTATCTTGGACTTAAGAAATACTTCATAGAAAAAGTCATCTAGTCAACCGTTGATATTTGGGAATTTCCGAAAAACAGTTAAAAACAATGTTATAAAAAACCGGTGAGACTTAGGCTAATAGTTTTTAAGGCAAATATGTTCCAATTGATTCCAACTCCCATTTCCGTTTGCTGGACCATCCACCTAACACCTGTATATGTATGTACATATACACATAAAGTATATAATTATTTTTTTTATTATCTGGTATTAATCCATATTCTGTAATTTACGAAGCAACCTAATTTATCGTCAAATGATGTTTAAATTTGATTATACTTACTCATATTGCATTGTGCGATAACAGGCTCCCAACATGGTCCAAACGAGTAGCTGAAATACTCCATTTCACAATTAAGGTCATGATATATTTTCAGCGGCATCATTCCCCTCTCTAGTTTGTACTTGCACCATGGTGAGCCCTGATCAATTATCACGGATCTTAGAGCTTTAATAAAAAAAAATTGTAAATATTAAATAATTTTAGAGGGTTAATTACATGAAAGGAAATCTTATGAATATTTTTATAAGCAGTACAAATTAGCAAAACTTTTAACAGAATCGTTCCATGGCTAAAATATACAATATAGGCGATGCTTTTGTTTTATTCAGTTTCTTGAGATGATTAAATTTACAAAATGAGTATTGTGTTACAATACTTTGGCACATATTTCATACAAAACAAACAATTATCTATACAGCGATTGTCAAATTATTACAAATAGACTAAGGCTGTTGATAGCTTTCCAGAATGAGAGGTGGTGTTCTTTACCAAGATAGGGTGGTTAGGCGATTTGGCACTAAACCACGATAGGGTGGTGGGGAAATTTGGTAGCAAACTGGGCAATTTGGTCCCAAACTGAAGGGGTAATTTGGTACCAGAACTTTTCAAAAACCACCCTATAGTCCATTCAAATTGAAGATGGAATGTTTGTAAACAATCGAATTTGACAATTAAAATATGGTTGGCACAAACATAATATTCGATCAGCTGATAACTATTTATAAAATTTATTGCATTATTCCCGGAGTATTAATAAAGTATATACGAGTACATAACCAAAATATTAACTTCAGAAAGTTTCACTATAAGAAATGTTATAAATACAAGTATTATACCATTATTTTATTGATATGAATTCTAAAATTTTACACGGAAAAATTGGCAACCCTCTATTTTTTTTTACGAAATAGCCAGGCGTTTCAAACATTTTGTGAAAATAATCAAAATCTCGACGCTAAAAAAAATCTAGACCATATATGCTATTCATTAATTTTATAAGGCATTAGAGTGAGATAGTTACAATGTATCAGCTTACGTTGCTATATTTTTAGATTTGATTACCTTATATGCAGATATAGTTTTTGTATATTTGGCGTATAGATAATTAAACAAACATTGTGACATGTTATTTTCTTTTAAAATAAATGTTGGTATTAAAATATTTTTCAATGTAGTCTATAAATTATATATGCAATTTAGGATAATGTTTTTTTAAAAGCTTTAATGTTAAAATCCGATAGAAATTGGTCGCTCATTTAAGGATAAGATGGCCATTTAATTTCAGACTCATTTTCCCCCTCCCTTTGCCTTTTCCGTTACTTTTTGCTTTTTTCTCGTGCAAGTTTTTCTTTTCCGTTTCTTGTTTCTTCATGTTCTTGCCACAAGAATTACAATAATTGTTGAATGATCTGCAATTTACATGCGGCCATAATTTACAAACAATTCATAGCAGCTAAACTTTTATTTTTTCAGTTTCGTAATAATTTTCATCGCATTCCACGCATCATATATATTATTTTCGGGACCGCAATTTTCACCGGCTAATTCTATCGTTTCTTCCTCAGAATTTGAATGTAATTTCATTTTTTGCTTTTCAATATTAATATTTTGGGTCTTCATAATCTTTTTTATTTTTACTTTCTCTTTTTTTCTCTAATGTAATCTTGGGATGCGAGTACCTTTCCTACTCGCTTGCACATGTTTCCGAACGCTATTAAGCAGTTCTACAACTGGGTACATATCAGTCAGGTACTTTGAAGGCGTATCCTTTTGTGAGCATCCTCATTAGATCTTTATGTTAAAGGCACTGTTGGCGGAAGTTCTTCTTGAACCCGTTCAGACGTAGGATCCTCAAGTATCATTGAAATCTCTTCAGTAACTCTATCATTTTTATTATTATCATGTAAGCATTATCTGGAAAGTATAATCTGGAATCTAAATTTAGCGCCATTTATGAATTTGTTATTCGATTTGAGGTTATATCATCGATGGGTTATTGTATTCAACGAAAAAATAGTAAAAACATAATAAATTTTATAAATACTAACACTACAACATCAAATATCATTATACAAAAAAAAACTGAAGTAAATTCAAATTTTGAAGATAAAAATGCGTTTTAATTTTTTTCAATACAACAACGTATACGGCAAAGTACACGTTCGGGTAGCAGCCGCTCGCTAGATTTAGCTACGACATCTAGAGTAAAAACAGTGAAATTTTTCAATTGGCCATTTCATGTGAATTACCCTACTATTTTGAAACCGTACTTTAGTTGGAACTTCATAAAGTCCTCAGTTTATCAGATAAAGATACCTGCTTCATATCAAATAAAATAACTGGTTTTTGCTTAGGAATTTTGCGGGACAATTTGTGAAAAAAAATAATTGATTTTATTTTTTCGTCCAATTGTTAGCGGATGGCTGTAATTGATTAAGTGCAATTTGAATACATATGCACTAGTGACACAATACGATCTGTATGCATTGTTCGAGCGAGACATATGTTATGTCAAATTTTTTTTATTATCGATAAAAACTACGTCGGAACGGTACCGCCAAAAGAAAATGTAATATATAGGATTACACTACAAGTCAAAGCGTTATGACAATGTTTACTGCACATTATGTCATTAACTTTTATTATATGTATGTTTAGTAAAACTAAATTATTAATTTTTGTTTTGAGGACAACCAATGCGGATCCGTATAATCATCCGTCCGTCTTATCTGTTCCACAAACACGAAACTTCATAATGGTATTGAAGAAGCCATATAGAAATGTACATTTTTTTTTTCTGTTTGTATCCTGCGATCAGTCATTAGAACTATAAGCAGGTAGGTTGTGGTATGTATCTTGTTTGGGCGAATATAGGGCCAGTGCCCTTAATCGCTCTAATTATGAAGCACGTCAGCTCTCTTGAGTCTCTTTATCGAGTTGGGCTGCAACAGCATGTGCGAAAGTGGGTTAGGATGGAATGTCAGACGGTCTTTGTATGTGGCTGTGTAGCGTTTTACTTCGTCTACGATGGTTGAAATTTGTAGGTATTCGTGGATTTCCGAATTGCGGGAGTACCATGGTGCACCTGATATGACCCTAAGTATATTGTTTTGGGCTCTTTGTAGGCAGAGTATGTTCGAATTACTGGCCGATGACCACAGTTGAATCCCATATGTCCAAATGGGTTTTATTACGGAGCAGTACACTCTTAGTTTGTTGCTTAGGGATAGTGCTGACTGTCTTCCTAGAAGCCATAGCAAATTTCTAAATCGAAAATTGATTTCGTTACGCTTATTTTTGATGTGGTCTTTCCATGTCATCCTTCGGTTCAGATGAAACCCCAGGTATTTGACGCAGGACGATTGCGGTAAGGTGTTGGTACCTAAGTTGACTGCATCACAAGTTGCACGTCTCAGAGTGAACGTGATGTGGTGAGATTTTTGGGCACTAGCTCTTATACGCCATTTGTTCAACCATTTATTTGTGTCATCGAGTTGTGCCCGCAGCAATTTACTTGCCTCTTCTGGACTGCTATTACATGCGAGAAATGCAGCATCGTCAGCATAGGTTGCTACTGTAATATCAGGTGTCTGGGGTAAGTCATTCGTGAAGATGTTGTAAAGCACCGGAACGAGTACCGATCCCTGGGGTACTCCTGCGTGGCAACTATACAAGGAAGACCTGGCGTCACGGTGTTTTACTCGAAACATTCTGTCTCTAAGGTAAGAATCCATCAAGGGGTAGAAAGGGTGTGGAAGTGCTTGCTTTATTTTGCATAGTAACCCTTTGTGCCAGACCCGATCGAATGCCTGTTGGATATTCAGGAAAGCAGCAGAACAATATTCTTTCTTTTCCAAACAGTCTCGTATAGTACGATAGACTCTGTGTACTTGTTCTAGGGTCGAATGTTGCTTGCGAAACCCGAACTGATGATCTGGTATGACGTGATTGATATCTAGGTATGCATGTATCCTAGTAAGGATTATTTTTTCCCACAATTTGCTTAGAACTGGAGTTAAGCTGACAGGACGGTGTGAGGATGCATCGTTGACTGGTTTACCGGGTTTATGGATCATAACTACCTCGGATATTTTCCAAATAGCAGGGACATGTTTTGTTCTGAAGGTTGCATTAACGAGGGTTACCAGGAAGACAATACATTTTCTAGGAAGCTCTTTGAGTACCATCGGGGTGATCAGGTCAAATGCTGGGGCTTTCTTCGAGTCCAAGCTGGCTATTTCTTTGGACAGCTCCTTTGGGGAAGTAGGTCTTATCGGCAGACACAGCTGCAGGTCCTGATTTAGGATCAGATTTATTTCAGGGTCCTCAGGGTTGTCAGATCCGTTAGGTTTGAAGACATTAGCAAGATGACTGGCGAAGGTCTCAGCTTTTTCTGGGTCTGTCCGTGCCCATGTATTGCCATTCCAGATTGGCGGTGAACATTGTTGGGGCTGTGGCATATTCCTGGTAGCTTTCCATAAAGAATGGGTCCCACGGCCATTGGGTGACATCTTTTCCAGTCTTTGTTTAACTGCAGCGTTAGTGACATCAGCAAGAAGAATCTTTAGCTCTTTTATTGCTTTGTTCAGTCGCGTTTTGTCTTCGCTGTTACGGGAAAGTTGCCAAACTCTACGAAGCGGCGTTTTTCATAAATTTTTTGACGGATTTCAAACGGGAGCGGTGTATTCGCAAATGAATGCTTCAGTGTGGGTGTGCTTGTCCACGCTGCCACTTGGATCAGGTTTGTAATGTATAGACATGCATCGTCTACATCTTCAGCAGTTTTTAACGGAAGTTTGAGAGTGATATTTTCGTCGAGATATTCTCGGAAACCATTCCAATCGGTTTTAGCGTTAGTTAGATAGGAGCTATGGGTATCACGGGGTATCGCAATAGGGCTTACAGTAAGAAGTATTGGTGTGTGATCAGAAGATCCATCTAGGTTTGACTCGATTAGGAGATTTAGATGACAAATGCCTTTTGTGATAAAAAAGTCTATAAGATCAGGAGTTCTCTCGGTATCTGTAGGCCAATATGTAGGTTCTCCGGTTGAAATGGTCGCTAGATTGTTGATCTCAGTACTACATTTTAATTCTCTACCTCTCGTAGTTGTTAACCTAGATCCCCAATATGTGTGCTTAGCGTTTCAATCACCACCGGCTATGAATCGGTTTCCTAAAGCTTTGAAAAACTCCGTAAACATATTCTCCTTAATGGTGTGACGCGGTGGACAGTATATTGCTGAGAGGATGAGGGGTCCGGCACGATCATCGATCCGTACAGTTGTAGCTTGCAGGTACTTGGTTTCCCAAGACTCGAGTAGGCAATGCTTAATGTTCTCCTTAATTACTATTGCCGCACCACCATGAGCTTCCCCTTCGGGGTGTGAAGTTGTGTAAACGCAGAATCCACGAATGCATATGCGTGATCTTGGTGTAGTGTGAGATTCTGATACAAGCTTATTGATTCTCAAAAACATCTCAAGTTCTTTAGTGTTGGGAGCAAGTCCGTTTATGTTCCACGTGGCGATGTGTAGAGAAGTCATTTTGTCAGATTAGATATCAGGGTAGTTATAAGTCCCAGTAGGGAGCCTATTTGTTGAATTAAGAGATCCATTTTCTCACTTTGTTTGGCAAGTATATCTTCTAATTTATTAGATTGTTGGTGAGTAGATTGCTGTGTTGTTGGTTGCCTACCTTTGGCAATATCGGCATAAGATGTTTTGTGGGTGTTACTATGACCCTTAGTGTCAAAGTTGGTGGTAGTTGGTATGTTGATAACAGGTGTTTGAGAGGGTAGTCTAGCGCGAGAGGCGAGATTCTTGGTCCTTCGAGCTAGTATTTCTTTGCATATTTGGCATCCTTTATAATTAGCAGGGTGGTCGCAGCAGCATAAAGCACACTTGGCTGGAGTTGTCCTATTCTTTTTGCACTCTGAGGTTTTATGGTCTTCACCGCATTTCACGCATCTAAATGGTCTCATGCAGTTATTTTTGGTATGACCATATTGTTGACAGCGTTGGCATTGTACAATGAACTTTAATTTCCGGGGATCCTCAATCTTAATTTTTTGCTGTGCGATAAATGCAATGTTTTTAACGTCAGGATTGTTAATGCTAGGCTCGATATTGACGAAGAACGTTGAAGTCGGTTTCTTTTCGGGGCCGTATCGTGCATTAATTATTTCAGTTTTTTATAGAAATGTACATAGAACTAAATAAATTTGAATTAATCCGAGCGCACAACTAGTATAATTATTTGCAATACTCATTATTTATATTATCACAATTCTTATGCCAAAGTGCTTATTTATTCAGGAGATCAATTATATTTTTTTGTTTACTGTGTATTCGCATATATGCCAACTTTTAGCGCGCACCGCTAGCAAAGAGAACAAAGAACAACATGACGGCGAAGCGTGGATGTTCAGTCCGCACCAAGGTGGGTTTACTTCATACAAATATTTCGATTGGAAAGCGAAAGCCCTCAAACCCTCTTTCGCACACACAAAATACATGAAATTTTGTCTATGAAACATAGAGCAGCGATAACGAACGCTATATAATCAAAGAAAAAAAAAGACTATGATACGAAATTTAAAATCATTAACTTTATTTGAATTGGTTTGTCAAACTGCAAATTTGTAACTTAACATTATTTTATAGTTCAGTTTTACATTTGGTTATAATATCTGTAATATTTTCACTTTTAATTCAAATTTTGTTGTATTTGTTCGTAATAAGAGGAAATTATTTTAAAGATCGTTCTTCTACATTGGGGTGTAGCCGTAAACATTTCACGGAAAATTATTAATTTGAAAATAGCATTGAATCAATTATACATTTTATTGATAATATTGTTCAAACTCATCATCAAAGTTACATTCGCGTTTTAATAATCAACAACAAAGCAGTTGCTAATAATTTAATTTTCTTTTTAGACAAGCGGATTTAAGAAGTTACGGCATGAATAGCAGACCTAGCCGCCGACACTCTCAAAAAAATATCACCGTCATACGGTCCGACACCTAATAAAGGCTAAATATTAATAAAATTATCGTTTAGTAAGTTTACTTATGAATTTTTTAAGTTGAAAGCTTTCTCTTTGCGAATCAATTAATTTAATAGTAATCTAAGTAAGTTACATTAGACGGTTAGCTTAAGATTTTATAGATAGCCCACTGATTTCTAAAGAAAAAAACTTTCTATACATTATGTAATTATGATGAAGCAATTATTACAAACCAAAAAGAATCCATTTCTAAATTTACAATATTATATATGTACATTGTTGGTTAAATAATTTGTTCTTTTATTTGCAGTTGGAGGTGGTAAAAACAACCAAAACAGAAAGTGGTTCGAAAATTGAACGAAGAGGTTAAATTTTTTTTTATAAGTCATTGGAAGATTTAAGTAATTTGGAGAATATTTGTTAAAAGGTAATTATTGAATCAGAACTTGAAGAAGAAATGGCACAGATTTAGTATGGATGCAAAGTTGTTTGTCAATATTTAAGAATAGCTCCAAATTACAAGTTCTTACAAAAGTTGTTCGCTGTACCATTGATGGGTATATTGCATTCGCTTTTAAAATTTGCCAAATTTGTTAATTTATACCAATTACTGCATGTGTATTAGGTTGCGCATAGCCTTCTGATTAAAACAAAAGATTGTGAAAATGAGATTTTTAGTAATGATGCTAACATATAATATACAACAACTACGAGCATATTGATTTAAAAGATAAAAATAAGTTGTTACTGCATCCAAGTGATTTGTTCAGCTGAAGATGTAGTCAATGTATGCCAATGAGCCAATGAATAAAAGATTATTTAGAAAATAATTTATTCATATGTATTAGGTTAGATTTGTTTTTAAGAAATTTTTGTAATTGTGTAAATATCACAGGAATAATTATGACATTCTTATATTCTACTTTTTGTATTTGATTCTTTATTAAGTGTTGTCGACTATTTACATTGGGGATATTAAACTGAATGTATAAATTAAATTAAGTAGGATATAGAAATTAGCCTACAATGAGTACAAAAATCCTTTAAATCAACGATTATGCCAGAACCGTATTCTTTTTATTCAGCACATAGTTTAAATTTTTTTGAAATAGTTTAAAAAAATAGAAATTATCCCCCTGATTTAGCATTTTTTTACATTTAGTAGCACAAAACTGAAGTGTAATCGCCACAATAACCGCATTTTTTATCTTCATAAAGTATAATTTCCATAGTGAGTATATTTTATTCATTTTATAGATTAATTGTTAAATTCAAAATAGTAGGAAGGTTATAATAATTTTATTTTACTAAGATATAGAATAAAGCTGTAAAATATAGAATATTGATATTTTTTCGCTATAAAGGTTATGAGTTATACGAATAATGTAAACGTCGAATTAAATAAATTAATCGATGTTAAAAACTCTTAGAGTTATAACACAGTAAACAGTAAAAGGAGAGTTAACAATTTATTTAATGAAAATTCATATTAAAATTGAAAGTATTAGTATATTATTTTAATGATAGAAGCTAGTAAAGTACATCTTGATATGTAAAAGCGGCAGATATTTTGTAAAATAGAAACGTTCATTCAATGTGTTTGTATGTGGCCAATAAGTTTTTTGTTAGTTCTTTTTAGTTATGTCGCTCGAACTGGCGAATTTGTTTCTAATAAAGTTTTTTAATTTCAGAATTGTAACCTAAAATGTAACAAAAGTACACCTGTCAAAAATACGAGTTGCAGCGAAAGTACGAAGTTGCAGCGAGTGCTCAGCAAATGGGCACTCGCTGCAACTTCATTAGATTGGGCAACAGGGGAATATAGAGGCATAGTACTTGGAAACGCGAAAGTGCTGTCTCGCTCGCCCAATTGCTTGAAGCATAGAGCCTGTGCATAGAGCTATTCTGTGGCATATTGCTTGCACAGATTATATACTAAATAGATGGTCAACTGCAAGCAATTGTGCGAGCGAGATAGCACTTTCGCGTTTCCAAGTACTATGCCTCTATATTCCCCTGTTGCCCAATCTAATGAAGTTGCAGCGAGTGCCCATTTGCTGAGCACTCGCTGCAACTTCGTACTTTCGCTGCAACTCGTTTTGACAGCTGTACTTTTCTTACATTTTAGGTTACAATTGAAACAATTCTGAAATTAAAAAACTTTATTAGAAAAAAATTCGCCAGTTCGAGCGACATAACTAAAAAGAACTAACAAAAAACTTAGTGACCACATACAAACACATTGAATGAACGTTTCTATTTTACAAAATATCTGCCGCTTTTACATATCAAGATGTACTTAACTAGCTTCTATCATTAAAATAATATACTAATACTTTCAATTTTAATATGAATTTTCATTAAATAAATTGTTAACTCTCCTTTTACTGTTTACTGTGTTATAACTCTTAGTTTTTAACATCGATTAATTTATTTAATTCGAAGTTTACGTTATTCGTATAACTCATAAACTTTATAGTGAAAAAATATCAATATTCTATATCTTACAGCTTTATTCTATATCTTAGTAAAATAAAATTATTATAACCTTCCTACTATTTTGAATTTAACAATTAATCTATGAAATGAATAAAATATACTCACTATGGAAATTATACTTTATGAAGAGAAAAAATGCGGTTATCGTGGCGATTACACTTCAGTTTTGTGCTACTAAATGTAAAAAAATGCTAAATCAGTGGATAATTTCTATTTTTTAAACTATTTCAAAGAAATTGAAACTATGTGCCGAATAAAAAGGATACGGTTCTGGCACAATCGTTGATTTAAAAGATTTTTGTACTCATTGTAGGCTAATTTCTATATCCTACTTAACCTAATTTATACATTCAGTTTAATATCCCCAATGTAAATAGTCGACAACACTTAATAAAGAATCAAATACAAAAAGTAGAATATAAGAATGTCAATTATTCCTGTGATATTTACACAAATACAAAAATTTCTAAAAAACAAATCTAACCTAATACATATGAATAAATTATTTTGTTGAAAATTACTTTCTAAATAATCTTTTATTCATTAGCACATTGGCATACATTGACTGCATCTTCAGCTGAACAAATCACTTTGATGCAGTAACAATTTATTTTTATCTTTTAAATCAATATGCTCGTAGTTGTTGTATATTATATGTTAGGTTGTATATTATATGTTAACATCATTACTAAAAATCTCATTTTCACAATCTTTTGTTTTAATCAGAAGGCTACGCGCAATCTAATACACATACAGTATTTGGTATAAATTAACAAATTTGGAAGCGAATGCAATATACCCATCAATGGTACAGCGAACAACTTTTGTAGGAACTTGTAATTCGGAGCAATTCTTAAATATTGACAAACAACTTTGCATCCATACTAAATCTGTGCCATTTCTTCTTCAAGTTCTGATTCAATAATTACCTTTTAACAAATATTTTCTAAATTACTTAAATCTTCCAATGACTTATAAAAAAAAATTTAATCTCTTCGTTCAATTTTCGTACCACATTCTGTTTTGGTTGTTTTTACTACCTCCAACTGCAAATAAAAGAACAAATTATTTAACCAACAATGTACATATATAATATTGTAAATTTATAAATGGATTCTTTTTGGTTTGTAATAATTGCTTCATCATAATTACATAATGCGTATGATGGTGATGTTTTTTTGAGAGTGTCGGCGGCTAGGTCTGCTATTCTCCACATGCCGTAACTTCTTAAATCCGCTTGTCTAAAAAGAAAATTAAATTATTAGCAACTTCTTTGTTGTTGATTATTAAAACGCGAATGTAACTTTGATGATGAGTTTGAACAATATTATCAATAAAATGTATAATTGATTCGATGCTATTTCCAAATTAATAATTTTCCGTGAAATGTTTACTTACCGTGAAATGTTTACGGCTACAACCCAATGTACAAGAACGATCTTTAAAATAATTTCCTCTTATTACGAACAAATGTAACAAATACAACAAAATTTGAATTAAAAGAGAAAATATTACAGATATTATAACCAAATGTAAAACTGAACTATAAAATAATGTTAAGGTACAAATTTGCAGTTTGACAAACCAATTCAAATAAAGTTAACGATTTGAAATTTCGTATCATAGTCTTTTTTTTTCTTTGATTATATAGCGTTCGTTATCGCTGCTCTATGTTCCATAGACAAAATTTTATGTATTTTGTGTGTGCGAAAGAGATAGGGCTTTCGCGTTCCAATCGAAATATTTGTATGAAGTAAACCCACCCTGATTGCTTGCACATCTGAATATGTCATATAAACATCATGTATAATTTTGAAATAACACATGTCATGAATACAACTGTTATTATAATTAAAGGAAGACGTACACTTAGAGGCAGCGTCTTTGGGGTCTGGATCGTTGAAGAGCGAAAAAGGCGGAAAGCTGAAGAGGTCCAGACTTGTAAGGAAGATTCGTCAACAGAACAAGACGATTCAGTAGCTCAGACGGAAGTTAAGAAGATTGCGAAAACCTATGCGGCGTAGTAAGTAATATGGAAAGTATACAAATTAATAAAATAAAACAAATGTTAAAACTAATTTTATCAAAAGAATCTTATATAGTTTATTTGAACATGAATTGAAAAATTTTTTATTTATAATTATTTATTGGCCAAGCGTGGAGTTTTGACAAAAGTTTGAAAATATACTCCAAGCACTAATAGATATCGCTATAATCATGCATGTTTTTGCTTGTTTTCAGTTGTTGAGGAGTTGCCCACTTTCATTTATGCAATTACCACCTAGTTGATTCCAGAATGCTACCTGGAGACGCCTGGTACTATTTACAATTGTATTTTCTATTTTATTTAAAGTTTTTTGAATTTTATTCTCATAGTAATGATATTTAAAATATATTAAATTGTATAGTAATGTTATTTTCATATTTGTCTTTTGTGAAATATTTTTATAATTTTAATAAATTTATGGATTAAAATTACTTTTTTTTTCATAACGCCATCTGTGATCTACAGAAAGTAAGAAATTACGCCATCTATGGGCATTAATAATAATTACAAAAGTCTTTGGTCAGGAAAAGTGAGGCTAGGGGAAAGGGGAGTTACTTTGACAGCGTTTCGCCATGTATGAAAAAGTGTTACTCTTTTTTTATATGGGCTAGTATGGATCGTGTCCGTTCTGTATCGTATCTATTCTGTGTTCTGTGGTTTGAAGCACAGAATAGATACGATACGATACGACGACGGTTTGAAGTTGACCATCTATTTAGACATTTAGTATATGATCTGTGGTCCGCATTAACGAATGTATTTTCCTATTGGAATTTTGAACGCCTTACCTTTTCAATTATTGCTCTGTTTTGTAAATTGTTTTCATTACTTTGTATTATACTAATTTTATTATAATATTGTTTGTTTCATAGCGTTAAGTTTGTTGTGTTATATAATAATATGTGTTATTGTTAAAGTGTGTTTTTATTGTGTAAATAAAATGGCGAATATACCAGCAGTATATTCGAAATAAGCAGTGTACAATACAGTTCGGGAATATAGAAAAGAGAGACGCATCCGCTTATTACATATGATAAATCATCGATCAAAGAGGATTTAATGGATTTGGTTCGCCGAGAAAAACTTAAAATATTTGAGCTATGCTGTTGTTGAAAAAGCTAAGGAAAAAATGTATCGAGATATTAAGATTGCCGCCTTATTGCGAACTAAATCCAATTTAGATTGTCTGGGCACAAATGAAAGGATATGTAGCTAGAGAAAACACAACTTTTAAACTGATCGATATTAAAAGACTTCTATGTGAAGCAATTTCGTAAACAAGCCCAGCAGCATGGCAAAAATGTTATCGATCATGTCCTAAAGAAGAGAAGCGGGTGGCCGAGCTTGATGGTATAATAGATAGTGTAATAGATAGATTTATAATTAACTAAATATCGTAGAAATGCGCTGTAGCCTTATATACATATTAATGCATTTGGTTTAAATAATGCAAATAAGTTTAAATTGTATTTTTTCAGTTTAGAAACTTTTTAATGTAAATTATGCACGTCGCAATGATAAAGAAGTTAAAAATAATATTGATGATTAATCTTAAAACTCAATTATTTCACAGATTCCTGCGACCCATCAAACCGTATTCACCACCTATGTTAATGACAGAATAAACCAAATAGTATGAGCTAAGAGACATATGAGAAATATAATAATAATAGCATGAGCATAAGAGACATGCAAGCTCATGAGCTAAGAGACATGTCTGGCACATTGACTGAAATTCCAGAAATAAGATTTTCCATACTTCGCTCTTGCGCAATTGAATTTAAACATAGCATTCCGAATTCTCAACTTCACTCCATTGAAACATTGGGTAATTAATAGTAGATTTTTTGCATAATGAAGCATTTGCGATTGGTTAATTTTGATGATAAACAACACTTATATAATTGTTAAATCTCGTATGGATAAAAATAATTCTCTTTAATCTTTCAGACTTTATTTTACTTGTAAATAAATCATTCCACTTTCTCGTGTATTACAATTGTGCACATTTGATAATGATTTTTTAAAAGATTTTAAAGTAACCATGAAATTTTTAATATTCACACAGTCTTTTAGTTTCTATTATTTCTTAACGAAATGACGTTATCTAGGTAGCTGACAGCAATAAGATAATATGTGAAAAAGCCGTGTTTTGGGTATAGTTGTCTACTCCTTCCAATTTATTTGATTAGATGCACCTATAATTTAATTTAAATCAAGTGAGAACTCACTAAATGTTCTAAAATTCTACTGCAAAAAGTGAAAATTTTTAATTTCACATTTTTAATAAAAGTAAAAAATTGTTTCCGGTGTTACGAGGGCCTTGTTATAAGTGTTACAAGAACGAAATTAAGACACATTTTTGACAAATTATAAATTTGTTTCTTTAGACAATTTTGATTTTTAATTGAAGTAATAGTAGGAATAAAGCAAACATAAATATTTAACCTTTTTAAGCTTAGATTGAAATAATGTTTCAAAAATATCTTGCACAGAAATTTGCAATAAGTATGATCATCTTTCATTTTTAAAAATGATCTACTTGACACACAAATAATGCCCTCAAAATATATGAGACATTTTTTTCTTCCAATGTAATTGCTATTGCAGTATTTGATGTTACATTTTGAAAACATATTTGAATCTCTTCATGATCATTGCCTACAGAACTTTGAAATTTTTCAACATATCTGTATTCTACTTTCTTTTTGTGTATCTGGAATGTTCTTTTTCATACTTTCAAAGTAGTCAGAATAAACTTGCGTAAGATGTCACAATTTATCTCTCGCATGCTTTATAGTTCAGTGCATATATCTGTAATTGTAGCGATTTAAAGATGACTATTGAGATTATTCATTTGTAAAAGCTCATGCTAAACTTTCAAATGTATCTTATGTGTTACCAGTAACAGAAGACACCTCTTGAAAAAATTTATTCTCAGTTTGCAATATAAATTTTGGTGTGTAATTAACTAAAAGTGATGAAATTCTCTACAAATAGTTTTCATAGATTTCACGCATAGTTGGTATGATATTCCAATTGTGTTTTTTATTTTTAAGCCAATTTCAATTTCTTACCATCTTGCAATCCTTAATACCAGGGGCTTGGTAGCTAACATCCACTTAAGGCCTTGTACTTTTATTTGTTAAGTACGCTACTTTCATAATAAAATATCATAATTGGATCGCAACACTATATCTTCTATAAAATACCTGTTGATTCACTACTCCATATAAAGCTTTAAAAAATATGGATTTACCCAAAAATTTACATGTGAAATGTCAGTATAAGAGGTTTGACCCAGGTATGGAAGTATAAAAAAATATTAACTATGTTTTAAATATTGCTATAAAATTTTGGTCTTTGTTACACTTCTATTAAATCTTTTCGTATTGTTAGTAATATTTTAAATTACTTTTTCGAGTTCAATATAAACTTATATATTCATTTTATCTTGAGAAGAATTTATACATTTTTGTACACTTTGTAGAATTGTTTTGTGCTCTAGTATAAATAAGAAGATAATCAGCCATACATCTTAAGCACTACTGTCAAGTCATTATTAACATTTATTGCAGGCATTGTGATAGTTTAAAGTAAATCAATAAATGAAATCCAAAAAACAAATACTGCATATTAAATTAATTTAGTATTTATAAAGTTGGTATTTGCAACTTAATGAAATGTTACAATTACTGACGTTTGGAAAGCAGGTTTTGCCAGGGGGCTTTCGATGAATCTCTTTAGGTACTATGTATGTATTTTACAAAGATAATTTTTATTTTCCAGAGACCAAATTTTTGGATGGAAAGAGTGCTTTTACAAAGAATTCTACAATTGTAACCGGTTTGAAATACAGAAATAAATACAAAGGACATGAAGCTAAATAAACATAGCCTTAATGTTGTCAGCTAACACAATTAATTGTGAATAATGAATTTCTACAAAATTAACGCCAAATATATTCAATAGTTGCCAGCTAAAATAGACATTAAAAATATGATAATATACATTTATTAAGACAAAATTGTATTGCCTTTTTATTGACCAATTTTTAGTTTTTTTCTCCATTATTTTAATTTTTACACATTAAAATAAATATCTATTTCTTCACAAGAGACGTCAATAATATTTTTTTTACTTTCTAATAGTCTAATGAATTATTGATACATGTATTCATGTTAAAAAAAAACTATATTAAATGACCAATGTAAATTTAACTATTGTTATATGTTGACTAGTATTGAATCTTAAATTTTATTATTTGACTATATTAGTGGTTGTTACTGTACGTTTAAATTCATAAATCACTAATTGGAATCAGTCTTTAGTTACATTTGATTCTGTATCAATTTAATAAGACAAATATGCAATACAAAAACGTGGACATGGTTTTTCTCCTTCTCCAAAGTTAGTAGAATCTTTTGGTACAGGAATAATTTAAGTAGATTGTTATATATAGTATATGTTGGGATTACAAAGTCACTATTTCATCAGCAATACTAATAATATCCGCTGCAACTCTTTGTTTAGTTAATGGATAATGGTTATAAGTTATTTATTTTCAACTTGCTCCTTTATCTATACTCAAAATTTTTGAAAATAACTTGTTTGTATAATAGAAGGTAAACAAATATCAATTATTGTACCTTTGTACTACTATTTATATTTGTAAAACATCTTCCTTATCCGTTAACTGTATTTTACTCAAGTATCTATTCATTCTTTGGCTCTATATTAATTGGTACCTATATACATACAATAACATGTTTACAATAACATTTTTATCATCAATATTTTCATGTAGGTACTTCGGACATGGATTTCCTGATAATATCTGAAAAATGTTTTATTAAGTTATTTCTGTTTTTATATAATTGATGGAACCTATTAGGAACTCCTATTCAATGCAATATGAAATGCCTGCTAATAAATTGACTTGTGCTTATATTTTCATTTATAAAGCTTCAGTATCATAATGTGTATAAAACAAATTATTTTGTTGTATTTTTTATTTCCTTTCTATACAACACTGTAAACAAACCACTACAAAATCGTAGCTAGGCTGTACTTGCCCACCATAGTGGAAAACATAAAACAGTAATTTTTAGACATGTTCAGAATACTATAAAAAAATCTAAATAATTTTTGAAGAAACTTATTATGTAGCCTTGATTACTAGGTTATTTGGTATATGTATTAGTTACCAAGCCGCTTAGATATTCAGTTAGCTGAAAAGAATAGAATCTTTCAGAGGTTATAAAGCATTTGAATTAATTCTATTACTAACACAGTTGTAACAAGAAAAATTAACTATTTTCCTATAATAAAAAGTGTATGATACGTTTAAAATTTTTTTGCAAAAATAGTTTTGTCTGGTCTCGAAATACAAGCAAAACAAAATGTTTGGTAAAAGATTCATTACTCATTTCACAAAGGTGCAACTTATATTTTCAACTAAACTCTTTTAATTTTGTTTATAACTTTTATTCAAATATCCAAAATAAACGAGCTTGAATGGATATTTATTGAAACTTATATAAGTATTTTAACAATTTTAGATTTCGAGTAACAAAATTTTTATAATTGTTATTTCTAAAAGCAATTTTGGCCAAGTTACTTAAAAATAGTTAATTTATAATAAACATATTTTAAATTAAAATAAAAATGTCTCGAATCCACCATGCCAGTATTAGTTTATAGCCGTATCTGTTCTGTGGTTTATAATTACTTTTGAATTTTGTCTCTGTTTTGTGGTTTGTATCATAGATTGTTCGTTAGTTTGAACTGTGGTAAAGTAACGGCTAGTATTAACTGACTAAAAAGATTGAATTTTGAATTATGACTATTTATAAGTATAGTGAATAATATAATGTTGTATCAAGTATTTAAAAAAAAAGTAGTATTTTAAATAATTGTCTCGTACTCGTGTTTAAATATGTATTTCGAGGTAAATTGAAAATATTTTTTTATATCATTTGATTCATTGTTACGTATAGAAATAAAGTTGTAGGTTTAATTTTTACACAAACAAGCAATATACTTGCTCATGTAACATAAAATGTTATTAATACGAACTAAATGTAAACATTGAAGCGTCCCCGGTTCTTATCCAAGAATGTTGTTTCAAATAAAACACAATCGGTCTTTATGTGAGTAAGTCATAATTTCCAGTCAAGTTATGATATTTGAAACGTATCAGTACAAGGCAGATAAGTCTTCAGTTTTGTTTTACTTTTTGCTTGAAATTTGGCTTATTTTTCTTCGTAATTTTTTATCTCGTAGATTAGGTAATTATTGTGTTCAACATTTATATGTAAAAACAATTCAGTACAATATTGTAATTCAAATATGCAATTAAAGATGTGTCAATTTCAATGGACATCAGGTCTCAAAAGTCTACATGTATTGTGAAATAGTTTTGAATAGCATTTATGTTTTGCTATAGGTTTTAATCTTTCAAAAAGTTAAGATGTTATCACATTACTGGGGATATATTAGAAATATCAGACCTTGATGAGGAAAGTCACTATGAAATAATACATTCGTTTGAATGCACATTATCACTACCGACATGAACCACAAAATGTAGTTCATGTGGGTAGTGATAATGTGCATTCAAACGAAACTCCAATGGTTATTGGTTACTTTGATAATAAAGAAGTTCAAGAAGCAGAACCTGAAGCTGAATTGACCAATAAAGAACCAAGAAAACTCATGATAAATGGAGAAAACATATACAACTTGATACATTCCAATTTACTTGGTCAGCTCTGCCGCCTTCTCAAATAGATAAACCACTTGCACCAATTGAATATTTTTCAAAATATTTAAGATTCCTTAGTTCAAGATTTGGTTTTAAATATAAATTTGTATGCAACCTGATACAGAAATGAAAATATTTTTGGGACTTCATATGGGAAATCTGAAATTTCCTAGTATCCATTTATTTTGGGATTCTGGTTTAGGTATAAATCTGTTTTTAGATAATATGCCTAGAGACTGGTTTCTTCAGCTGAGAAAAAATTTACATGTAATAGACAATGATTCGATTCCTGCAAACATCATTGATCGTTTTATAAAAGTTCGACCGTTATTCAATTTGATTCTAAAAATATGCCTGGAATTAAATTTTGAACAATTACTGAGTGTTCATGAACAGATTGTACCATTTCGAATAGAAATCGAAGAATACGTGAAAGGAAATCCTGAGCCATGGGTCGTAAAGATATTTATGATTTTATAATTTATCAAGGTGCTACCATAAACCTAGAAAAGAATGACGTTTTGAAGTATAGTGCATCCCAGCTATTTATGTGAATCTACTATTTAAAAGAGTAACTAACCCTGGTCATTATCTTTTTTATGATAATTACTTTTCTAACTATGTATTATTGAGAGATCTTCGTATACGAGAATATATACTGGTACAATGATCAGAGTAAATAGATTTGGAAAACTTTCCTTTATAACGGATAGGGAGGGAGCCAAAAAAGAAAGAGTATACTGATCAAATTGCAAAAAGTACCAAAGATGTGGTTGTCATAAAGTGGATGGACAATAAGAGTGTAATTCTTGCTTCAAATTATGCTAGAATAGGAGAATAATATGAGGCAAGAAGATGGAACAAAGTAACCAAGCAATATATAACAATTCCACATCCTGAGCTTGTGCGTTCAAATAACAATGGAATGGGTGGGGTAGATAAAACAGATCACCTTATTAGTTTGAATCGTATCTTCATCACTCCAAAAAGTGGACATTATGTATGATATTCCACACCATCAACTTGGTACTAAGCAATAGTTGGCTGTAATATCAAGAAGATTGCAAAACATGCAATATTCGAAAAAATAATGTTCTAAACCTGTTGCACTTCAGACAGCGAGTTGCTGAGGCTTTTATAAAAATGGAACAGTCATTGATGGCTAGAAAATCCTTTCTCTGATCCCAGTAGTCTGGTAAACACCCCAACCAGTACATCAAAATGACATCCTCGCAGTGGTGCTGAAATTAGGCCTACAAGTGAAATTCAGTATGGCACTGTAGATCACTTGCCTGAGTACGATATAAAGAAGGAAGCAACGAGAAGCAAGAAACCGGAATGTAAAGGTAAAACATATGTGTACAGTTTGAAGTGCGATATACATGTGTTTTATTGGTGAGCGAAATGGTTTTTGAGAAATCTATCAAAACCATTATTATTTTTATTTCTAAAATATAAATGAAGTGCTAACAGTTAAAACCAGCATTACTAAGTTTTTTATATAATTATTAAGGAGTAAAAAATAAATATTTGGAGGTAACTGAAAGTTGTATGTCAAACTACACTGGAGACCTGGTGTCCGTGTGAATGGACATACAAATTTCAATAAAACTAAAAATAAGATGTAATTTTTTTATACTGCAATTCATTAACTATTACTAAATAATAAGGAAATCAACTCAAACTTTTTTCTGACGCGTTTTGTAAACTCTGGTTTAAAGGGGTTAATTGTAACATTATGAAAATGGTCGATTTTATAAAATTGTTTTATTACATATAAAAAGGATATTCACTTTTAATTTGTTTGGAAATGAATAAGATATTCTATTAGTAAATGGAAATTAGGTTGGCGTCGATAAAAACGATTGCTCAGTAAAAACAATAAATCTTTAATTGTTATTATTGAGCAATAGTTTTTATCGGCGCTGGCTTATAGGCAAACAGTTTATCTTATATGCAATTTAATATTAGTTTTTTTTAAATAAATATGTAGATTGACAATACGCCAGAACCAGTGAAAAAGAAAAGGATGATGGAAAAAGAAATCGAGGAAGTTCCAACGTTAATTTTGAAGCCATTTACAAGAGCACCTCAAATTATTTTTGAAAATGTCCCAATTGGCGTTTGTGTTGAACGCTGTATGAATATTGTAAATCCTACACAGAAATCATTGCAGGTAAGCTTTTTATGGTATTTATTTTGGAATCTAAATGCCATTTTAAAATCACTTCAATTTCTTTTATATTTTACAAAAATATATGATTTGTTTAGATGAAATTAATATATTGTGACTGAAATAGAATTTTTAAATATAGAATAGTATATAGCCCAGTAAGTAGAAATAACTGAATGTTAAAGAATTACGTTAGAGTTTTGATTTATGTTTCCAAACAGTCGATAAGAAAAGAATTTGGCCTTGACAAGAACAAAAATTAATCAATAAAATCCTTTTATTTCTTGACATAGTCTCTTCTTATTTCGACGCACTTAATCCATCGTTATTCTGAGGACTGTATATCTCATTAGCAGGTGTATCTTATTAGCAAGTTTTTCAAACTCCTTAAACAATTGTACCGACACTGATAATACCCTCTTTTCCAACTCTTTTTTAATTTCGGAAATGATGAAAGTCTGATTGTGTCAGATTTGGTGAATATGGGGGATATTTTAGTACTTCATGTGGAAGTTCCTACGGCTTAGCTAATGCGTTAAGTTAAGGAAGTTTGAGTGGGCACATTATCTTTATGAAACAGGACCTTCTTTTTGTCTCACTAATCGTTTTCGTTCTGGTTGGTTCCTGAATTTTTTCTCCTCTAACAAATAAATGTAGTTTTGACCCATAATAATGGTACCTTTGAGAAAATAATCAATAGGAAAAAATCTCCTTGGAGTCCCAAAACATGGGTTATTTTTCCTGTAATGGAATTGCCTTTGTCTTTGATTGCAGAGATATTAATGTTTCCAATTTGTGTTGTGTTGTTGGTAGAGTACCCTTGTTCTGATTATTCTTAAAAATTCTCATACATGTGAGTTTTATGGCATGGTGCCACATATGTTTTATAAAAATTGGCAGGCTCCTCTGATGACACACTTCTTTGATATCTTTTTCTTTTAATGAAAAAATTTCTTCATAGTTAAGCTATTGATATTTATTCCTTGCCACATGGTTATAATTTCTTCTTCATTGTATATATGTCTTAAAGTCTTTAACTCTCTTTTTAATTAACCTGAGGCTTTTATTATGTTTTCATGTATTATAGCTAAGGTGTCGCCTCATTGGTAATGCTTTGTTTATGCATCTTTAAGGGCTCCTACTAGGCTACAAGCTCTTTGCTACCTAAATTGAATAAGATGCTAATAACCTTGCTGTATACTTCCAAATATAATTGTTTGATAAAGTGAATGTAATAAACGTAAAATAAAGTAATTTGAAGTTTCATCAATTGAAATAGTGTATTATTGCATGAAACGTATCTTAGTATGTTATTGCAAGTAACGCTAGGTAAACGCAGATAGAATGGTCCAAGTGGGTGGTAAGAGGTAAAACAGAAAGTAAGGAATAGTATAATTCCAATAATGTGTAAGTCAGAGCAACATAAATAATAATAAAATAATAAAAGTAATAAATAATAATAACGTATTTATTTTTGTGTTTTATATTTAAAAAGTAGACAACAAAAATTTTAAAGCATTCGCAGAACAAGGACAGGTCGAGAAGAGTTTTAGTAATATATGCTCGGGAAACTAAGATTGTGAGTAATTATATATCAACAGTCATACCGTGAAAATATTTGAATTTTTTGCATTGATAAAATAATTTGGAATAAGTTCAATGTTGTTTTCTTATTTATTTATGTTTTTATTCTCCTAATTTTATTTACAATAAATGTTGTCACAGATTTTTTTAAGAAAAGCTTTGCCGCAAGGATTGAAAATAAATTTGGTGGAAGGAAGCTTTATACTAGAACCACAAGATTGTATTTGTGTGATTTTAAATTGGACTCCTTTAAAACCAATAGCACAAAGAGAAACAATACATTTTACTGATCAAAATAGAGGTTGTTATGATGTCATCATTGTGCTGAAGTCTGTTGTGGTGAGTGGTTTATTTAATTCAAAACGTTATTACAAAATATTGAGGTCAGTAGGAACAAGAGAAGCATAACTGTATATTACTATAGTTCAGTTTAGAAAATGTATAGTTAAGCAGAATTTAATGAAAATTGAGTTACAGCATAATTGAACTTAAATTATAGCAGAATTGAGTTCTAATTTATTTAGAATAATCTAATTTGTTAATTTTAAAATTATCTGAATTAGTAACTAATTTTTTATGTTTTTAAAAAAAAAAGGATTTCCTGTTTGTTTAATTTGTAACTTGGGCAAAATATTATAGAAAAATAGAATTTTACGAACCTGAGCAAACTATAGCAATTAGCCGAAATCTTACAATTGTTTTAAAAATCTTACAATTGTTTTAAAAAAAAGTAGGCAACATATTTCTTCTGTGACAAATTAAGGGGTGAGATGCAGTTATATTAAACATTTTTTTTTTGACAGTAATTAAATTTATTTTATAAAATTAATAAAACAGAGTTATTATATTATGTTGTAACATGACTTGACCAAATTTTCCAAACAAAATATTCTTTTTGACGAAGTTATTGCCATCTTCGTAGAACCCCGTTCCATGTACAATGCTTTACGGTGACCATCAGAACTTGTTACAGGTTCATCTAAAATCAAACAAAAAAAATCATTAGTTTAATAGAAAATCTTGTACTTGATCAAAAGATTTTATTTTTGAAAATTAACAAAATGGCGGCATCTAACAGCCTCACGGCTTTTCAAGGCTAAAAATATCTATCAGTTTATTGTTAAAAAAAATTGAAGTTATTGAAAAAAAATGAAACTCCTTCGATCAAGTGTCCGGTCAGTCCTCCGAGTGGTTGTTGAATTACAGTGGTCACCGACTTCGAAAACATAGTTTTGAGAAAAATGCATTTAAAGTTTTAGTCCAGGCGCGGTGTTAACTTTTTATATAATTTTGAGGTAGGTGAATGTGGAAAAACTCCATACGTATTAATAAAAGTATTTCTAAGAAATATTGAAAAGAATAACATTTGTGAATAGAATGTTTGTGAACAATAGAATCTATTAAGCCGTCGAATCTAATTACTTGCAACTGCCGTTCGCTACCTGCCATCGAGCCAGAGGTGCCATTAGTAATTGTTGAATATCTCAAAAATTATTGGTTGAAATGATTTGAAATTTTCAGGTAATATTTTCTAGACATCATATTTTCGAGACAAAAAATATCAATTTTTTGAAAATTCTGACTGCATCTCACCCCTTAATGTTTGTAAATAGTTTAATTGAAATACAATGTTTTTAAGTGCCCAATGTGTACGGAACCTTATAGCATGAGTTCCACTCATGTTTGACAGGTTTTTTTATATTTTAGTTTTTAAGCTACTCTCATAAAGTTTTGACTGTTGTAATACAAGTCGTATTTTATGGTTTTAGGCGAAGAAGCTTATTTCAAAGAAGTTTTTAAGATTTTCTCCTACAAAATTGTCAACAAAAAAGATAGGTGTGAGAAGTCCGAAATTGAAACACAGAGGTTCTACTTCAAAAAGTGCACTCAAGTCACCAGAAAATTCAGAACGAAAATCATCTAAGTACCATGTGAAATCTATCCCAATTGTCCAACAACAACAACTGCAAAATATATTTATGGATTTCCATCTTCCCAAACATGAGCCTTCAACATATGGAAAGATTAAATTACATGAATCAAGTTTTAATAAAGAATTACCTGATTCATTTCACCCTAGTACATCTGATAAGGAAAATAAGTCCCCTCTGAATTTTGTAAATTATATTGATAAATCGAAATTGATACCAAAACCGAAATGTCCGAGAATGTCACCTAACAATGTGCTCTGTGAAATAGACAATCTTAACTTTACACCTTTGAAAGCATCCCATCACCAACAGCAAGCTGTAGAAATAAATGATATATCTTTATTTAACAAAGATTTTTATGGTACAGGAAAGCATGATTTGAAATTTCAATTGGAAAATGCAGAAACTCGAGAGCATAATCAAGAAAATAATCATAAGGGCACCGACATTTTCGACAATTTTAACTTTACCCCTTTGAAAAATAATTTAAGAGATTGTAAATTTGAAAATGACATGCCCATTGACATTCGTAGAGAAACATATGCCGTTAAGCAGTTTACAGCTAAGGATTTTACTAGAAAACCAAATAATTATATGAACTCACCAAATAAAAGCTATCCTGTCATAGATTTGTGCAGTTCCCCAGACAGTTTTATTGATGGTTCTTTCATACCTACGAAGCATGAAACTGAAATTTTATCCAATGGCAAATCAACAACAGTTCATGTTACTATTAATAAAGAGAATACAACTATTAATGTTGACACAAAAGATTATGATGATTGCTTTTTACGGAAACCTGAAATACCAGGTATTAATGTGACCTTTAATAATTCGGAGATAACTAACTTAAATGATATTAATATGACATTCAAACCACATCTATGTTCCACTGAGAGGAAAAGTGGTGAAATTGGTCATAAGGAAAACCCATCATCTCGTATATGTAAGGGGCTTTTTGACAATGACACTTGCCATCAGGGTGTGTATGGCATTTGTAATGGCACCATGGATCAATTGAGTATGGCAAAGTGTAACAGAGGTGACTCACCAATTGTACCTCTAGATCCTAAAAACCCTAATAACTTACAAAGTTCGCCTTACAGTACAGATCCTCAAAGTTTAGAGGCCACGCAACAAAATACACTTCGCGGTCAAAACATTTGCCTACAAAAGTCTCTTATATTCGTTGAAGAAACTACGTCTAAGTCACGGAAGGTTTTTAAAGATAGAAACTGTGCAGATGGGGTTCGAAGTATTATAGAAGCAGATATGTGGCAAAAGCAAGTAAAAAATCCACCACTTAGATCACTTACACCTCCGCTTATGTTTATTCCAGAAGAATCGACACAAAATTTTGATAGTCATACATTTGGCAAAGGAGATTCATTCACACTTAATCGGACTTATGATCTTTATAAAACTAAATCTTTTCATAATGATAACTTTTCATTCAAACAGAGTCGAATATTAACCACTACTGATGTCAGTATGTGGAAGGTTCCTTCTGCTCCTATAAGAACTTCTAAGAATAAACAGCGACCCGATCCATCTTATCACACTGTTAATCCAGAATTCCTCATTGGGAATGTGTATACGTCGTCCTCTACAATGGATCCCTTCTTGTCGGCATCTTACTTTTATGATGAACAATCAGTGGATCGGTTTGAGCAGGAATTCAAAAGGTGGTTGAACTACTTGCTGACACCACCGGCCGAGTTTGAAACAGACGGTGCTAAAATAGATGTAGGTAAAGTTTGGATTGAAACAAAACACAAAGAAATTCCTGCTGCACCCACACGCGAACAAGTCTCCAGTCAGTATCATAACAGTCATCGTTTGGACAGTTTGCGCAAAGCAGCTTGCAATTTAATTATGACTCCTCAAATGAGTCAAGTTTTTCTTAAACTCGGGGCACAAATTGACAAGCAAATTATTTCAATTCGAAAAGATAAATGCTTACACTTGGATATATGTTTACAAAGAATAATCTTGGATATTTTATTTTGCTATAATCCGCTTTGGTTACGTATTGGACTCGAGGCAATATATGGTACTGTCATTCCTTTATCATCAAATAGTGATATGTATGGGCTTTCCGTTTTTATTATTCAGAATATGTTTAAAGATCCTTATATGTTTGCTAAACATCAAAATCATAAGACGCCCAATATGTTGCGTGAAGCTTACACTGAACAAATGAAGAAATTCACTTTGAAGAAATATTTCATGTTGGTCTATTTCCTCGATCAAGCAAAGCAAAAGAAACTTATCTTTCACGACCCTTGTCTTTTTAGGCGAAATGCGCCAAGTAAAGAAAGCAGGGATATGTTAATAAGGTTTACGCGAGAACTTATCGCAGGCATCGGAGATATAACTAAGCATTTACGACCATTAGGATATGTGGTTACTCACAAGCAATCCTATTTAGATGAGTTTAAGTATGCCGTTCACAATTTAGCAGTAGATTTAAAAGATGGAATAAGACTGACAAAAGTTATGGAGATAATACTTGTAAAGGATAATTTAGTAAAGAACCTTAGAACGCCGCCTATATCTCTCTTGCAGAAAGTACATAATTGCAAAGTGGCACTGGAGGCTCTTAATGATGCCAATTTTAGTATCGTCGGAGATATAACTCCCAGAGATATAGTGGATGGTCACAGAGAAAAGACACTTTCACTGCTTTGGCAAATAATTCACGTTTTTCGAGCACCATTATTCATTAAAGCAGCCGTAACAATTCAAGCTTGGTGGAGAAACAAGTATCTCGCAATAATTGTTAGAAAACGTATTGATCACAAGAAGCTAATGGCCAAGCATAATGCAGCTTCAGTGATACAAATTTGGTGGCATCGAATTTTGCATAATCGTATTGTGGAGGCTAAAATGAGACAATGTATTGCTGCCTCCGTTGTAGTACAAAAATACTTTAGAATGTGGAGACAAAGAATAATGTATATAAAATATAAATATGCTGCTTTGGTTATACAAAGGTGGTATAGGAATGTGAAAGAAATTCAAGAAGCTAAGAGCATACTGGAAATGTTAGTCAAGAAACATAGAATGGCGAGCAAAATTCAAAATTGGTATCGTAACCAAATTACAGCAAAGAAGTTGTTGTGCATTAGAGATCAATATATTTTGCACTGTGCTGACATGCGCATGCGAAATAATGCATCGAACTTGATTAAACAAATATTGAAGAGCATTTTGTTGAGAAAGAGATTTAGACATATAGTAACATGTGTCATTGAAAGGGAAAAGGTCAGGAAGTGCATTTTAACTCAAAACATGATGGCAGTTAAGATCCAATCATATTTTAGAGCCTACCTAGAAAGGAGAGCTTATCGGAAACTTATAAGTGCATGTATTAGACTACAAAGTTATTTTAGATGTATAATACAGCGAAGAATGTTTTTGAAAATGAAACATTTTGCACAAGTTATAGAAATTCGTTATTTGGCTGTTTTGCATATGAGAAAATGCAGTTCAGAATATCAAAATTTACGTAAAGCTGTTTCGTACGTTCAGCAACAGTATCGAGCGAAAAAGGCAATGATATCTACCCGTAACATATACTTACGACAAAAACAAGCTGCTGAATTTATCCAACGAAAATACAAAGCCACACTGGCCATGAAATGTGACAGAAAATCATTCCTTGAAACAAAAACGGCCTGTGTAGTGATACAATCATATTTTCGAATGTTTATTGAACGGAGATCCTATCTCAATCTTAAGTACGCTAGTGTTAAACTACAAAGTCATTTCAAAGCCTTTATACAAAGAAGGAAATATTTAAAATTGAAACATGCTACGATTACAATAGAAATTAGATATAAGGCAAACTTGAATATGAGGAAATACCGATCAGATTATGAAAAATTATATAAAACAATTGTATTTCTTCAACGTCTCTATAGGGCAAAAATGGATATGATATCTACACGGGCTAGATATTTGCATTTAAAACATGTTACTGAGCGTGTACAGCAGAAATACAAAGCAAAGAAAACTATGCGATATGAAAGAGAAAAATTTTTACAGTTAAAGCTTGCCTGTATAATGATGCAAAGACGTTATAGAGCAAATAAACTGAGGAACTGGCATGTATCTCAATTTAAAAGACTGAGAAGTGCCTGTATACTTATACAATATCAGTTTAGGGCCAATAAAAATATGATTTTGGCTCGAAATAGTTTCCTATCGAAAAAGGATGCTGTTCTTGTGATCCAGAGATATTACCGGGCGCACAAGAAAAAGAAAATTGAACAACAAACTTATGTACACATTAGGAATAGTGTTGTAAAAATACAGACTGTATTTAGGTCGTATTTGTTGACAAAGGAAATAAGGATAAAATATATAATGTTTAGGAATACCGTTATTACAGTTCAACGAAGGTATAGAGCTATAAAAGAAATGCAATATTATAGACATCAATATGTTACTTTAAAAATGGCAAGTATAGTTATTCAGAAAACATACCGCGGGAAGAAAGAAAGAGAAAGTTATTTGAAATTGCTGGATTCGGCTATTGTAGTTCAGAAACAGTATCGAGCCAATTTATTAATGAAAGCAGCAAGAAGTCAATATTTGGATATGAAGAAAGCAGCAATACATATACAGACTTGGTATAAAGCCATTTTGCAAATGAAAATTGAACAAAAAATTTATAGACGTAAAATTGAAGCTTTAAAATTGTTACAAGCGAAACTTAGAGCAGCCTTGTTGATGAAGTTCCAGAAAGAAAACTATCAGAGATTACGACACGCAGTAATTGTTTTACAACAACGTTACCGATTTATTAGATCAGTTCGTCAAACTCGTCAAGAATTAGTGAGGCGAATAGTGACAATACAAAATTGGTACAGATCTATTCTTTTAATGAGGCTATATTCTCGGCAATATTTTAGGTTAAAGATGGCAACAATTATGATTCAAAAACATTACAGATCTCTATTGATAATGCGTCAGGATAGACTTAGTTTTGTTAATAAAAGAACGGCTGCAATGAAAATACAAAGGTTCTATCGATCAATTCGCCTCATGAGGTTGTGTAGGAATGAATATGCAAAGAAACGCTCGGCTGTCCTTATGATACAAAGTTCATATAGAATGTACAGGCAAAGAAAGTATTACTTGAAATTAAAATTAACTGCTATTTGTTTACAAAGATATATGCGTTCTTATTCTCTTACAAGGAAATTCCAGGAAAAGTTTGAATACACTAAATCTTGCATTATAAAAGTGCAATCAATAATACGAATGACGTTACATCGTAAACGCTACTTGCGTATGCGAGAAGCAGTACTGGTTCTGCAGTTTGCTTACAGGCAGAAAAAGAAAATTGAGTTGGCCCGATTTGACCGTAGAAAAATGATTTTGAGTGTAATCTGTATTCAGAAAAATTATCGTGCGTATCTTGCTGGGAAACATTATAGGAAGTTAAGAAGCTGCATAACCACTTTACAACAGAGATGGAGAAGTATATTGGTGATGAGAACAGAGAGGGAAGAATATATTCTCAAAAAGAATACTATCATAAATATTCAAGCTAGAATAAGAGGTGTCGTGGCCAGACGTGAATTTGCAAAAAAAAGACAGCAGCTTGTACTTCATTATGAGGAGAGGAAGAGGTATATTGCAGTTTTGAAGATACAGGTAATATTAATCTATACTATAAATGCAAAACTTTGGATGGATGATTCAATGTATGGATGGATACACGTTTGTTACTTGATAACTCTGTTATTTCGAAATGCGTCTACATGAAATTTGGTGTATAAATAGATTAACATTATAGATCCTTTAATCTTGAAATATTTAAGTAGATCATGAGTATCTTCCACCTTTAGATATCATCCATTTTTATAGGTTTCTATTTGATCGCATAGTAATTTATAAATAGCTGTTACAATAGCACCAGAGCAGATCTAAGACAATTTGCAGCTAAGCTATAAATTTTATGCTTCAAGAAAAATTTTAGGATCTTGTGATAGCTCCCTGTTTAAGAAATCACAATAGAACATCACAATAAGACATCACAATAGAACCTATAGTTCACACAGTTTTCTGATTGAAATGACAATGTAAATAATGCTAAAATAGTTCACACAGTTTTCTGATTGAAATGACAATGTAAATAGTGCTAATAGTAACAAAAGCAACTTAACATAGATTATGTGTTTGTATTTTTTTTCTATGAAGCCTAAATTATGGGTCCTAATCCACCCTAATGTTATACATGCGAAAGTGAATTTGTTTGTCAGCCTGTTTGTTATGTTTTCATAGTTAAACAACCAAATAGATTTTAATGAAATTTGACAGAGAGATAACTTGAAACCCGTAAGAGAACATAGGTATGATATCATAAATACAATATGGCAAATGCCCCAAGATGGTGGAGGAACCTCTTGATGTGGGTATGAAGTGAAAGCGATTTGGGAGTAAAAATAGAAAATCACATAATTTATCAGATAAATTATATTATGAATGCCAATGTGAGTTTTTCTGTCCGTCTGTTATGTCTTTAAGGCCAAACAACATGTTTTGAACTTTGATATAGGAGTAACTAGAAAACCCAAAAAGAATATAGGGTACGTAGCGTCCCCCACTACTAGACATTTCGCTAACAGCAGTAGACTCATAGTAGGTTCACATGTATGGGGTCATGGGGAGTCAATGGCACACTTTGAAGCAGATGTGTACATAACAACTTTAGTCGAAATGAACGGACTCACATGTCGGGAATACATCGTTGATGGACGTCTGCACATAACGAAAATTTCCACCATGCCAAATTTTCTGTTAATAATATCTCTACAGTATAACTTAAGACAAGTAGTTTCCTTTTCATCTCATCATTAGTACACTTCAAAATTGTTTTATTAATTTCTTCACCTATTTGTAAATACCATCCCTGAATGTCAGTTTTTGCATTTGCAGCAATAGTTTGATCCACAAAGCTTCTTTTTGTTTTACAGCTTTATCAGTCCTCTCTTTGGTATAGGCTTCAATCATAATTTTTCATGTAAGTGTATTTTGATTGTGTATTTTGACTACATCCAAGATACTCCTGTTATTTTTTGATATCATCCCACCGGTGAAGTGGAGGACGACCTGTATTATGAGCCTGGCTCTTGGGCGTCATCAACAAAATAAACTTTAAGGCTTGGCTAGCCTTATAAGATTGATATTCCAAAACGCTGTATAGTAATAAATGCATATTTAGTGCATGCAGAAGTATTTAGACATTTAGGCATTAGAAATATTGAGTACTATCTTTGCCAACAAAAATTCTTCCTCCAGATCCAGGCAGTTGATTGCTTATCAATAATAATATCTTGTTTTGTCTCAAAAGCAGAATTTATCCTCTCATTTTCTTTTTCTGCCGCTAGCCACATAGTGGCTTGTTTTCTTGTTATTGAAATGATGTCCTGAGAAATGATCTGCAAACAAAAGACAAAACTTATGGAAACACAGTGACAAAAGTTAACATACGGTAACGGATAGGGTGTAATTTATCAGATTTAAATTTGTTACTACTTAACTCCCAGTGGGATTTGAGCATGACTGACTTATCATTTAGTGTCCCTTCCACATAGCTAATCAAAGAGTGGACATGCAATGTAGTATTTTTAAAAAAGGAAATAATTTTAAAATTGCTTTGGTATATTTCACCCGACATGATCCTCGCCTGTTGAAGAGACACTTTGGATGTGTATACAGAAAAACTTTAATTAACTGACTAATGATGGCTAATTTAACCTTTTCAATGCTAAGTGATTATATTGATGACAAGCTCTCCACACCACCAATCAAGAGATTGCAATTTAAATAAACCACAAATTATGTAGACTAAAAATAAAAAAAAAAGACAAAAAAATAAATGTAATTTTTCATATAGATGCAATGTGCAAATTTTTAGGTGATGACTGTTGGCGCATGCGTATGCCGGGATTTGTCATGGACAGAAACATTTTTACTTTTACGTCATCGTTTTTATTATTTTTACGAGTTGTTTTATATAATTGATATCGGTAATAATATAACACGTCTTAGTTTCTTTACTTCTTTATAATTCTTAAAAGTTTTATTGACAACCCTTATAATGTAATTAAGTGGCAAAACCTGCAATGATTATATATATATGTATAATCTAGATATATATATATATATATATATATATATATATATATATATACACATATACATGTACATATCCATATACATATACACATAAATATACATATACGCACTTGGAGGTGAAAAGGTTAATATTAAAATTGTATGGAATATAATTTCAGTCTGTGTGGAGAGGGTATAGGGTACGGAAGCAAATGGAAGATTGGACTAGATTGGTAAAACTTCGAAAGCGTTGGCAGGAGGGTGCTTTACAGTCAACACAAGAGACACTCTCTGAACGCAACCAAGACGCTCTCCAAGTTTTATGTCACTTTAGAGATGTTGCATCTGTGATACGCGCCTTTATATCCCTAGGTAAGTAGCTGAATTATAAATTTTTTGATATAAAATTTGGTTTTAAGGAAAGGATCACATTCCTGGGTTACTCCTTTTCCTAAATTGTTTGATATATCCTGATAGTAAGGTGACTTACAACAGAAGAAGAAAGGAGAAAGAAAGAAAAAAAAACCTTAAAAATGTTATAGCTAGAAATTCCAACCCTCTATATTCATTTCTTTTTGGCTAAAAATATTTTCGTAGTTTATGTTTTTTAAATTTATCTACAAGGCAAATATTGTGTTGTCAATGTTCTTTTTTATTAATCAGGGTTAACACCTGAAAATTTGAAAACTCGTGGATTTTAATTTACCCTTGAAAACCATGAAATTGATTTTAATCTTGTTTTTAAAAAATAAAATTTGCATCTCAATCAATTTATGGAAATAAACTAAATTATCTCAATTTTGTTAATATGCATTATTAAGATTTGTAAGTGCCTAGTTTAAATTCAAACATGAAAACTCTGACTGTAAACTAAAATAGCATATCTGGGCATTGTTTTTATTTTCAAATGATTTCCTTTGCCCACTTGTTTAGTGGTTTGTTTATACTTAGAGAATAGTGTGATTAGTGTGATAGTGTGATTTATTATGCATAGTGAACTCTTTTTAATAGCTAGTGTTGCTATTGAGTATTTTAGAATTCCACATGTTACAGTATGCTGGATATCTGCACGCTTCAGTGCGCTGGAAGTTATATACCATTGAAGTTACTGGGATTTCACTGTACTTTTGTTTTTACAATATGATAAAGTTGTGCAAAAATAAAGTTTTATTTTGTTTTTTATAAATATTATATATATATATATATATATGTATATATATATATATATATATATATATATATATATATATATATATATATATATATATATTGGTTAGTGGACAAAATAATTTTACTCAGTTTTTTTGTACAGTGTAAGATTTCTATAAGAAGTCTCCTAAAATATTTAATTTTGATAATAATCAGTACCAGTGCAGTTGTTGTGTCTCCTATTGAAAAGTTGTTCAATGGTTACATCGTGCCGATTTTAAGTCATGGCTTGTAGCATCTAAGATGAGTCTATTCTAGACCTATTGCATTATGTGTAAAACAAATTTCACACTCAGTAACATGTGTGGAAATAACTCATGACACTGAAATGTTTGTATAGATGAGAGCCTCATAGTGAAACAATAAAGACAGTGTTCCAACCAATTGCAAATATAATAACAACCACGAACGTAAAAGGTATGTGATATTTTGACCCATCCCAAACTGATAAATGTAGAACCAGTTGATATACATTTGTACTTTATGTGCATGGAGAGAAATTTTCTCCTTAAAATGTAACAAGTATGTTATTTACTTACAAGGCAGGATTTTGGTTTTTCAATTTTTGAAAAAGGCGACTAATAAAAATATATTACCCTAAGTATGCACATGAGGAATAAATTACAATAAATAATAAAAGAACACAAAGTAATGTCAAAATATAATGATCACACATGAGTACGAGAAATAAAAAGCAATGTACAATAAAAAAGAAAATTTATAATGTAAAACATCATGATACATTCTAAAACAAGGTAACAAATATATTAAACATAAGTATAAATATGAGTGATAAATAAATAATTAAAAAATCCAAAGAAATATATATATATCTTAATCCACATACAAGCACGAAAAATGTACCGCAATGTACAGTAAAAAAAATTAAAATGTGAAAAGTTATGATACATTCTAAAACATGGCAATAATTTAATATATTTACTTAAATATAAACAGGAGACAAAAATTACAATAAACAATAAAAAACACAAAGTAATGTAAAAATGTAATTATCGGTACACGAGTACAAGATATGTACTGCAATGTAAACAACAAAATTAATAATGTAAACTTCACCGTACATTCTAAAACAAGGAAATATTTTAACCGACTTATAAAATTAATTAACTGAACAGTTAATAATGTAAAAACAATTAAGAATGTGAAACCACATAATAATAATATAATAAAACACAAAAAGAGGCGGCGTTTGTATGAGGGCAGTTCGTGACACATTTACTGTCTAGGCCACCAATTGCACCAATCAAGTCGAAAAACGAAAATTTGATTTAATACAATTAAATCCATAATATAATAAGACAACATTTTGTACTATATCATTGTCTTCTGTACACACTCTACTGAAGATAACATCATATCTGTGATGTCTACTGAGCCTTTACATTTATTTTATAATATATTTGGGCTTAATTATTTCGAGAGCTGTTTAGTAATGAACTTTATTGGATTCCGTTAATACCGTTTTCATGTTTTGTGCATAATGTATACATGTCTCTACGATTACACCATTTCAATGGCATTAGTGGACCTTTATATTAATCCAAATTCATTTTTTTAAGTGTAGGCATGTTCTTTTGGTTTTTTCTTGCTTATTCCACTAGCCTTAGTTTTATGTCAGGGTAAATATTCAAAAGGTTCCGGACTAGTGTACCACTTGTCAGCCTAAAGAGAACGGTTCTTATTAAAATAACCCTTCTTTAATCTTGTGACTATTGAAGCACTCATATCCAAGTTTTCTTTATCTTCTAATTGGGTTCCAGTACCCGCATAAATAATGAAGTCTATGATATACCCATTTTTTTACATCAAATGGAATGAAAAGCGTAATACCAAATTTATGATGTTTTTTTAGTATATAACGTTTAAAAGTTAAATAAATCCTTACATAACATTAGGCTCTCATCTATACAAACATTTTGGTACAGACTGATCGCTTCACGGACATGTTGACATGCATAATTTAGAAACGAGGTCAATTTAAATCATTTATTTCCTATCACGTGGATGTTAGGATCCTGAATATTGTAACATTCTTAGTATAATACAATACCGATCTCTCAACATAATATTTGGGAATACATGTGTGGATAGTAAAGAGTATATTACGTTTCTATAGAGTAATATTGAGAATATTACTCTATAGAACCGTAGCAATTTTTTCATGAGAAACAAACTTGCAAAAGACTTGCTTATCAATCGGTTCATATTTTTATTTTGAAACACTAGGGGTCCTTTAGTCAATGAACTAATGCAGCCGTTACACTGATTTTAATATAGCATTATATATGGCACCGTGTTAAGTCGATAAACGCGTTCGTGTCAAGATTTGTCAACTATAGTTGGTGACCACAGCGAAAAGGTTAAGAACAAAAATGTAAATAAATTAATTTGTTGCTATAATACAACTACTTATTTATGTATACTGCCTGCCACTCAATATAAATTATTCATATTTCATAAACATACAGGAGGTCCAAAAGTCCGTTAACATTTCATAAGATGATAAAAAAAAACTAATTATATGAAAGAAAAAATGTTTATTTATTGGGAAAGTACACAATTTGGGATTTTATATCTTAAAAATCACATCCGCGATCCTTCATTTTTTTGATACTGCTGCAACCTGGAGCGGAAATTTTCAATCACCGATTGACAAGTGTTTCGGGAAATGTTTTGCATTTCCTCGCAAATATGTGCGTTTAACTCCTCAAGAGTCGCTGGATTGCTGTTAAAGACTTTACTTTTAAGAAGAAAAAAATCCATGGGGTTAAGTCCGGGCTATGAGGTGGCTAGTTAATGTTACTTCTTTTGGATATAACTTTTTGACTGAAAATTTCGCGAACTGCACTTAAAGGGTCATTGGAAGTGTGGCATGTGAAACCACGATCATTGATTGAAACCATCAAAATCCTGAAGCGCTGGAGAAAAAAGTTCTGTAGCATGGGAATATACCGCTCTGTATTCACTGTAACAGCGTTTCCTCTTTGATCTTCATAAAAATATGGACCAATAATGCCTCTTGCTGATAAAGCTGCGCATACAGTACCTTGGATGAATGCAGGGGTTTTTGATACTTCAATTTCGGATTAGTGTCACTCCAATATCTGCAGTTTTGTCTGTTTACATGTCCATTTAGGTGAAAGTGGGCTTCGTCTGAAATAAAAATGTTGTTAAAACTGGCAAACCTCTCTAGCATTTCGTTAGCGAACTGCAGCCTGTGAGTATAATCTTGAGGCTTTAACTGCTGAACCGTTTGGATTTTGTATGGTGCAAATTTAAATCCTTGTGTAGAATGCGGTTTAAAGATGTTTTGGATACGTTTAAGACGTTAGACCGCTTTCGAGTAGAGAGGTCAGGTTGTTCATGAACAGACGCTCTAACACGCTCTATATTTTTCGGATCCTGTGATGTTCTAGGTCGGCCAGATCGTGGTTTATCTATTGTTGAACCAGTTTCTTCAAAGTTCTGGACCCATTTTTTAATCGATTGAATCGATGGAGCTTTATTTTTATGCCGTATATTGTAATGAGTGCAAAATTTTCGTTGCACTAGAGTCGAAGAATAGTCGTTTTGATAGGACTCGCATATGCAGAACGCACATTGTTTCTTGTTGAATGACGCCATGGCACTAAATTCCCATTGGCCGCTCTAACATTCCATACCTCGCCCGCCCCACCTCTGCCTCGCTGCACGACGCAGCTGCTGATTCAAATGCTAACGGACTTTTGGACCACCCTCCTGTATTATTGTTTTGATTAAAGTTATAGATTTATTGCCCATAAAAAATTTTGAAATGTATTTTTCTTCAAATTTGAAGTGGTTTAAATTTCTTCAGCATAAAGGAACAAAATGTTAACAAAAATGAAAACGTTAAATATTGCATTACTTCAAAGGATAAAAGGATTGGGTTCTCTTACTCTCATGAAGGATTTTTTGAAATTTGATTAGTGAAATATGAAAAGACTAGAAAAATCCTGAGGAATTGAAGAAATATTATTTAAAGTAAAAAGAAGGAAAAGACTAAGAAAAATACTAGGAGTTTAAGAAATATCATTTTAATTAAAAAGAAAAATTACTGTGTTTATCTTGCATCATTTTCGTCCTTAAAGCATGTATGGTTTCAACTGAAAAAGACACATGCATAGAAAATAGCCATCTAAGAGAACACTAGGAATAACGCAGCAGATGTCATCACCCTTATTTTCATTGAGATAACTGTGATAAATTAATGATTGTAATATTTTTTTAGGATTCTGATTTCAGTTAAAAAAAATTTGAGGCCAATTAATTTGTCGCTAGATATATCTAGTTGTTTACACACAACTCACGCTGCAACATGGCCTGCTCAACTTAAATGCTAGAACGCTCTATGTGGGCTCAAATCTGACTACTCAATAAAAATAATTTATTTTTATATTTTCCGAGATACCTAAAATTTGACAGAGTTTGGAATATTATTCCACGATGTTTGAAGTACCTCCAAGGCACGTTCTGCCGAAGTCACGTTCTCTACCTTTACCTTTGAATTGATTTCATCCCATAATCAGTCGATGGGATTAAGATCAGGAGATTGACATGGCCACTTCATAAATTTGAGGTTTAATGTTTGAGCAGGTAATTAATACAGAGTTCAGAGGTGTGTTTGGTATCATTGTTTTGTTAAAAGGCAAATTCACACCGTCAATCGTATCCCAGAAGGAATAAATATGGCTTTTGCAATATATACGGATTCTTAAGTTTGAGTCGTGCATATCTTTGACATCATTGAAAGAAAAACACCCTTCTGACACATGTTTCTCTTCACATCGGCAATGTTTGTTTTAATCTTCACTTTAATCTTTGTTTTTATTTCTTCACTTAAGTCTTTTTCTTTGTTTTCTTACCTCAAAAGCGGTTTATTCACAGAAACTTTTAGCTAAATACCAGCTTTATTGCAAACAATCCTTTATTGAGATTTGGTCATTATGGCTTTCGATATTCATTTTAGATTTGATGAGTACGGAATGATCTTCAAATTTAAAGGTGGCATGCGACACCCACTATGAGCTTTGTCATGATTTTAACCCATATTCTGAAAATGTGTGTTAGCATTTCCAACAGTAGAAATTGGTATTTTAAATTTCTCTGTTATGTAACTTATTGTGAAGTTTTTGTCATAAAGCATATTCACTGCTACACATTTTTTTAGGCTTAAAGATGTTTTGCGGCCCAATACCTTAAAATAAAGAGAAACTCAAATTTAATAAACCACTGTGTTGATTACCTTATATCTCCTCATCTTTATTTAACCCGTCCACATTCCGTTTGCTAATTAGCAAAGTTATGCAGAAAGCTCATATTAATGACATTCACGTAGCTGCACTGCTAAAATTAATTATCAGGTAATTGTGAAAATTAGTTCGATCAAAACTATTTACAATTATACATTTTCGAAAAGGTTGAGAAATTTCCTAAATAATGAAATGATTTCTTTACCTACAAGTGCATAAAGAGATATCAAAATATGTTATAAAATTTTTAAAAGACTAATTTCGATAATTTGACAATATTTTGTGAACTACGGCAGATAAAAAATTAATTTTGCAGTTAAAATAAATTCTAAAAATTTTTCAAAAGAAATATTATGAGTTGAATCGAAATTATACACAAATACTTGAAAAAAATGCAAACTGTCGAATCAATATGTCGTTGGCTGCACACGGAAAAAATCATTACAGTGAAATTGTGTTATTATTTTATAACTTTCTTGAATTTGGTATAAAATTCTGAAAAAAGTAGTGTAATTTTCCTAAAAATAAGTCATGTTAATTCTAATAAAAATATAATTCTCTTAAATTTTATTTCATCATATGTTAGTATATACCATAGTACTACCGGAACCTAGGTGAAATAGTATTTGTTTCTGAAACTGTTTACTTCAATTTATACATACATCATTTCTAAGGTATATATAAAGATTAAAACAAAATGTCACATTCATCTGACAACTGAAATATTCCAATAATAATTAGAAACTTTGTTCTTTCCACAGCATATTTTATGCAAGAGTGAAATATCTTCTTTGGTTGTAAACATATTTTTTTATTGTTTTATCACAAAATACATAATATACCGAATTTAGAAAAAATTATTTCTCACTGTGAATATGTAATATTATAATTATTCAGAAATTAATACTACTGCGCACGTGAATATGTGTGAATTCAATGTATGCAAATGGAATGAATTGTTAAATATTTAAAAAACAAAGTAACTAATCGTATTCTGCAATAAATATAGATTGTTTTGATACATTTATAATAATATATGGCTTGCAAAAATTTATCACACTAATTGCGCTTTTTCCTACATAGATATCACAAACAAACCGCACAGTTCACGAACAATGACAGACTGATTTCATTTATTTACAAGCTAATTATTACGGTTCAATATTTATCCAGTATCCTATAACAAAGATTACAAGTCTTATTTCATTCTTATTTTGCTGTTATTGCTGAAACTCATTCTTGTGAATGACTTCCACACGTGTGAACATTCATTTTGTGTCCGATATAGAGTGCTCGGGCCATCTGCATAAATTCATTCTTTAACCGATATCAGGCGCTTAGGCCTCTTATGGATTAAAACAGTTGAAGAAAAGGCAGGAATATTGTATAGTCTCTCGTCTCTATTCCAAACAGTTGATGAAATAGCTGGCTTGTGGTTGAAATAGCTGGCTTCTGGCTTGAGTTGTATATAAACTTGTAATAATAGTAGCAATAGGTCACATGTATAACTTATTGCACGCATAAACAAAGATTGAGCACAGTACAAAGTAAACATGTGTCTGTATTTGTAGAGTGTGAGAAAATACAAAAGCGTTCTACTATGCATCTGTAAAAACTGCTATTTTATTTCTATTTTGATTATTAAACTATTTGTAACAATTTGTTTGTCCAGAAACCTTTCGCTAGCAGTTTCTATTTAGGTTAAATGAAAATAATCAAGATTGAAATTTTTGGTAGTAAATAGAAAGCTCAGTGGCAAACTTTTTCATGTTGTAGGTATGGGAAATTTTTAAGTACCTTGCTCTTGACTGGGTTTTGGAGAAAGCCAGTACTTGAATGCATTTTATACTACGCTTTGATAGTGAGGACAGGAATGAGGTTGTCTCGAAATATAGTGGATTAAAATTTTTATGTCACTCTACGGCAAATGATGTACTTGTGGTTTTTAAAGGTACAATCACTGAAAACTTCTTTAAATTCAAAGGTCTATTACAAGTTTCTATTGATGAGCCAAATATCAATAAAGTTTTTCGAATATTTAAAACTAGAACGGAAAGAAATAAACTCACAAAATCTTAGATATTAGTAGTTGTCGACTTCAAACGCTATAAACTTCCATCAAAGTAACAATGAAAAGCACATGCTGGAAAATTGTCAGTTTCTTACAAAATATCTACAATATATTTAATATGAGCCTGCACGATAGGCTGATTTTTTGTGCATAGCTGGATCAGATATTTTCTCTTTTAAAAAACGATTTAACATAACCAAACTGTGGCAGACTTTGTATCATTGCAAAAAAAGAAGGCGTTGAAAGACGAAATTGTTGTTCTAAAATTTCCTTTCTTTCAGTGGCTTCTCTCTGTTTTAGTTTTAGAATTTTTTATTAAGGGTTATTTCCACCGGAGAGTGATTTGAAGAGAGGTCTAGACTAGACTTATAGCATAAGTAGGTTTTAGCAATTTCCTTAATGAGAAGGAGATCAATAAGGTCACATTTTTCTTCTGTAAAAGAGTGCGCACTTTTCAAAGATTATTTATTTAAAAAATCAGCTTTTGAGTTAGTCTCCAATTTTACTTATAATTAAGCTTTGGTTTTTTAAGAACACATTTTTATTCTTAAAATTAACAAAAGGTTCATACAATATTTAATAATTAAATAAATCTAGGACTTGTCTCATGCGCACTCTTACGGTACAGTGACCTAAATAGTGCACATTTATGACTCTCCATACAAGTTAAGAGTACGCAAGAGACTAATTGAGGCTCTATCCAAAGATTCACATCTAATGGCAATTGTCACACTTAAAAACTCCAAATCCCAAGTAATCAGTGCACTCGTCGTGCCATCAAGCTTCACATCTGCTACATTGAATCCAGTCTTCAACTGGAGGATCAACGTAGACTTCAATACATAGGGGACATCGAATAATTTGTAAACCCGTATCTGTAATCACCGGTGCTGGTCTATTTGGTGTCGTAGATTTCTTTTTTTTAATGTCGTTTTTGTTTTCTTGGCCTTCTCTTCCTTTTCTTTTTGATTTGTCTCTAATTGGATTTTATAAGGAGAGCTGGTAAGAATTTCTGATTTCTTACGTTTTTTCTGAATATTTTATTTTGGTAATGGTAAGGTATCCGCTGGTTTTATAAAATTTGAAACTGGAAACTCATTAACAGCAGCACCCAATAAGCTTTCAGTTGTTTGATAAGTTTCTCCAATAACTTGAGACATTCTCCGTCAGAATCTGGAATAAGTGATGGGCCAGCTTCAGGGCCTTGGGAAACAGTTTTTGTAGCTGATAGTGCCAATCCTGCAGCTAGATTTGAGCTATAGATTGTTTCTTCGCCGGTACTTGAAGTTTCTGTGGCTGGATTAGGATGGTCAATGACCTCTGCAGGAGCGAAATCATCATAGGAAAAAATCTGATCGTTAAAAGGCCATATGCCACATGATTCAGATGATTTTTTACTTCTATCAATCGAAGCAACTTTATAATATGCTGTGCCAAATATTCGAGCAACCTGAAACTGTCTTATCGCACAACCTGGATTTGAAACTTGCCAATTGTCTTACTTAAACAATTGTTAAACTTGCATACGATGGCTTGTGTGGGGTGCTAAGCTTAAAAGAACAACTCCATGCTCCCGGGTTAATTCAATGGCTTGTAAACTTAAATGTGACGAATGATTGTCTAAAATCAAAAGACCACATCTTTTGACGGCTTTACCATTTTGATGAAATGGTTGAGCCAGATTACAAATAAATCTGAGTTCATATAACTAGAATCGGACACTAGTTGTAGAGAGTCCTCTGGAGTTCCGTCCATCAATTCTGACTTTTGACGCTTTCTAGGGAAGATTAATGGCGGTGGTACGAATGTTCCAGTAGCGCCCATACAGCAAACAGCAGTTACTGTTTGTCCTCGTTCTGCGGACACTATTTTTCTAATGATTTTTTTACCTTTTTGAGTATAAACTTTAGGTAGCTTATTTGGAACGGTCTGAAGACCAGTCTCATCCATGTTAAATATTTGCCTGCCGACAAATTTAAAAGTTGTAAGGACTTGTTTTAAATTATCATAAAATCGTTGCACTTGTACACGGTTGAATCCTGCAGCACGTGCCAAGCTTGTTTTTTCTGGCTGACGAAGACTAAGATTATGCCGCCTGGCAAAGTTTTCAACAATTTCTTGCTGGCTTCTTTTTTATCATTATTAAATCTATGGTTAAGACCATTTTTCTCTGCTAGATCATAAGCAATCCTTCCTAGCTCTTTTTTCGTCAGACCATAGAAACATCTATCCAAGTGGCGGCAGTGTTCTGCCAAGCTGTTATCTAATTCAGGTGAAAATATCTTTGAAAATCTACCCAAAGAGAGAGAAACAGTGCCGCCTGCCTCTAGTCTTTTTCTTAGAGACGATTCTGGGACATTCAATGACTCTGCGACCGATCTTTGACTGTGCCCGCATTGTATCCTTTCTCTTGCATCTTTTAATATTTCCTCCGTGAAAATTAATTTTCTGTCTGATTTTCTTTTATACGATGACATATTTCTGATCGGTAAAATAAATAAAAAATGCTAATTTGCTTCATACAAGCTAAGAGTGCGTACTCTTAGGATTCGCAATGTTTTTAGTGTCGGCTATGACAGGTAAAACAATTCAACATAAATCACACATAACCTAACTTACTAGCAAAATATACAAATCAAATTTCAAGAATAACGAACATTCTTAGGTGGGACATTTACACGAATCTTGTAATATGGCTTTAAAATTGTTAGAATATAATATCAAATGTATTCTAAACTTATAAATTGCGATAAAATTTAAAATAAATATCTCACTTACTTGAGTACGTGTCTGCCAATACAACTCGTTACAGGCGACTGAGAAACGGCACAGTGTTGCCACACGTTGAAATTTACTACCCATCCAAAGCATTGCGTACTCTTTGGTAATGCGCACTCTTTGAAGTGAGTTTTTGATATTAATAGTGTACCAATATAATTTATCGTTATATAGGATTTTAGCTCTAGTGCTTGTGTCAGACCATTAGTTTTCCATAGTACTATATTTAAACTTTTGCTAGTTTGGTTGTTAGCATTAAGAGTTAGTGGGTCATGATGGTCATTTTCTGTTATTTATTTCAAGATTCCTTTAGTTCTTGCATATTATATCTTGTATTATTGCTTTTACAATTTGCTGGTATGTGTTCTTTACTGTCGGCTTTACTTTACTGAAGTAACTGTCAGTAACTGATATTGGGTTGCATTTTTTGTGATGGATTATTAGATGGTTGGTTTATTGTGTTCCTAGGTGGCACTTGACTGTTTCAACTTTCAGGGATACATTTATTCTTAACATTTTGGGGTTCGTTTTATACTTTGTATCGTTTATAATTACCTGGATTGCTTCGACTACAGGGCACACTTACCACCGTCTCATCTGCTTTTATGAGTGCATTTGTTTGAATTATGCTTCGGTGACGATATGCTTTTGTGTGGTTATATTGTTCACAACTCTTATATTGGGTATATCCCTCTTTGGTCGTCAGGTCTCAAATTTTACACGTCAATGAAGTAGATTTTTTACCTTGTATGTTTCAAAATTATTTTCCATTTTGCTTTAGTTCTACAATAAAGATGCTCTTTTGTATATTCCATATATTAGTAGCAATATGACCTAACTCATCTTTGATTTCCGCAGGGTCTATGGATGGATGGATTTTCTTCAGTACCACTTTGAAACTTTTCTCTTGTTTAGGTTTGCACGTGTAGAATTCAGTTCTTTTTTATTCCAATCTACTATGCTGCTGCTGTATATATGCTTCTGGATACTGGTTGAATTTTGACTTTTTCGTTGTGAAGTACTTCCAAATCATAGTTTTCCTTTGCATGCTCATTTAGCCATGTTATTAGAAGTTTAATATAGCTAACATGGTCTAGAAAAATTGGAGAGGGCTTCCTTATTTTCTTCTACTTTGTTTGAGGTTTAGTTCAGATTGTTCTTTGTCCACTTAAGCAAAACTGTTAGATGTGGTTATAGTTCAATTTAATCAATCTGAACCTAGTTTTGTTCGCTTTTGTTGTTTTGATAAATTTAAGGGCGGGAGTGCTGCTTTTTCTTATTCTGAACCACTATCCGATTATTTTTATCACCTTTGTTTTTTTTAATCGATGAGCCGTTGCTGGGTATTCACTAGTGAAATCGATCGAGGTCAATTTAAAATATGCTTCTATGAAACACTTGTTGGGTGAAGTTTTTTCACTTGTCTGTTACTATTTCAATCATTCTTATTGGTCCCACAAGGAGGGTTGCTGACTTTATGGTCACCTACAAAATTGACGCTCATTCCTCTAAGAAGGCAAATTCTTTTTGTACATTTTTCTGATTGTAGGATTAGGGTAACTTTTTAATAGGTTTTGTTCCTTGAGGTCCAAGCCAAGACCGCCGCCAAGCCGTTTTTGTGAGACTTGATCACTTAGTTAGTTAAAAATGTTAACTAAATTATTTCTAGTAATTACACTATTTTTATAAAGTAGTATGCCAGTTTTAATTGTTACCTTTAAAATGTTTATGCTGTTATTAGGCTGTCGATTTATAAAGTGATTCAAGTATGAAATACTATTCAATTAAAAAGTTACTAGCGTGACCCGTGCGAAGTCTTCGCATTATTATTTATTCCATTATGAAGCTCAGATGACAGATCAAACAAATATTTTACTAAAATTGACATATAGAGGCGCAAGTATCAAAAGCATTGAGCTAAAGCGCCACTTTATTTATACGTGAGTGGATTTGAAATTAAACAAAAATTTTACCGACCGTCAATCATATTGACGTTGAGCCGTTAGATGGCAACTTTGCTGTTTTGTGTATATAATTTTAATAATTAATTAATTTGCAAAAACAATAGCAATAATAAATTTTTTAGTTGTGGACGCCGGTAGAGCAAGCAATTATCTATAAAATGATATATAATTTATGTGGATTAGTTGTGAGGTTTTTTCTAAAAAGGGAGAGTAACATCTTAAAACCTTAGCGTATTAATATATATGATGATGATGATGATTACTCATGATATAAATGATTTAGATTCAATACGATATGATTTCCTTAGACTATTAATACTGTTGGGCCATTGTGCTACATGATATACTCATGGGTTCCTACATGACATACTTCTCTCAATCACATCTTCTTTATACTTGTTTTTCATGAGTCAGTCAGTACCTTGTGATAAGCCTACTGCAGTCTTTTATTACTTTTTTTCTCTGTAAGTCTTAAGAGTTGATATTTCAAATAAAGATGAATCATATTATTTACTAGTTTAAACTATGGTTTTGAAATACTTTGAAACAAAAATATAATTATCATTTGTTGTTCACAGACTTGTTGACCTGCGTTTACCCAATGTTGTATCTGACTGACAACAAAGCAAAATCAGTGTGCGTCAGGATCATAAAGTATATTGCATTGACAAACAGGTCCATTTCTACATTAGAAACATTAAGGCTGGGAGGTTCTATTATTGTAAATATGGCCAGGTATAAGCCTACAGCACTTCTCGTTTACGAGGTAAGTATTTATTTTGAACTATCATTCGTTTTATAATATAAGATACATATTGTAATATTGGGGTTGTAATTGCAAGGAAATGGGAGAAAAATAAAAAAAAGGCTAATGTAATGCCCTGGCATATGTTAATAAAAATTTTATAGTATATGAAGTTATAAATAATGTTTTGAAAAGTTACTGGTAAGTCATTTCTTAATGTTGACTTTGATCCATTATATTCTGTGTTAAATACATATATATCAGGCTGCCTATCATATTTTTAATGCAGAATAAACAATTCAGAAGAAAGAATGCAAACAAATTTCATTCAATTATCATTTTTTAATTACTTTGTTATAAACATGTTATGACTAACTTTTGAATTACGTGATTCACTACGTATGTTAAAATAATTTTTAAAACATTTTATTTATAGTTATTATGCTTATTCGGTGTGGATGTCCTGCTATATTTAATAATGGTTGGTTATTAAGTAAATTACTCATTAAACATGCTTATTGTTGCTCACATAATAGTCTGTGATGCTCTGAACATAACAGTTATGTGAGATGCACTAATAAAGGGAAGGGTGCGTATGGTCTGCGAATTTGCTAAAATGTGAAAAAGGACTTTTATGATGTGAATATATATAAGTTTATGGCTCTCTACTCATCCAATTTTGAGAGTGTATTCTGGAATTTTTTTAGCGGTACGTGTATTAAAAATTTCCAGTCGTGAGTGGGACTAGCCACAGTGCAGGTTTGTGTTTGAAATTCTACGTTTAACCATTTTTTTCTTCAAATAATTACAGCTCTTTTCACCCAAGTTACCGATGTCACTACAGCAGGTTAGATGCATTGTCAATAAAAGTACACTGAGACAAAAAGAAACAATGTTCATTTTTTTCTGTATGCATTTAAAAATAATTAATAAAACCATTTTATGGCATGTTCCTTTATATGGTATATATAGTCTCTTGTATAAAAAATGAGCGGTTTTGTTTTTGTCATATTAACAAAATATTATTTATTAAGAGGTTGTATTAATTGTACTTGTAACTGGCAGGTATAGTGTATTCTGGCACATAAAAACGGACGTTTCACTGACAAAACGTATTTTTGGCGGTAAATTAAATCCAACTCTTATTAAGTTTTTTTTCATTTGTTAGGTTTTTTATTTTAATGAATAAATTTTAATTAAATTTCTGTTGTTTGCTGCATTAGTTCACTTCTGTTTGCTGTTCTCAGTATGGTTGAAAAAACGATAAGAGCTAGTAAAATTATTGCACTGCTTGAAGAAGGCTGTAGCCAATGTTATGTGTCTCAGGAGTATAATGTGAGCCGTTCTACCGTCCAAATGACTTGGCAACGATACCAAGAAACGGGTTCCGTCAGTAGAAGGCCCGATTCTGGAAGAAAACGGTGCACTGAGTCACGGGACGACCGCTTCATAGTCAGTCAAGCACTACGAAATCGTCAAGTTGCATACGTGGATCTCAAACAGAACCTCCAGGACTTCAGAGGTACACGAGTAAGCCTATGGACAGTTAGAAGGAGATTTCAGGCCGTCAATATACGTAGCTATCGCCCAGCTCGGAGCCCTACATTACTCCGTGAGCATAGAGTTGCCAGATTAAGATTCACTCAAAATTTTTCATCATGGACTCAACAAGACTGGAATAGTGTTTTATTCTCCGGTGAAGCTCGTATATTGATTAGTGGTGAGGATCAATATCGGCGAGTCTTACGTAGACCTGGAGAACGCTTCGCAGAAGTGTGCTTTGGGGATGTCACCCCTTACTGATGGAGGCTCCGTAATGTTTTGGGCTGGAATTAACTTAGATGACCGTACCGAGTTAGTTTTTATTGAAAATGGCACACTTAATGCACAAAGGTACATAACAGAGGTTCTTGTTTTGTTCCTCATGCCCAACCCGCATTAACAGCAGTTGGAGGCGAGTCCATTTTTATGGACGACATGCAGGAGGCTGGAATTCGTCGGTTAGACTGGCCAGCTGGAAGTCCCGACCTCAATCCGATAGAACATATATGGGATAATCTCAAACGACATCAGAGCTGTAAAACTAGCTCCAGAAAACATTCAATCCCTTAAAAATGTGATCGTTGCTGAATGGGAACGTATTCCTCAGGAAATGATAAAAAACGTCGTCGAAAGCATTCCCAGCAGATTAAGCGCATTGATTTTAGCTAGACGAGGCCATACTTGTTACTAAATTTTCAAATTTTATGTTAAATTAATAAAAAATATTCAAAAATAAACTTTAGCTATTTTTAATGTACCAGTATGAAAACGCTCATCTGTGGACTTTACATGGTTTTTTTTATTTATTCGCATTTTTAATAACTGAAGTAGGTAAAAACGATATCTCAATAATAAATAACAATATTCTCATTATATCCCCATATAAAATGCATCAAATAATAATAAAATAACTCTGATATGGTTTATTCCTATAAGTGCCCTTTTTTTTGCAAGAGTTTATAATCCTAAGAGTTTATAATACTTTCGATACCAGATAGCTTATAGTCACTGTCACTTGAATTTTCGTTCTACTTTCTGATTCTGCCTCCACTGAAATTATAAGTTCTCTCGAGTCTAATTCTTGCAATTTATTACTTTCTCAATATTTTTGCCTTTATCTGTCTCCTCTCTCGCATCTAAAACATCTGCAGTTATACTTTTCAAAGGCTTTGTGTATTCAATTTCTTTCTCTGATCGTGATACATTTTTTTCTGCCTTCCACTGTTTCATTAAATTAAACATAATAATAGAATTTCAGTCATATTGATTAGGGTGAAATCTCATACATTTTCGGTGCTGCTAAATAAGTTGGTCTGGTTTTAACATATTATATTCAAATTCAGTATTTAACATATTATATTCAAATTCAGTATTGTTCTTGCTTGGCTTGTTTATGTGCGGCCGAAGGAAGTGGTTTGTTAATTTGTTTACTATGGTATGTTGCGTTATCGAGCCACTTTAAATTTTAGCAGATTTAGTTGCTTAAGATTCTTGGTGTCCAGTTAATTATGCTAATCATTGTTTTTGGTTTTGCATTTATGCACTAACTGCACATCTTCTACAAAACTGGTTTCACCTTCAGCATAGAGAATAATCCAAAGCTGGCTGGTATTTCAAGCCTGAAGTTTTTGGTTTTTCGATTGTAAAATCGTGCACTCTTAAATTTTTTAGACTTATATCCCAGTTTGCCTTTTCTATTTTTTGTGCTTGACAATTAAGTTCTTCTTTTTTAACAGTGTAACAACTGTCTAAAAATCATAAAATCATCTATTTCTAATCTCTGTTTCTAATGCCTTTTTTCGTGGCATGAAAAATTTGTATATAATTTATATATGATAGCTTATATAGGACTGATCATTTATATAGGAGCCGATATAATTTTTTCACTTTTTTATTTTTCATGTGTTTTGATACACCAGTCACCATGTTCGTTTCACAACTTGGTCAACAGGTATTAAATAAGACTTGTTTACTTTTTGTTTTTAAAGAAAGCGATAACCTTCAATAACATATTACATTACTTCTTGAGGTCGTATCGCTTTACCCGTAGTTTTAAATAAGACAAATAATGTTAAACCATTTAAACTCGATAAGCTGACAGAAAAAGTAATGAATCAAAAAAAAAGAGGCAAATGTCGAAAAATACATTGACGATAGTACGGTGAGCGATTTGGAGAGAGGGTCTGCATTCTGTGCATTGGTAAATTTGAGAGGGATGGGTTATGTGTATGAAAACTTATGATTTTGATTATAACATTAATTATAACATTAAATTATAACATTAATTTTAACAAAAATTATAAAAAAATTGTTTATATACTTGTAATGTGTTATCTTATTCTTGTTATAATTTTATTAGAATATAATAGTTTCATTATTTGTGATTTATTGGGCATGATCCAGAGTTTGATTTAAATTATGGAATTTTACATCAGAAATGTAAATATTTTTGTTATTTCCTTAAAGTTATCAGGTTTAATTATATTTTCAAATCTCATTTATATGTTTTATTGTTTAATTTATTATTAGAAGTTCTACTTTGCTTTGGAGAAAAAAATTATAAAATCGCTATCTGTACAGTTTGTTACTTATGACTTTCTTACAAGTCATTAGTTTCAAAATTAAAAAAAACATTTACAACTGTATTTGCCATTGCCTGGCTTTATTTCAACATAGATTAATAAAATATATTTAACACAAATTAGTCAAATATTATTAAGATCCTCATACAAAAATTATATACATGCTATCAAAAATTGCATTCAATTTGAACCAGTGGTTTTCGAGCTGTAAACGGACTATATATAGATAGCATGTATTTTATATAGATAGCGATTGTAGTATATTTTCCGTAATAACTAATTTTATTCATGGAACATATCGTTAGAGAATTTATTGTACAAAAGTAAATTCTATATTGCCCAATATAGCATGTTATATTTTAACTAGTCACCCACCCAAACTAGATTTTCAGCCAAAACCAAACTTTCAGTTTCTGCCCTAGACTTATGAAAATGTACACAATTCCTTGGAATTTAGAGGTTTACAGAATTATGGGAGCACTTGGTCAACTTACATCTTATAATGTATGTTTTTCTTGTTCAATAGGGTTATATGAAATGAAATACTATAGTTAAATTGTAAAATAAACAAATATATTTTACTTCTAGTACTAAATTAGTAGTACTTATTTTTTAAACCAGTCTAATTTTCACTTCAATAGTTGTTCATTGAGTATCTTAATGCAATCTTAATATGTAAGTAGTTTCAATACCAACATAACAAAACAACTCTTAAACAAAAAGGTATACTGGCTGATGCCTTTGTACTTTTCGTACAGCCTATATTATAATAATAAAAGAGAAACTAAAACATTAAACTTCTCTATATTCTTCTACTTCTCTCAATCTCATAACAGCCTTCAATAAAAAATCACATTAATCAAAATTCGAAAGGACATAGTAACTAGTAACTATATCTATCAGTCTATTACATTATATATAATTATAATCAAAACAAAATATGTAATTTCTTTGTAATGATTAAAGTTTAGTAACAGTCTTCAATAACTATCATTAAAATCAAAAGTCAAAAAAATAGTGCCTAACTGAAAACACTTTTTTGTTGTAAATAAAAAGTGTTTCACTTAAAAAATAAATGAGTAATCATAATTAAAAAGTCTTATACTGTAAGCTAAAAAAAGTAGTTTTTCTGCATTTACACCTGTCAAAATACTGCGACGATCTGTGTATATTTGTCCAGTAGCACTGAATATTTGCTCGCTGCGGATACTAGTTGGTGGTGCAGAAAGGTATTTTGACACTGCTTTTCTCAACGTCGGATATGGACTCAAGTCCAAAAGTTCCATAAGAAAAATATATCAGCACTACTTTGCAGTCGTGGCTCAGACAAATAACTGGATTGTTTGTTTCAATACCGAAGTTTCATCATATTCTGTTTCATTTGTATTTGTCTGAGTCTCACATGGGGTATTATTGTGGGCATCCCATAGACTTTCTTCTCGTTTCTGGATATTGGATGCAAGCCGCATCGGTTCTGCAGAAGATGAAGGGATAATGTTTCTATTTACCGCTCTGTTATCATTACATCCTAATAAAAAGTATACGATTTCTCTCATTGCAATGTTAACTAGACAGATGCTCTTTTCAGACAGACAGTTTTGATTCAAAGTATGAAACCTTGAATATTTCATGATTGTAGTTCGCTCATCTTCGTTTTCCAATCGAATTTGTAATTTCCTATTAATAATATCAAATCTGAAGATGTTGTCATACAATGAAACCTAGGTCGTGGTTAAGAACTCCGAAGAAAGTAGAAATAATACTACATCACGTAGTTTCATTTAATTGTGAATAATGAATTTCTACAAAATTAATGCCAAATATATTCAATACCAAAGTTATAACTATTGAAATACAAGCGTCATTTAATGACAAATCGAGGGGAAATTTCGTGATCGTCTGGCTATTGTGCACATTTAGGTTCAGACAAATTCGGAATGGCCGAATGCACAAGTTTAGGTGAATTAAAGTCTCTCTAAGTACTGATCAACTTAGAGAGACTTTAATTAATTTTTGTAAATTTGATTCACTTTTTTTATGTTGTCTAATTCCAACTGTCACTTCAGAACTTGTCTGTAACTCTGGATTGTGAAATTTACTTAAGTGCGACTTTACTCCATGTAATGTTTGTTTTTTGGGTTCATGACTTCCCAATAAAAGTGATTTATTACAAATTGCTTTGGATAAATCATTATTAGTCTTTTCAAAAAACTGCCAAATAGGATTTCTTTCTTTTTGTAACATTTTTACCTAAAAACATAACTCAACTTAAGTCAACAGTAAACAAATATACCTAAATTAATTATATTATGGTTTTCATAAATGGATGTAAATAGTTTTATTTACTTGTGTATAAACAATAATGCAATCTAAATTTATCTATATACCGAAACCTATGTATTTATGTTGCATGAAATTTTATTCAAATCTCGAAGTCTACCGGTTAAATCGAACTGATAGGTTAGATATTTATTTATCTAAGTAAGATATTTATTTATCTATATACTATAATTTATGCCATGAAGATTAATTATGATTTAATCTAATTCATCTACCGCCAGTTAAAATAAACACTAATACGTTGATTCATTTTACTCTTGAATTCAATACTCAGACAAAGTATGATTAAATTAAATGTTTTGTAAAAAAGGGTAAACAGTTACGTTATTTAATACCCACAAAAACAAAAATGTGATATGTCAGACGTGGCTCATCGGCGTACTGAAGATCAAGTGACCACGAAATGCCTGTGACGCAAACGCCCGAGTACAGCAGAATGTAACCCAAGAGTTCACGAACGTACATTTCGGCTAAGCTGAAAGGATCGGCCGATTTGTGGCCGAAAACAAAACTTCGGCCGAAACCTCTTTTTTAGCCAAAATTTGGCCTTAATGTTGTTATTCGTTGTAACACGTACAGCAAAATAACAGTTATTTGAACCTCAAATTAGAAGTTATATTAGGCCCATCGAAAAAATTATTTTAAAAAGAGCTTTTTAAGCTTTTGCCACTTTTTACATTTCTTTATTAATATTACTTTCATAATGTGACATTTTTTTGTTATAGGATAGTCAAATTTTATATCTTTTGACGTCGATGTTGAAGTGGTGCGATAAAGACAGTTTGCTGTTTTGTTCGCTTTGTACTTATTTGTGGCTTTTCGGGAAGTATGACACAATAGCAGAGGTAAGCATTTTCAATAATAGTGTATAATGAATTCTATAAGTGTGATATAAGGCTGTTGTTAAATTCAATATGGAATAAGATGATTATAATCAATAAAATTGTTTTATATCTTATCCCATTTTATTTCGCAGTATGCATAAATCAGTGTTGTCTTAAAAATGTTCTGTTTACTATAATGAAACGTAATTATTATCCAGAAGATGTGTGAAATAAAAAATATTTTTAAAAGTAAAATTTAAAATTAAATTATTTTTCTGTAATTAGGTCCAAATAAAAGAAATTGTTATAGATTATTTTCATCTTATATATTTGGAAGAAATCCAAAAAAATTCTCATAGTAACAATTAACAAAACGTTCTGTACATAGAGAGAAAATAGAATCTAGATTGAGGTAATATACCTACTAAAGTTTTGGGAGTATTTGATTATTTTGAATTTCAATATAGTTTTACATATTTTGGAGATTTAGTTTTACATATTTTGGAGATTATATTTTAATGATCATTCAACAGATTAATTAAACTTCTATTAAAATAGATTATATTTTTCCAGGATTTAGAGAAAATTTTGAAATCGGACAAAAATTATAAAATGCTTTCGAAGATAAGAGGATTAGTACAAAGACGTAAAAGGATGCAGGAAAACAGTGTCAGACAAAAGCCAAATGTTTCATCCTATGGCAACATCAGCTTTAATACGTCAATGAATCAGTCTTATTGTTTTAAATATAATGCATTTTCTACACCTCAGCTGGAACCCGATTTTGGTTTGGCTCGTGAAGGTGGCGTTAGATTTTTTCAAAATGAAATGCATGCTATTGATTCGTTATTTTTGAAATTCAATATTCCTTTAAATTATTGATTAAAGTTTAATTTAACTTGTTTATAATTTGTATATTTTGTATAATTTGAATCATATTATTATATCGTAATCGTATTATTATAATTTTGTCTAAAGTACACTTTTATAAGTTAATAATATATAACTAAAAAATTTGTGGGATAGTTAGTTAATTGACGAATAACACGAAGTTAGATGAACATGAAGCTAGATGTTTGTTAACTGGTTTTCTTATACTAACATTTACAAATATTTTCATTTATGGCTGTAATAATGATGTGTCTGAAAACTATCAACGTAAAGTGTTGAAAATAATTTATTGTTGATGCGCATAACTTGTAATGTTCGTTTATAATAAATATTAAACAATTGCAATATCTGTTCTAATAGTTTGTTTTATTTCCTTGAAATTTAAGATGAAAGTGAAAAAGGAATTAATTTCATTTCTACGAGAGAATAAAGAACTGAAGAAAAAATAGATGCTGCCAATAGTGCAATTGACATAAGTTAAATAAAATAGTTTTTTGCCACTTAGGTGATATTGTTTTTCAATTCATGATACATTTTTATAATGTATTGGTACAGCATCTTTGTTATGTATATATTTGATAAAAAATTGTATTCCATATTCTTTTGCATTCCATATTATTTTAACTAAAAGTATTTATCTATTCACGTTAGAATCTGACTTTGGACATTTCATCAGTTTACATTATTTCATCGGTGTCCTGTCCGATTTTAAATAATGATATAAATTTAATAATTCATATGTAAATATTTTTTTTAAAAATGTTTGGCCCATCGAAATTATATACTTGTCAAATATTGCTGTGTCTCCTGCAAATATTAGATATGTTCAAGTTCCAGTATTGTAAGTACTGTTTGAATAACAATGGTAGTGATATTGTATAACGTTGCTTTGCTCTTTTCTAATGATAAATGAGTTGAAAAGTTTATAAGCGATTAATGCAAACAGTATTATGATTCCATCGGCGGTATATAATAATTATTAATAATGGTATTAATAACTACACATCAGATGCAAAAAAGGCATAAGTTTTTGCTTTCCTATATTTATGAATAACGCTTCAGTCTAAGACTTAATAACGTAAACCTTCTTATTTGAAATTCATTTATGTACTTTAATTTATACATTTGATACATATGACGGAATTATTGTTACGAGAGCAATCTCTTAAGCCAACCAGATTTATAATTAAGTTTGGTTGGTTAGTAGGCTGTAACAAATTTATAATTTTCATAAGACCCTCAGTTTTTGCAATCACTTTTTCAACTATAAAATATTTCCCATGTATTTGGCTAACTTCTATTAATAATCAGGTTAAAATATAATAAAGTGTTGGCAAACTTTATTTTTTTACATTTCTCTGGATGATACTATATAGAAATATTGCTTGCTTATCAACAAAGAAATATTTACTTAAGTGATAGGAAGTGGAGCTAGGTCTATTACAGATATATTGAGAAAAATGAGAATTCTCGACACTCGAAGTTTTCATAAGTATAGTGAAGTCATATAAAAGACAGCTTAAATATCTCAATGATTCATAGGAACTGAAGTCTCATGCTGATCAACACTGATGTCTTATTAAGTATTTCGGAAATGGCAATAATAAGGTTGTGAGGAGGTGTCGATCAAAAGGAACTGTAAAATACAAATGAAATTGAGCATCATAATTTAACAAATACATCAATTTAATACTTAATTTTCAAACAATTACAAGTGGCATATATCAAATATAATTTAAATTTCAATCTGTATTTGTGATAAATATCATTTAAAATTACCATAAATAAATATAAAAAAGTATTGTTAAAGCTCCGCAGCCGCTTGTGCTATGGAATTTATCATGATATAAATTAATTATTGCACTATTGTAAAAATTTTGTAGATAATCACAGTAATATCTATAGTTTTTACTTAGAAAACTTAAACACTCCTGGAACGCTTTTCTTTTGAGGTTTATTTTCAGTTACCTGAAAGAAGGGTAAAAATATTTCATTTAATAGATTAACATAAAAAAGTATTTGTTATGAAGGATATAAAACTTTACTGCCCCAACTGTACACATTGACACATTTTTACTTCATTTGTTAATTGGTTCAAATAAATTATCAAAAATACACCCATTAACAAATTTTGTCTATGGGTATTTATAAAATTTATAATTTAACGAATTCTGTAAATTATCTAAATCATTTAGGACTAATAGTGTGCTTTTAAAGATATTTAGAACTATTGTCAAGATTTAAGATGTTTAGAGGAAATATGACATTTACTGTTCTGTCTCCCAACAAGAGGCGTGCTTTGTCCTCTTCCTGGGGTTCTGGCGCAGCTGCAGCTCGCCTGTGCAGTTGAAGTCTCTGCCGTATTGCTTGTGAGACGAGCACCCTGAGAATTATTCATAGATGTTTATACAGTTTTGACATTAAACAAAATGATATCATGTAATGTGTTCATATTCATTACTTTCATATACAAAGTTTAATTAAAAATTATCACAGGTTAATATAAACCTTATGCATATATATCATGACCTCTTCTGATGGAGGTTTTCACTGACAAATTCTCCCACAAACAGACGTGATTTGTCAAACCACATGCCAGTGTGATACAAAATGGGCTATTTTATTAAAATTCTGGCTAATTAATGAAAAATATTGTCTTGTGTGGAAATTAAGTATTCATTTGTTCTGTAAAGATTAGAAAACTACGGCAAGTGAGGGATGGGAAGAAACAATTTCATAGCTTCTCAGCACACAATATAACATAGTCGATATTTTTGTAAAATAGCTATTTTTGGTTTGTCTTTCATATTAGAACACTGATTAAAGTTTAAAGGTTTGTCATCCAAAGAAGAAACAAATGTGACATAAACTTCACTTAAATCATAGCAGCAGAAAACATAAATTTCACAGACCTAATGAACATTTCATTAATTAAATAATAAAATAAAATAATTCTGCATTATCAAACGCAGCACACATTTCAAATAAATTTGAAATGTAGAACGACTTTCTATAAAACATTTTTGTCTTAACTCTGCATTTAATTGGGCTAAATTCTAACGTAAATTAATTTGAAATTTTCTGCATTTTTTCACAAAAAAAATTATTTATAAAAAGAAATTATTTATAATATCAAAATCATTGCTGGTGCCCTCTGGAATAATGTTTTCTAACAACAAGTTAAGGTCAAATTGTGAGGTTGGCAATTGGTGTTATTTACATGAGAACTAAATATTTTAGAAATTGTAATATTTTTTAACAATTTAGCTGTTTAGGATATGGTAAAACATCAGTCTTCCACAGGAAATGTTGATATTTGAAACCTTTAAAATTGGTATTATCCTTTTGCAGTATTGTAAACTAATGTAGTCTTAAATTTTTCTGAAAATTCTTGATATCTCATTCATAGAAAAGCATTTTATGTTTGATTAAAAAAAATGATTGGTTTAATTTAGCTCAACCTTCTGGTGTCAGTCTTCATGGCTAGTAGAAGGTCCAGCCAAGTCCATGTTACGTTGTGGTATTCCAATGTGGGCAAAACGAGAGGCATATCACGAACATCTTCTAAGTTTTTCTCCTTACTTCCTTTGTACGATACCCTTACTGGGACTTCGGGTATCTTTATGTAGATAAAGAGTTTGTTTTTCTCCGCTCGCTCCTGAAATTTGACAAATATTAAAATTCAAGAAGAATAAGTAAACCTTATTTTTGTTTTTAATATACTTTCAATTCCGCATCCATTACACCAAAAGAAAACAGTAATGATGGAATTGCTGATACAACATTATATCTTTTCATTAGGGACAAATCCTGAAGGGTGGTTATTACCTTCATTACTGCTAGGACACATTTATATTAACCCTTTCCGATGGTAGTCTGGGAACCTCCCAGCACGACTTGTTCGGCACAGAAGCAATATGGCAGGAAAGGGTTAAATGTGTCATATTATGGGAGCATGTGAAGTCTAAAGCTCATAAGATCAATATAGTTTACAGGACCGTAAAGTCATAATTTCTTAAGAACAATGACGGTTCAACTTTGCTATTAAGTTTAAACGCTAGAATATTTTTACTGGTTGGACTCTTCTTTGTAGTTTAACCTCGGCAATATAAATGCTCGGTTATCATCTATTTGTGTTTCTGTTATTCTAGCGGACTGCAGTAGTGATGTTTTTAAGTCATTATTAATAAAATACATATTAGTTAGTTCATATCATTAGTAGGTTGTAATATTAATACTTATATTATTAGTTAGTAGGTTTACATTATTATTTTTACATTATATTATATTTATTGTTTATATTATTGTTGACTGGTTTTAACAATAACTTCAACATAAATTATTGGAGTGCGGATTATTTATTTTAACTTTTAAAATGAGTTAAGACCAACTGCGTTAAATTTTCTATTCACTCTCAATAAAATTGCGTACCTAATTATAAGACCAACTGTGTTAAATACTATATTCATTCTCAATAGAGTACCTAATCTTTTGTAATTCCGACATTAAAAATTTGAAAACGGATATATTCGTAAAAAATCAAATTACAGATTATTAACAATTTTGACATCTGTTTGCTGTATTACCATATAATAAAATATTTTGTCAATCAAAAGTTTCAGTGTCGCAAGTTACAAATAAAATTAACAAAGTTTAGTTAAAAGAATATTATTGTAATATTGGTAAATTTACCATTTGGACATAATCGACGGGTTAAATCTAAATTAAAATTTGTTGACAGTTGCTTTAGACTGTGATTGATCTTACAATGTAATTGATCTCTTAAAATTTAATTAGAAATTGTTTACACCCAAAGCTATTTTTTACATATCAGCATTCCTTTTCTGGCCAAATTTGGTTATGCAGATTTATGTACTTAGGTATTCCTTTCATGAATATGTAATTTTATCTGCATCTTGAATGTTCCTTTTGAAATAATCTTTATTATAGACAACTACAAATGAGTTTTGAAATAAATTTTCTAACCTTAAAAATGTCTTTGAAATGGTCAACAACATTTATAATGTTTTTGGAAACTTTAAACGATTTGCTCTCAAAGCTTGCCAAGCAATTATCAGACGCAATGTAAACCATGCTTTATATGGCTGCCCCGTCTTGCACACTTCACTAAAATGAATTAATTCTATTCTTAATACTTGTAATCACAGTAATTGAAATTTATCTAGAGTATTTTTTAATATTTTAATTGTTTAATTTAAAAACTATTTTTATCTTGAGGAAAGTTACTATTAATTTTTTTTTAAACTTTCTGCTTCACAAACATACCTTCATTTTTTCCACATCATCTTTCTGTTCTATTTTCACATAAAAGTTTGTGTCTTTACTCTTCTTTTTCTGTGATTTTTTAGTTGAAGTACTAGATGTTCCAGATTTCAACGATGCTGTGTCGTCATCATCCCCGTCCATTGCTTCTATGGTGTCTGGGTCTCGTTCAGGGAAGCAGAACTTGAGCATTGTATTGAAGAACTTTTTGGTCAATCCTGGATGGAATATATAAGACATGTTAGATTTATGATATACCTTCCCTATAAAAACTACCCGGAATCGTTCGAAAAAAGACACAAATTTAAGTTTATTTATTAAAATTTATTTTGTCACTTTCAAAGTAATACTCATTGTTCATAATACAACATAGGCCAAAAGTGGTATGGCCTTTAATTCACGTTGCAAATTCCATTTGACGTTTTCAATACGAATTCCATTTGATGTGATCGATCAATTCAATCATTCATTTAATTCAATTGATCAATCAATGTTCTTTTTGCAAGAAATTAAGTTCTTTCAGAACCAGTCTTGTGGTGAGGTGGCTCATGTGCAAAACATTGGTTAAAATTCCATCCATGGTCATTTTATCAATGTTCAACTCTCGAGCTAATTCTCTAATACTGAAATGATGATTTTCAAGCACTAATTGTTTGATTTTTTCGATGTTATCATCAGTAGTAGATATTGAAAACTGCCCAGGGCCAGGCAAATCTTTGACCACTTCATGCCCCTCTTTGAAAGATTTGTATTATTCGTCCTTCTGTGTTTTTACATAGCCGAGACACGATATGCCTTTTTTAAAATTTTGAAAGATTCTGCACAAGAAATTTTGTTTGAAATACAAAATTTAAGGTAAACTTTTTGTTCAATTAATTTATCCATAATAAAATTTGCAGAGTAAATTTGAGGTCAATCTATTGCGACGACACCTGCCGTAAACACAGACAGATAATAATTGACAGATTGTGCTCAAGTTTGGCATGGTAATTAAGGGCGGTTCTAGCAATTGACTGCATATATCATTATCAATTGTGCAGATATTGTTAACTGACATATTTTAAATTGAAAAAAGTACTTAAAAATACTTGAACTCTTGAATTTCTTGTAATCCCAAGAAATACCCAACTTGGTATACTCCCAACTTGATTCAAGTACAAAAACGAAAAGAAAATTCTGGGTAAAATTGAAATTATATGGAAACTTCTCTGATTGCTTAAATTTTTCTAAATTAAGAAGTCAATTTAAGAAAATGTCCCGATATTGTTTTCAAGACTGTGTCCAAAATACTAGAACCGATCAACATTAATCAACCTGTTATTGTATATGCAATATCTCTATAAATCTTTGGATTCCATATTGGGTCTCTTGTCATCATGTTTATAAATGACATCAGTATTTGCTTTGAACATAGCAAGTTCCTGTTATACGTTGGCAACCTAAAGATTTTTTCCAATATAAGAGATTCTTCTGATCATGTGAAGCTACAAGAAGATCTTAATAGACTAGATGCATATTGCAGATTAAACAAGATACAATTAAGTCACAGTAAGTGTAAATCGATGACATTTTCTAAAAACAAGACAATCTACTTTCACACATATGACATAGGTGGCCATTTTATGGAGTCTGTTAATTGCATACGTGATCTTGGCGTGACGTGTGGTCATAACTTACTACTTAGCAGATCACCTCGCAAATTTATGTTTTGCTGGGCTTTGTCTTAAGAACTACCAAACCCTTTAAGCAAATGAGAACATATCGAATCCTCTACACAACTCTTGTACGATCTCAACTTGAACATACTGTTGCAGTTTGGAATCCATACTATGTTACATACTTTGGATGATCAAAAGAATGCAAAAACGAGTTATACGTACACTGCAATATCGCTTCATTATGCCCAAAATAGACTATTATAATGCATTGTATGCATTCAAATACCGTAATCTCCACAAAAGGCTCATTGAATTTGGAGCAGTTGTACTTTATAATATATGTCATAGTCGTTATGATCGGTATTGCCGATATCGATCGGTTGCGTTTCATGTGCCAAGGAGAGGAACGAATGCCGGTGCTCACGTACCACTACGCAGGCATTATGATGACCGTGACAATGTTCCATTCTCTAGACATATTCGCTAGCATATTATTTCAATGCAAGCAGTCAATTAAACAGATACTATACAACCATTAGTCCTTTGAAAACATTGACACTACATTTTCTATTTTTTTTTAATCCATAATATTTATAAATATAATAATTATTACTATTATTTCTATTACTAATAATTATATTTGTGAATTTTGAATGGAAGACTGATTTCAATAGTTTTAAATATTTATTGTTTGTTTACCAACATTACACGTCCTATAATTTAATTTAATGTATTATAAAATTTCTGAATATTTAATGTACTGTACAAATATTTATATAGGATTGAGGATATATGTACGTAGAATATTATTTTGATGTGAATGTTAGGATAAAAGTTAACCTAATACTTGAAAAACTCACTCATTGCATCTCACTATGATTTGTATCTATTTTTTTCCCATAGGTGATAAATAAATAAATACGATGTGTTGATTAGTATTCAAGTTGGGAAAAGAGAGAATGATATCTAGGTTATTATAATCAATACGTCCCTTCCTTACTACAATTGTGCATTTGTCATGTAAACAAGATGGACGTAGATTATACAGTAACCGGGCTAAAATAAGACAATATACGCAGAGTTTTCAAACCCCTTTCTTTATGCACTTTGAGCTCGATATCAGGGTCACATAGATTTTTACTTCGGCCTCGACATACAGACAATACACGCAGAGGTTCCCAACCCCTTTCTTTATGCATTTTGAGTCCGATATCAGGGTCACATAGATTTTTACTTGGGCCTAGACATCGGGCCCGTGGACTGCCGATGGGTTAATTTACAATATTAACATCACATATAACACATTTGTATACTATCACCTGCTGGTTAACACTGTTATATCCTCACAATAATTTTTTTATGAATTTTGTTATATTTATATTTAATATTGAATTTTGGTATCATATAATCTATTGTAAATAGAGTATGTTTGTATAATTATAATAATAATTATTGTTATTTATTTGTGGATAAAATATAACAGAATACAAAAAACAGTATGTACAACACATAATTATATGCGTGAATCTGAAAACTGAGTATTTTTATATCATTTTCCTTTGAATTAGTTCTAATATGGTTATAGACTGAGTAAAAAAATATATTTATAGGACGAAACTGACTTGTAAACACTATTATTAATCACTATTCATATAAATATGTGAAATTTAATGTAAAAAGAGGAAACTAAATCTACATAAAATTTTCATGGGCAGTTATTTCACCCTAAAGAGTATTACTTTTAGACAATATATAACCTTTTAGCATTCTGTATGGAATATCGACATTAGAATAATTTACAGTATGTAGTTATCTATAACGGGCTACTTCAATCACTTGTGCAGCATTATGCTTAATCTGCCAATGCTTTTTTTATGCAAGTTGTCTAGTTAAAATAAATAATTGAAATAAAGTTAAATTTTGTATGTAATTATAATTATGTAAGTAACATCAATTATCAGCTGGGCAATATTTAATGTCTTGTCAAATGTTATTGTGACAGATGAATTGTCATTTAATTGTTAGGAAAAAATGTAGTATTCATTCTTAGGTCGGTAAGTTATATTACTTGTTAATCAACACAAAATGGAAAATGCAAGTGGTGATGCTGATGATGAAACTGTATTGTTGAATAGTGTTAACAATAAATTCCAACACCCATACATAGTTGATATTTAAGTCATGTCATTACGGTTGACGAATAATTAAAAGCGTTTTCATACATTCTCATACATTTTACTGTCCTGTTGAATATTAATATTGGGGCATGCTATTACCGGGCGAAATTATGAAATATCCATCCTTTTCTAACTTTCTTTTGCATAATTATTAAAAAGAAAGGGGATATTTAGAAAGGCCGCTTCATCCTGTCGCTGAGAAGGATATATATACATTTCCATGTTAATGATTTATAATAATTTTTAAATTTAAATATGTTTATTGTAATGTAGTAAATGCAGAAGGTTGTATTTTGTAATTTTATTACCAAAACAAGTAAAGAACTTACCTATAGTAATAGGTACTACGTTGACTTCTAAGTGCTCTTTGACTGAAATTCCACCCACAGGAGGTCGGTCCCTGCAGAAGACTCTTAAGGCAGCTCGTCTTGCCAATGGAGCCCTTCCGCTGGGTGCCTGTGGTAACAGAACCTCTTGGAATGGCTCACGAGGAAGTAAGTTTGTTACACGAATGTAGCCAAGTTCCAACTGATGCTCTACCGAATCATCTGTTCTTGAGGTTTTTGTATATCTGTTGTAGAATGTTATAAAATATAATTTATGTAACACAACCTTTATAATGAGGGACCATGAAATTTAGCCATATAGTGGATTATTGAAAAGGGTAGATTAGATTAAATATAGATATGTTATTATACTTATGAATACATATGTATGAACATATTTAAGAAACTTGGAATTAGAGTGTAGAATGTTCTCTATTGAAATTGAGTTAAGTGGTACAAATTTGCAATGAATATCTAGTTAGAGCCGAAGTTTTAATAAAAAAATGCAAAATATTAACATTTTTAAGCCAAACTTTTTTTGTTTAGATAGATGAAAGTTGAGGTGTTATTACATAGCGTTTCACTATTGGTATATATTATTCTAATGTCCTTTATCATTTAATCTACATTACCATAATAACTTAATCTATATTATTATCACATTTAGTTATCATTATTTTATGATACATAGAGTTTATAATGAATATATATGTCGTATGTCGGAAGTTCAGTTGTGACTGGCGTTGACATACCTGGATATATGGGTAACCAAGCTAAACAAGTCATTTAACATTTACTTTAAAAAAAAATTAAATTTGTATGAAAATCTATTTAAAAAAATCAATATTAAGCATCTAACATAACACAAGGGCACATTTTCTTCATTTACCTTACGTATGGGATATCCTTGCTCTTGATCTAATTTGGTTCCTGTGGTCTGTTGTTTTGCAATAATAACAGTTGAACTTTCCACTTTGCATTAAAATTTTGCTTCTATGGAATCTTGCTCTCTTTTGTTTAATTTTTGTACTGATCTGAACAACGTTTAGGGCCTAAATTGTCTGGAATTTTCAGGCTCGTATTGTTGGTCTTTTGGTAAAATTGAAGCTTATAGTTGAGATACTTTAACCTTAAATTCCGTTTTCCGGAATTTAAGTTTCTTATTAAAAATTTGTGTTTCTGAATATGTTTACCAGCAAGATACGTGTAATTGGTACAGTACTAAGACACAGATTGCTTTATTTAAATATTTTAATATTCGCATTACACCATTTAACAAAATGTCAGTGAAGTAATTGGAAGCAGATGTGCACTGAAGACAGCCGCTTCTATTTAAATTTGTTAGGTTATGTTAGGTTTGGTTTTTTTAGGTTTAAAATATTTCCTAAATAGGCCAATGCAAAAGTTGGGTGTATATTTCTCCTGTCCTACTGGAAGGAAGGACATTCTGATAGAATCATATTTTGTAGTTAAGTAACTGCTTTGGCCAATTATCTACATGATCCACATGATATTTGTCTCCACAAACCAAAACTTTCAAGTAAATAGTGTGATAACGAGACCACAACATATGCATCTTTAACCCATTTGCATGCGTGTCATGTCTTTGTAAAAAAATGTAGTGGGTGACTGTGGCCTTTTTTAATGCCTTTTTATGGCTTTCGCTTCTTGCTGTTACAGACCTATTATAGATTCGTATTAATAGACTAAATATAAAACCAGATTAAATCGCGATTATATAAGTATAGATTAATACGAATTGTCGTATTAAGTTTCCGACGGTTCAATAAGTGCATATTAATCTAGTATTAACTAATCGAGTTTGACAAATCAAAGATTAGCCGATCGGAGATTTATCTTTTGATTCAATATTTCTGCCTGCACAATATGTACTGCGCATTAATTGTTAGTGAACTTCAAGTACATCTTAATTGACATATCGAATCCTGTGTTCGAATCGTTTGTTAACTTTGTCTCCGTATATTAATAACTTCTTTTAAAAGTATTATGTTTTAAAAAATA